>JASFYC010000825.1:0-409260 GCA_030412335.1 Botrylloides violaceus | reverse complement strand
GTCACGTAATTTGTGATAACGGTGGAGCTTGGTGTTCCTTGGCATGGTAGGCCTCGGTAGTACTGGCCGTTGCATGGTGTGGATACAAAGACGGAAGGTTGACAGATGTCTCTGAACACTTGATCGCCGTGGCATGGAGTGCTATGGTATTCACGAACAATTGTGGATGGTCCACATTCGCTGTCGCTATCGTCACTTGATTCGGTGTTAACAAAAGCGTTGCCACAGACAGACAAGCTGCTGAAACCTCCATCGCATGGCTGACCGAGACAGGAAATGCTTGGAATGGCATAGCCGCATGGTGTTGTGTCCACCGTCAGATCAGAGGAGTGATCGAAAGATCCTGGTGTATAGTAGTTATCTCCGTTGTAACAAGGACCGTAGGATTGATCGAATGATCCACATGGGAAGCCGAAGAAGTTTCTGGTGCCTCTGCAAGGTCCGTATACTCCTGGTCTTGTTGGCATGCGAACCTGAGCATCAGAAGTGGCACTGACGACTCCGGTACCATCACATACGGCATCTCCGATAAGGCCATGGCAATATGGCGTACTGCTTCCATCAAAGTCGCAGACACTGGCACTGAAAGGTACATCCACAGACACAGTATCGGTGTCAGAGTCGCTTCCGTCACAAGTCACGTAATTTGTGATAACGGTGGAGCTTGGTGTTCCTTGGCATGGTAGGCCTCGGTAGTACTGGCCGTTGCATGGTGTGGATACAAAGACGGAAGGTTGACAGATGTCTCTGAACACTTGATCGCCGTGGCATGGAGTGCTATGGTATTCACGAACAATTGTGGATGGTCCACATTCGCTGTCGCTATCGTCACTTGATTCGGTGTTAACAAAAGCGTTGCCACAGACAGACAAGCTGCTGAAACCTCCATCGCATGGCTGACCGAGACAGGAAATGCTTGGAATGGCATAGCCGCATGGTGTTGTGTCCACCGTCAGATCAGAGGAGTGATCAAAAGATCCTGGTGTATAGTAGTTATCTCCGTTGTAACAAGGACCGTAGGATTGATCGAATGATCCACATGGGAAGCCGAAGAAGTTTCTGGTGCCTCTGCAAGGTCCGTATACTCCTGGTCTTGTTGGCATGCGAACCTGAGCATCAGAAGTGGCACTGACGACTCCGGTACCATCACATACGTCATCTCCGATAAGGCCATGGCAATATGGCGTACTGCTTCCATCAAAGTCGCAGACACTGGCACTGAAAGGTACATCCACAGACACAGTATCGGTGTCAGAGTCGCTTCCGTCACAAGTCACGTAATTTGTGATAACGGTGGAGCTTGGTGTTCCTTGGCATGGTAGGCCTCGGTAGTACTGGCCGTTGCATGGTGTGGATACAAAGACGGAAGGTTGACAGATGTCTCTGAACACTTGATCGCCGTGGCATGGAGTGCTATGGTATTCACGAACAATTGTGGATGGTCCACATTCGCTGTCGCTATCGTCACTTGATTCGGTGTTAACAAAAGCGTTGCCACAGACAGACAAGCTGCTGAAACCTCCATCGCATGGCTGACCGAGACAGGAAATGCTTGGAATGGCATAGCCGCATGGTGTTGTGTCCACCGTCAGATCAGAGGAGTGATCGAAAGATCCTGGTGTATAGTAGTTATCTCCGTTGTAACAAGGACCGTAGGATTGATCGAATGATCCACATGGGAAGCCGAAGAAGTTTCTGGTGCCTCTGCAAGGTCCGTATACTCCTGGTCTTGTTGGCATGCGAACCTGAGCATCAGAAGTGGCACTGACGACTCCGGTACCATCACATACGGCATCTCCGATAAGGCCATGGCAATATGGCGTACTGCTTCCATCAAAGTCGCAGACACTGGCACTGAAAGGTACATCCACAGACACAGTATCGGTGTCAGAGTCGCTTCCGTCACAAGTCGTGGTGTGACCGCGTTGGAGCTTGGTGTTCGCGCCGCGCTTGGCATGGTGGAAGGCCTCGGTGGTGGCCGTTGCATAATTGTGGATACAAAGCGGAAGGTTGACAGATCTCTGAACGCGATCGCCATTGGCATGGAGTGCTATGGTATTCACGAACAATTGTGGATGGTCCACATTCGCTTCTGTAAGCTATCGTCACTTGATTCGGTGTTAACAAAAAGCGTTGCCGCAGACAGACAAGCTGCTGAAACCTCTCCATCGCATGGCTGACCGAGACAGGAAATGCTTGGAATGGCATAGCCGCATGGTGTTGTGTCCACCGTCAGATCAGAGGAGTGATCGAAGGATCCTGGTGTATAGTAGTTATCTCCGTTGTAACAAGGACCGTAGGATTGATCGAATGATCCACATGGGAAGCCGAAGAAGTTTCTGGTGCCTCTGCAAGGTCCGTATACTCCTGGTCTTGTTGGCATGCGAACCTGAGCATCAGAAGTGGCACTGACGACTCCGGTACCATCACATACGGCATCTCCGATAAGGCCATGGCAATATGGCGTACTGCTTCCATCAAAGTCGCAGACACTGGCACTGAAAGGTACATCCACAGACACAGTATCGGTGTCAGAGTCGCTTCCGTCACAAGTCACGTAATTTGTGATAACGGTGGAGCTTGGTGTTCCTTGGCATGGTAGGCCTCGGTAGTACTGGCCGTTGCATGGTGTGGATACAAAGACGGAAGGTTGACAGATGTCTCTGAACACTTGATCGCCGTGGCATGGAGTGCTATGGTATTCACGAACAATTGTGGATGGTCCACATTCGCTGTCGCTATCGTCACTTGATTCGGTGTTAACAAAAGCGTTGCCACAGACAGACAAGCTGCTGAAACCTCCATCGCATGGCTGACCGAGACAGGAAATGCTTGGAATGGCATAGCCGCATGGTGTTGTGTCCACCGTCAGATCAGAGGAGTGATCGAAAGATCCTGGTGTATAGTAGTTATCTCCGTTGTAACAAGGACCGTAGGATTGATCGAATGATCCACATGGGAAGCCGAAGAAGTTTCTGGTGCCTCTGCAAGGTCCGTATACTCCTGGTCTTGTTGGCATGCGAACCTGAGCATCAGAAGTGGCACTGACGACTCCGGTACCATCACATACGGCATCTCCGATAAGGCCATGGCAATATGGCGTACTGCTTCCATCAAAGTCGCAGACACTGGCACTGAAAGGTACATCCACAGACACAGTATCGGTCAGAGTCTGTTTTCTTGGATTCATCAGTTTCTTTAGCAACTGTTGTTACAACAATTTCTTTAGAGTCTTCATAATTGATTGCTTTAGCAGTGTAACATTCATAAGAAGAAGTGTCCACTATTGCAATCTCATTGTCAACTTCAACTGGTAAAAGCTCTAGCTCTTGTTTGCAAGAGTGGATAATGGATGTTTTAAGAGTGTTATGCCAGCATGTGTACCTTGTGCAAGTCGTTCGGCAATCCCAACTATCACCAGGCTATAACAAATAGTAAAATAATTAGTTTTGAGGTCCCTATGGTTTATTCTGCCTTATTATTGTTATATTAATTACGTAAGCATTGGAAATATACTGAATGGTTGGCACCAATACTGAAAAAATATAACCCAGTCATGAATTTAATACGAAAATGCATACACGCTATTTTGTTTCAATGCACTATTGGCTATTCCATTGTCATATATAGAATTATTTACGAAATAATCTGGAACACACGTCAATATGGTTCAGGAGCAAAAAGATGCAAACTGAAAAGCTATTGCAGATGCCTATATTTGTATGGATAAGTATGTTCTGTAAAGGTCTGTAGTATACACAAAATCAATTCAACTGACCGAGACAGTTAGTGGTTGGATATTGGTAGTGACAATGACTGTGTCGCTTATTTTAAACTGATATCAAACCTAAATCAGCAGATTGTATACAGCATTTTCTGGTCTGGTGTATACATTTACACATTTGAAATAAAATCCAACTAGTAAAACTCTAACAATGATAAGCAATTAAAGTTGACTACAGCATAACTCTCAATTTCTTAATATTCACGAATAAGTTTCATGTTGCATATTTCATTCTGCAACAGTAATATAAAACTTTTTTTATCCACCATTGGCCCTGTCATTTATATAAATATTAGTCTATGAATGATATCGTAAAGAAGATCATTAGAGATTTAATGTCCAGCCTTGGTTTATTGAGAATTAAATCATTCACAATATACCAAGGCTGGACGTTCAATCTGTGGTGATCATTACGATATCTATTATTCGTTCGCCATCGGATCCACTATATTATTTCTATAAATATTTATTGAAGAGTTAGTGGAGCCAATGGCGGACGATCAATAGATATTGTAAAGAAGATCACCACAGATTTAGCGTCCAGCCTTAGTTTATTGAGAATTAAAACATTCACTAGCTTTCGGAGCTCCGCTCCTTCATCAATATCTATAATTATGTAATAATACTGTTTAAATTATTATTTAACATAGGTAACTTACAGCCAAAATATTTCCATTGGGTAAAATGCATGTGCAGTCATCTATTGGGACACATGTTGTTTCGTTTCGCAGCAGTTGACCACCAGCACATGATTTTATTGTTTCTCCGCAAGTTAAACAGCATTCATCTTCGCTTCCATGTATACACTGATAAGTTGCTGCACTCCAACTATGACAAAGTTGGTTGCATCGGTAGCCGCACATATCTCGCTTTTCTGCTGGACATTTTTCTGAAAAAAATTTGACACTGCAGCTGATAAGACTACGATCTTTACGATGCAAACTGTGAGATTCATACCTATAGCCAGGTCTATTTCCAAGGAACATTGCTCTTCAGATGGCTTCAGTTGGAATGGATTATACCTCTTCTTCTTCTTTTCTACTGGTGTTTTCCAGTACGGAATGGTGCAAGGCATTTCTGGTGCTTCCATCCTGGTAGGACATGGCAATCCAAGGCATTCCACTTTATGTGCCATGCAGTAGCTGGAATTAAGTAGGTCACAGTTCATTAACCAGTAAAACAATCAGAAAATTTTATACAGCAGAGGAGAAGTTATTCCATGGTGATCACTGCAGTTTACTTTATAACTACTTTAGAAACAATCTGAAAACTTCATTCCTAAGCCATTCCATTCACTACATAAGCCTATCCTTCTAGTTTATTTATATTCACTTGTTAATTTATGCATGGTAGTGATAGTGATAGCACCAAGCGGTTAAAATTAACGCTAAAAGTAGAGAGAAACTAAGGACATAATAGTGGGACAGCCAGGAAAGAAGAAGCATTTGTATTGCTAAGGGGTGACAGATGAGGCACAAGAAGAAGATAGTAGAAAGATCGTTAGCAATATTTCTGCTCTACGCCTAACCCTACTGGGCCATTGTTGATGACACTACAGGAAATGCAGCAAATGACAAATGTAGAAACAAGGTAATTTTAACCGCCAAAAATAAGTAGAATTCACACTTGAAATACACAAATACACTAATTCCAGGCTAAAAGATAAACACTTACCAGCTTTTGCATTCATCAGACATGCTCCAGATTTTATCACCTTCTCCATAAGCTACACCAGCTATAACAGTGCATATGCAGTTCATACTATCAACACAGCACTTTTCATCACGATCATATATCAGATCCGCTTTGCAAGCAGACCCTTCCACACAAGAATCCCGGCATTCAGCCTTCACCTGAAAACACACTATCCAATCTTCTGTTTCAAATAGAGGACCGCACGATTGTTCCTACATACCTTAGAAGCCATATAATAGTTATCGCATGTGATTGGGCAAGCAGACTCACAGGGATCATATACTCTGTACCCATCGATTTGCATTGGGCACATGTCTTGAGTTCTCCAGTATACAGGCACGCCCTTTCTGTTACATTCATTAGCATATGCAGCAACAGCGGTACAGAAGCAATCACAATCACCACCGCTATCACATCCACATGCATCATATACACATCGTTGGTAGTAAGAATCGGGTGGGACGTGAGAATGGCATTCTTTGAATGTGTTTTTGATGACAGCACATCTAGCTTCAGCCCATGCTCTTCTGTGAGGATTGGCAGCACACATATCCGTGTTAGATAAATCTTGTCCTGCATCACAAGTCTCAGTCTGCCATGAAGCAATTATTTCAGTCTTGACGCTAGTAGGAGCATTATCTTGGAATAACACAGGGCATTAATACATTATCGTACATTGCATTAAAAACAAAACACTCACTTCTGTGGGTTAAGTCATTGCCAGAGTTACTGTCAAAGTCACCACACAAACCACGAACTTTACCACTGTGTTCAGGTTGAAGTTTTACAATGGCGTGTGTACCCTTGTCCCACTGAATCGTCATTCCAATGGGAGTGTCAATAAAGACATACAAACCAGCATATCTTGTTGAAAAGGAGGAACCCTTTGTAACAGTGACAGGTTTTCCTTTTGCAAGAATGACACTATCTTCCTCAGGGGTACCAGGATAAAGTCTCACAGTTATAGATTTGCTGAAAAAAAAATTGAAGTTCAGTTTGTGCCTCATGAGCATCTAAAAGCCTGTGAAAGGCTTGTGATAGTTTACAAGCCTCATTTCTCTTGAGTAAATCGAAAATGTGGCATGCACAGAATCAATATACGATACAAGTACCCACAATAGGAATCTGTAGCATGTTGCATATTGCCACGCAGACATGCATAGCAAAGGGAAAAGTAAGTAACTGGTTTCAGTTAATACCGAACACAACATATACATGAATCCTTATCATTATGCGAGATAGAATAGCGAGTGTCTGTGAGTCAAATGAAGTGGTTCGATGGATGCTTCTAGTATTTTGCTTGTTCAACGAGACTTCCCAGGCTCAGCTTGTTCGCTTGTTCCAAGCCTGAGCCAAATGGCGTGGGCTATGGCAGCCAAATCATATGCAATGTAATCTGCCCTGGCCACACAACAGTGGGAGGGTAGAGCAAAAACGACAGCAAGTAATACTAATCCTAAATTCAAATGGCCAAACTGAGATCAACCTATCTGTAAGATATGAGAAAAACGCAATCACTGATGACAGACTTACCCGCAAGCTATGCCTGAGGTACCACATGGGATATTCTCCACTGTAATCTCGAATGGATGAGGATTGTCTTCAGTACTCTCAGATAGTGTGTACACACAGTCCTGTACGATAGACAGTGTTACGAGAAGCCAGAATTTCAATCGAGTAAAAATATTTCACCTGTGAGATCATATAGTTGAGTCCATCGTACGTAGTAACATGGCTTGGACCATAGATTCGGCATTGTGATGGACATTGTTCTTCTGTGCAGTTCCAAACTCCAGCGTCACACTGACATGTGTTACAATCTTTTATCATCTTTTCACCATCGCGATAGCTCTTTCCTCCATAAACGCATGGACAGCTTTCTGGTAGAACACATGCTCCACTGACTTCGTCTAAGACGTATCCTGTATGGTACAATCGATTAGTATCCACATTAGTGCATCGGTATATCAGTGTCAATATATTTAGTACCTTCCACGCATTGGCATCCAGACATGCAATGTTCTGGTTTGACTGGTTCTTCATAAGGTAGATGCATTCCAAAGCAGGTAGTTTGAGTGTCCCATTTGCACATAACAAATTCCTAACAAAGCCATCAGTGAAATTAGTAAATTTCGTAAAAAAAAACAAATATAGTAAAGCTGATAGCGATTTTTATTGTCATTTTGAATTTATGGTGTTTTCAACTACTTAGGACATATATGCCACATCAATGTACCATGTACATGTGCCGTTATTTCCATTTTATGACCGGATCACTATCACAGCCACAGTCTTCTGCACTCCCCGATACTGACTGGTGACTGCCAATCAGAGAAGGCAACCAATTTTAAAGTCTTTGGTTTGACTCGGACATGATTTGAACTTTGGGCTTCTTGATCAGAAAGTGAACTGTCAAATCACTTGCCCATAGTCAGTGGTGATCCAGATAGTAAAAGTTTGATAAGTCAATACCAGTCAAGTGACAGAGTGAAGCTCTGTCGGTCACCAAGTTTCCAACAAATGAAGCAAGACAGTAGATTTGTGGTGACTATGTATAATGTATGTATCTGCTGCTATGAGAATTACGAGTGTAGAATACATACCTCATTCTCACCACAAGTATCATTTACTGGACAGTAGTTTTCAGTACATTGCCACGCTCCTTTGTAGCATTCACAAACATTGCAGTCCTACGATTATAAATGGATGTTATATTAATCAAATAACCCCGCAACATTATAAAAAATATATTAAACTTACGAGCATTCTTGATTCACCAGGCGTGTATTTGATATCATCAAAGTAGCAAGGACAATCATAAACTGAGATACAAGTGTCATCATAGCCGCGCACAGAACCTTCTGGACAAGTGCAACCTGGTATACATTCTTCATTACATGGGATCTCATTTGCAATTGCTCCGCAAGAGGCATAACAAGATCTGGCACATTCTGACCAAACTTCATTGGCAGGGCAGGCTTGCTCCTACAGTATAGAAATGGTTTGATTTATACATTCTGATTACAGCTACCAACACAAGAAATAGAAATATCTCACCTCACAAGAACTGGTGGATCTCCAATCAAGGACGACGCCGCGTTTAGCACATTCCAATGCGTACGTGGAGAAGACTTCACAAGCTACATAATTCACTGGCAAGTTGCAGTAGTCATAGAGACACGATTCGTAGAAAGGCTGTAAAATTGAAGGTTTGTTGAGAGACCGGAATTACACTTTGTGACGCCAACCAGATTCCGTCAATGTCCTCATATGTTAGCAATCTTTAGCTATTGTTTGAAATATCAGTAATCAATAAGTAATTTTTACTCATCGCCATAAGCACAAATTTCCTCAAGATTAGATATTCTTACAGCATAGGCCTACCAGTGCTCAATAAAATTAATTCGTACGTAAGATGTCTAAGAAAAACGGTACAACCAAGGAGTAAAGCACTACCATTAGACGAACTGATGATACAAGACAGTGATATTACCTGGTAGTCCACGACATCATGACAGGCCAAAAATTCATAATCCTTCAATCTTCCACATTGTTCCTTGGCTCGTCTTTTGTTGACGGCATAAGTATCACAAGGATGCTCTAGCATAGGATCTATCTTGGGAGCATCCACGCATACGCGTCTCTGAAATGACGATATTCGTTATGCATCGAGATACAAAGCATGCCAGGCATATTTGCATGCTTTTTATCCCATTGCATACTGACCTGCCAAAGGCTTGCAAACTCATACACATCTTCGTGAGTAACACCATCAGGAGCCCAGAAATCATCGTCTTGATTAGAATTGAAGTTTCCACACAAACCGGCCATCTTTCCGCACATGTTGTCGCGTGCTCGGATGAAGATCTGAAGCTTCTTATCCCATAAAATTGTCATTCCATTCCAAATGGTCACCTGAAATTAAGAATTGTCAACAAGGTGAAGGCAGTGGTGCTGTTAGAGGACGATCGTTACAATATCATAAGATCATTTAGGAAACGTTAACAGTAGGCTATAGTACTTCATCACACATCTAATTGCTGTTCCAGGTTTCACCATGTAATGTATAATAAATCCTCATAGCATGTACCAGCGTTAACATTTCACAATAACTTGTCTTGCTATATGAAAAATTCTGCATTTCTGGTCAGAGCCTGGGAAAGGCAGTTTGCCTTGAGGCTAATTATAAGCCCGTGCAATTTCTTTAAATTTTGCCACTGTGGATCGTGGATGTGTGTCTTGTAGTCAGAAATTTTTGGCTTGCTCTGTTGTGCCATAAGACAGTTTAGTGAACATCAAGTATTCAAGAAATGGTCTGAGCATGGATACTCCCATCCCATACTCATTTTCAGATCATACCAAACACTTAGGATTCTATAGAAAGCATAAAGTCAACTTGTGCGTAACTCCTCTATCCACAGTAGAGCAGCAAAGTTTGGGTATCATTTCAAGTTTTAGATAACTCACCTTCTGATATTTGCTTGTTACATCTTCAACAGCAATATTATCTTTGACAAATGGAAGAGAAACCTCTTTGCCAGCATAATTGACAGATCCGCCAGATTTGAGTTCCATGGTATGACCATCAACTTTTACGATAAGATTTCTTGTGCATACTTGAGATTTCTTGTGGCCATTGAAGCTTCTTCTGCACAATTTAAAGCAAGATTTAGAAGATTACTGAAATCGGCAATAAATGGCAGCCATATTATGACTACGAGCCAATCAGTGAAAACCTTGACTTACGTGCACTTTTTATTCTCAACAGATATTTCAAATGGAATGCTTTCCATTTCTGATGATCGTGCGAGAATGTAAGAGCAATCAGAGTCAACTCTCATGTTATAACTTGCTCCATCAAAAGTTTGATAGTGTCTGTCCCCATAGGTACGGCAGACACCATCGCACGTATTTCTGGTACAAATCCATTTGCCTCGGGAGCACACGCATTGGTTGCAGTCACGTCGAATCTTGCTTTTTGGAGCATATGCCTTTAGAACGGTCATGATGTTAACCCTGATATCATTAATTCAAGAGGCAAAACAGTCTACATACCTTGTTACCAAACATGCAAGGGCATTCGCTCTTTTCTAAGCATACACCATCTTGCAAGAACTTGTCTGCTAGACAGTGACAACCATCAATACAATGATGATCTTCACAGTTGTAATCCAAACCAGTGCAAGTTTTCGGACAAGATGTTCCACAGTTGTCATACTCCATACCTAAATATTCAAAGAAATTTTACAGATCCAAAAAAGAGTGCGTCCAATACATCCATAGGAATATTCTGAATAGAACTCAAAATCCAATATCAACCTTCTCCCTCAACCATCTTACTCGATAAAAGTCTATCGGGAGGATCAATGATGGAGTGGCTGAGCATCCATTCAGTAGCTTTCGGGTTGGTTGGTGCCATGATAAATTCATGTTTTTTTCTCTCTCTCTCTCTCTCTCTTTATTGAGTTTTCCTCCAACTTACCAAATGGGCAGTTAACTTCACATCTTCCAGGTTGTCTCCAATCAATGTGGACACCTCTTTTGGTACATTCTCTGAAATATGCAGCCATTGAACTGCAAACAGCGTTACGATCGCCGCCATAAAAGCAAGAGTCTTCTTTGCATGCTTCAAAGTATGGGCTTGGATCAACAAAGTCTTTGCATTCAGTGTCCATGATATAGCTGCACCTCTCAACAGCCTTGCCTAAAAATTTGATCAATACGATATATCTATTTACAGTACCAAATTACAATCTTATCGTATAATATGCATTCATACAAAAAACCTCTCATTTATGTCAACAGTTTCTGATTTTCGCAAGACATCGTAGCAAATAATTGCAAAATGTGACAAGCTCGGCGGCCGAAATGGTGGATACAAACCACGGGATAGACTTTATATTTGTTGGTACATGAAGTCAGCCATCACAAGACTAAACCTACAAACGCCTGTTTTATTCATCAAATGGCTTCAGAATTAAGAAATCTTCAGAAACACCGAATAAGTGTATCGTGCCTTCAGCATGGGAGCAATTTTTAAATGTGACAAACTGTAATATTAGCTACCAGTATATATATAATAATTATTATTAGTCTATATCCATGACATCAGACGTCACACATTGGTATGTTGATAAATCATGGCATCACAAATCAAAAACTTTGAAATTTTAACTTGTCAAGGGTTTGCAAGTCAGCCTAAGCATGAATGTATGAGAGACTTTTCCTCCCCAGTAGCCAGCAGTAAGCACTATATTGCCAAATCTACCACAGCAGTGTCATTTGCTTCATTTCTACATAAACGGGTTTACAGTGGTTTTATACCTGTAAGGAGCCTCTCAGTAAAAGTAGCATCAGCACCCCAACTGCAGTATGGTTCCACTCCCCTTGTCGTACAGACAGCAGATGTAATGTATGATTGAGTGAACACATTCAAGTTATTGGCAACTTCTAGCTGATCTCCATTGATTACTGAAAAGTCATCATCCCGGCGTCTAAAATCAAAAGCTATCGTGTGATGACAGTCCATGTTTGTAAACGCAAAGGAAGATATTAGGCTACCCGTTGAAGTTTCCACATAGCCCAGCCACTTTGTCATACATCTGGTCATTAAGCTTGACCCAAATTTGCTCACCACCGTCCCATTTCACCATAAGATCACTGGCATGGTCCTGAAATAATTTTGGAGATTTTCCAGTTGTGCAACATCCTACAGTCTCAACATTTTCTAATATTAGTTAATAATCTAGTTCTTTACAAGAACAATAAATAACAATACAACCAGTTTACCTTGACAATGATGTAATCTGCAGTTCTCTCAACAGATAGACCATAGATGTTTTCTGGCAATGTCAGCTTGTTGTCACCAATGAACGCAGCTGGTTCACCTTCATCTCGTTTGAGAGTCAATTCTTCGCCACCATAAATGATGATGACTTCTCTATAAAAATTGATGATGAATATGGTTCAGTTACACAACAGTCTACATTAGCTTATTAAAAATTAAAATTAGAAATGCCTGGACTGTCATTCTACATTCTAGACGTGCGCCGCTTCCGGAGTCCGGGGACGGGGCACCGCTACCGCCCTACCGCCTTACCCTACCCTACCGGTAGTTTTGTACGATAACACAGGAAGGCGCCCAGTTACGGAAGTTGCCGGGAGGAGCCGCCTCCCATTGAAAATATTAGCGCGGGTCATAAGTGTAACGTACCATTACTACTTCAAGTTTATGACTTGCCATGGCCTCTTTCCAGTTCATGTCCAATTCGCCAATTCTACAGCTACGGTACAGGCAGAAGCAGAAAGCTACCGTAGACTCAGACGCCAGAACGCTAAGTGCAACGACGCATTGGATAGGCCTACCGTATCGAAAATTTATTTTCAAAACCAACTCTCCAATGAACAATTATTCCCGCTCTCCATTCCCCATCACGTCTAACCCGACGATTTGGCTGTGCGCCAAAGCGGTAGGCCATTTGGAAGAGAAGACGACCAGTCACCAAAATAAATATGACGTAACAACAGACGATATCCGCTTCTATAGCCAATCAGCTGACAACCGAAGATTCCGGTTCGATCTTAGTATCCTCCGGTTGGACTATTAGACAAAGGCTGGTTGAAGGTAGATATCTGATATCCCTCATCTAAATCGATCAAAGCTGATTTGCGTGACGCCATCAGATCACAAACAGGGTGCTTCTCTCTGATTCAGAGGTCTCGCTAGGCTACGGAATATATATATATATATATATATATCGATTTAAATCCTACCTACAGTCGACCATTGAGCATCACATTATTCACGCCAAAAATTTTAGATGAAACCACTTGCTCTGCCAATGGGTCTAGATAGAGTGCCCTTTTCGCATTGATTCCAAAGACTGTTCGTAAGGAGCGTGTATTTTGTGATGAAATTTATGGGGACCATACCCACTTAGCACGACAGTTCAAAACGTTTGTAGCAGACCTAGCCTAAAGTTTTATCTCTGTATGATAGTCCTATGTCTAAGCCGTAAGCCAAGCCGTAGTCATATAAAGGCTAGAAGCCTATAGGCCTATATCCCTACCGATTGATTTGACACACCCTAAATCAGCAAGAGATAGGCTAAGGGAATGAAGGGATGCTCGTAACGATCGAGTTGTTGATGCCGGTTAGTCAATAGGCTACTGACGATGTCAGTTCAGCACCAGCACTGTCTTGGAAACATGCGAATTTTGAGTTGGGTTGCGACTTCACGTAATAATAAACATTCAATATACTCAGTGATGACGTCATCAAAAATATATATCGGAAATTAGGGGCCGACGCGGATATTTATGAGATCAGATATCGATCACTCGCGCCCTGGCCATACCCAGGCTGACCGGCCTCTAACCTGTTGACCCGTTTTACCCTACATATATTATATATATATATATGCAATATTTGATGTTCTTAAATCACAAGAATAAGAAGTTGTAAAGAAGATCACCACAGATTTAGCGTCCAGCCTTAGTTTATTGAGAATTGAAACATTCACTAGCTTTCGGAGCTCCGCTCCTTCATCAGGTGAAGGAGCGGAGCTCCGAAAGCTAGTGAATGTTTTAATTCTCAATAAACTAAGGCTGGACGCCAAATCTGTGGTGATCTTCTTTACAATATCTATTGATCGTCCGCCATCGGCTCCACTAACTCTTCAATAAGAATAAGAAGGAAATTAATCGAAACCACCTCGTACCTGGTACATGATACTTTTGATCCATCGCAGTCGGGGTCATTTTTTACATTCACTTGGAATTGGTCACCTGGGAAGTCTCTCGCTAGCAGATATTGGCAATTTCCGCGGAATCGAAAGATCGTTCCATCGAACGTCTTGTAGTGATGCTGTCCCCAAGTATAACACATTCCAGAGAAGTCGGCAGGAGATTTGATGTTGGTGTACACGCCGCTAAAGTGGCCATCACCAACTTTATTCATCTGAATGTAGAAAACAATGATAAAGAATCAACCGTTAGCATATTAGTCATAAAAAGTTGCGAAGTTACGAACCTCATCAGCGCTCTCTTCGCAGTCAGGCGAGTTACCGCTAGGAGACCACTTGCCATTCACGCAAGTGAAATATCCTTCGCTAGGGATAGCAGTTGAAAATTTGAATCCCGCTGGACAGTCGGGATAACAACGTTGTTCTCCATCCGTCACGTTGCATGCCATGAGACCATTCGCTGGATAGCGCATGTTCTCGCATCTTGAATAGAGTATAGGGAATATATATCGGTTGATTGGCCCAATAAGGCATAGACATAAGCGTTACTGCACCTCTAGTGCTTATATATATGATAACTCTGGTGCGTATGGACATGGCTATGCAGCACATAGCTGACTGTAGGCCTAGGGTGCGGTGTGATATTACAAATGTTTCAACGCTCACCGCTCTTCTCCGTTGATGCATGCAGGGAACTTATTCACTTCTGGAAGTGAGGGCCTCCAGTTGCCGGTTCTTTTGTCACACATATACATGTGCGAACCGCTCCTGCGATAGTCCGCATCACACTCAACGCTGCATATTCGAGTCTTGTCGTCGACATCGTCGCAATATGTAAAGCCATAAACTGGCTCTGCGGCGTCGCACGTAGACTCTGGATCGACAGAATATTGTAGATGTAGCGCAAGCTTACTTGAACAGGGGAATTTTATTTGGTCATTTGTTGAGGTAGCCTATTTATAGGCCTAGAGCAGTTTGGATATAATCCATAACGGCAAATCATTTCGGATGAAAAGACAAATTATATAAGGTCTATCACTCACTAATCTTCGTATCAGTGGTTTACGTAGGATGTATACTTATAATCAACAACATCTACATGTGCACGCATCTCCTTACTGACTTACTAATGCAACGTGGGAAAGTGTCCCTTGTCCACTTTCCACTTGTCATGTTGCAGCTGAGATCGAGGTCCTGCCCAGGTTGCATATCTTCAAACCGATAGCCGTTTCCGCAGGCCGCTAAGCATTTTCTGTTTATTTTGAGTACAGTAAAGTTTAAATTTTTAGTGCCCCATTTTATAATTCAGTCCGAATACTTACAGCGAATTTCCGTCCGAATTACAATCGATGTTGCCAAAGTCTGGCGCACTTATGCTGGAGCATTGGCCAAGATCAAGTTCCGCTGGAAAGAAAAAGATGATTGCAGTTTTACAAGATTGGAGATCTATATGTTCACGAACAGATGCAAAGAGAAAATGATATTGGTAAACACTGACGATATGTGAGTGACTTTCTCGCCTCAACTTTTCTTAGGCCAATAGGCCTACCTTTGAAAGTTGCAACTTACCGATTTCGCAGGCTTGAGATCTGTTAAATACAAAGTTTGAAAGTGTGAACGTTCCTATCGTATTTTATTGAAATTTCAAACACACTCACCCTAGCCTTCCAGCGAGTAGAGTCCAGACCCACAGCCATAATACTGGGGTAGACATCGCTGTTCACGATTTCTAAAAGGTAGATACTTCGAGAAAATTATAATATAGATTTATATCGTTTGGCTTCACGATCAGCCTAATATTCTGATATTGCGCAGTTGCAGTTGCGCAAATTGTGACGGTGCTGTCAATGCATTTCTTATATAAGGCTTGAAATCCGGGACATTGAAAATGAGTTGAAGTATCCCGGATGCTAGCGAAAGTGTCGTCAAACATTTTAAATGGACTGAAGATGACAGCCACTTCATAGAAGTTTTGGCAGTAACATTCACCTAATATCGACTGGTTCGTGACATTATCCGGATACGGGACATCTGTACGCACAATTGAAAGTGACACTTGATGTTGAGGTCCTGTTGGGTGAGAGGACGAGAATGTCACTTATGATCTATGACAGTTTTGGTTGGTGAAATTAGTTTGCCGAATCGATAGATGCTATCGCATGAGGGCACTCGCACTGAAATAGCTCGTCAAGTGTCGGTGCTGAGCAAATAGAATGATTGATTTTTTGCATGGAACGACTTGGCAAGGGCACGCAATGACTTTGTTTGTCGCAAGCGAATGTTGCAACAGCTCTTCGGTTATGAAAGGAAATATCGAACGATTAGTATTTCGCAACTTTCAATTTTAGCAATAGGCTCGGCCCCGGACTAGGTCAGGCCTTAAAAAGAGAGAGTGATCCGCTACCGATATCAAAAGGTTTGCTAGAAACCCATAAAAAGTACCCCGATTAATATTTTGTGTACGCGGGCACGCAGAAACTTAGTTATCGCGCGGCCTACCAGTTACCATATATGTTTAGTAATCTCAGCCATGCATGGTCTGCTGCAGGCTAGTGTCAGCACTCGTCTGCTGTCTTTGTGTCCATCGACTTTGTGCACGTGCGGTGGCGGTTCTACCGTTCTACCATTGACAAAGAAATACTGAACCTTGTGAATGAGGAGAAAAATAGATGGAAAGAAATCCTAAAAAGCGTGGTCGCAGTCATAAAGTTCCTCAGCAAACAAAATTTGCCTTTTCGCGGTCACCGGGAAGATTCTGATTCAAGGAATAACCAGGGAAATTTTCGTGAAACTTTGAAACTCCTTGCTAATTACAGTACAGTCATTAGCGAACATTTTGCTAATATCGAACTC
Organism: Botrylloides violaceus; assembly: GCA_030412335.1. Lineage (NCBI taxonomy): Eukaryota > Metazoa > Chordata > Ascidiacea > Stolidobranchia > Styelidae > Botrylloides > Botrylloides violaceus. The sequence goes on along the minus strand of JASFYC010000825.1, from coordinate 392,184 downwards.
GGTAGAAAGGGCATGACAACGTACCTTTCACCGACTATTCAAAATGAATTAATCGAACTTCTTGGCAAAAAGGTAAAAGACCACATCCTGGAGGAGATAAAGAACGCAAAGTACTTCTCAATTTTACTCAACATTACCCCAGATATCTCTCATATTGAACAAAAGACTTTTATTGTAAGATATGTCAAGATCGACAGAAATAACCAGATACAAATAAAAGAATCCTTTCTAAATTTCTTTCCACTACACGCAAAAAACTCTGACGAGATTACCAAATCTATTCTCAACGAGCTTCAGAAAAATGGCTTGGACATAATGATGTGTAGAGGTCAAGCGTACGACAATGCTTCCACAATGGCAGGGGTCCGTACAGGGGTGCAACGAAGAATAAAGGATATTAATGCTAAGGCTTTGTTTATCCCTTGTGGAAACCACTTTTACAACGCGCAAGGGGGCGGCATTTCGCGCAAAAGCCAAAGGCGACACATTACGTTGCTACGCCACTGGTTCTACGTTGGCACTCTCAGCGTCACAGTCAATTCGCTTCTGATCGCCAAACTCTTTGCGATATGATGGTGTAAACTGCTGCTAGTCATTTTTGTCAGACTCACATGTCGGCCTACATAAAGCTTATTGACCTTTATCCCGATCCAATACGGCTACACGATGTTCTGGAAGCATCTGAGAAATTGGGGATGGAGTTTATTGATTTTATCGCTTTATAACGCCCAATGAATTCTGCCGATAGTCAAAGGTTCTTCCCTACCCCTATTCTCATCCCACACTGGCAACTCATCCGGCCTTTAATTAGGCCTATAGGCTATTCGTAACCGCTTGAAATTTCGTCGGGTGTTGGGTGTCGGGTACGGTAGATTAAGGACCATTTTAGGTGATTGTGGGCCTACAGCATATTCAATTGTCCATCCAGAATCACTCACAACAAATATAGAATTTTCCGTCGATGGCTACTCGCCAACAGTCTATATAAATAAAACTGCCCCTAGCTTTTGTCGGGCTCATTCGCTCCTGCGTCTTTCACTTGATTATGATTATCTGCTGACTTCAGCGATAAGCCTACAGGAAAGTTCTAGGCCTAGGCTATGTATTAATTACGTCTTACTCCAAAGCAACCGGTATTTTTCCGTGTCAGATATCGGTCGCATCATATTGATAACTACCGGTAGGCAGGCCTAAACGGGTACAACATTTGTGGCGACCAGGAGTCGACAACCAGAGTCCGGCGTCTACGCATTTCAGACCAGAATAGGCTCCTCGTCTTTGAGTATTCCGCCTCAAAAACTGATTGGGCGCGTAACGGACATTCGGCCACGAGTGACGAGCCAGGCTTCGCAGTCTATACACACCATCCTAAAAGCAGTAGGCAATGTAAACGCAAAGATAAGAGCATAAATCATCTTCTCTTGCGCAAGCGTTCAGGCTGGTGCTCACAATTAAATATAGCCTACAAGAAGCCTGAGAAACGACGGTACCATTACACACCTCAAATATGTCCCAATCCACTCCTTACACAACTAAGAAAAGTCCAGATGCAAGTAATTTGAGTGATATTCATTACTTATTTTATACAGAGTGAGAAAGAGATCGGCAGGATAGGGGTGATCAACAAGTTATCCACACCATTGATATGCATTTCATCAAAGCACCACATCCTCATTAATTCGATGGCAGAGCCATAGGGTTGCATCAAAGCAATGAAATTGTGAAAATTCACATATTATTAGAAAACAAAAATTGATAAGCTAACATCTGCGACAAGCCAAGTGCTAAAAATGAATTCTTTGTGATAGTGCACCATAAAAAGCAATTACGCTTGTTTTATTCCCTTTCAGCGCAATTGAGGATTTAAAGGTTTAAGAGTATCAAGAAGCATTGCTCTTAGAAGTTGTGGAGAACACTGTTCTTCGATCCAACTAATGACACAGTGCGAAAGCTCTTGAAAGCTACCAACGGATACTTGAGAATGAAACGATACAAACAAGGAGTCCATGATGTTTTGAAATACTTGAAATTTTATATCATCTGATATCTGGTTGCCAGCGCGGGAAGGATTTGATTGATGCGCTTTCACAATTTGTTCGTAATTTCGCTTCATGATAGATAGTGACTGTTCTTTTTTCTTCAGTCTTTCTAATTCACCTGTCTGCTTTTTGCTTTCTTTTTCCAGAAATTCAATGTAGTCAATGGACTTCTGAAGCATCACGGCCTTACTTACTTTCTGGGATCCTACCGTTTCTGAATGCAGCTTAGGAACAAGAGCTTGCAATTCATCAAATCCCTTCTTGATGCTGTCACGTCGACGCTTCTCAGCTAAGGTATGGGCTTCTCTGCGTTTTTGCCTGCATAAAACGGAAGAGTTAAATATCAGTTGCAAGAGAATTGTCCACCGATGTACATTGTACAATGTCAAGTATTGTAATTTTTGTACTGCTGAGAAGGAACACTGAGCACACGTCACTAAGGTTAAAGGTATCGGTTATGAAGTAAGAGCTCGCCAACATGACTCTTGGCATTATGAGGCACCATCTTAGAAACCAATTCTCGTAAACGACCGCACAATAGCAAGTGTCTTGGACCACTCGACAAATAGATTTTCGATCAAGAGACACCATCGTGACGTCGTTTATCTGCATAAACTTCGCCAACTAGGCAGTGAATTCGTTAAAACCCTTATCAAGAACCATTTTTAGGTGTCTGATTTCTGATTATTCAAGTGTGGTTATACCGTCACACTAGGCATACCTTGACGGAAGGTTTGGCTAATACCTTCGTGAGTTCAGACTACTAAATATAAATACGGCCTGTGCTAAAAATCACCCGCATATATAGTATATATCGGTGATCTCAGAATGTGCAGGATTTAGGGAATGAGAGAAACATGTTTGTGACCAGATGGACAAAATATTTTGAAAGTCAAAATCCGTTTAGTTTGCATTAAATGTTACATTGACCTAACACTGCAGAAATATGAGCAACCTAGAGCGCTGCAAATCCCCAACCTAGTATGCAAACCGCGCAGGACCCTCAAAATTCCACACAAAGAATTAGTAACGCTTCCATAACCAAAAGTAGCCGTACATTAAAATACACAAAGTTCCTGTGTCATTTGCCCTGCCATCATGTTGTTTATTGATGCTGTGCACGGTACACTGTATAAACTGACTTGAGTTGTCGGGTCGATTTTAATCAGCATAAATCGAATTTTGCACACCGAAGGACTGTAGGTGCACAAATGCCAATTTTCCGCGCCAGATATCTCCTTTCCGCACCACTCTTCAGCCAGCTGAATGGACAGCGTTCCAGAAATACGTCACCGTTTTAATTTTGGTCCCCAAGTACTGCAATTGTGCATTCTTGTGACCCCTATGGTTTATGCCTATTACTCTGCTATACATATTTGGAATTGGTGTGACCCCAATCAACCTCAATAAACATGTACCGATAGGCCTGCAATAATATGCTCACAGGATAATGGCTTGAAATAATAAACATTTGATAGTACTAATCATACCTGAATGAAGGCCTTTCAAGACCAGTATCTTCTTCTTCATCATCAGTGTTTGGCACAGATGAAGTCGCGCTTGGCGGATTGGAGAATTGTGATGAGGTTGGAGGTAAATCCATCTCTAGTTTGGTTACATTATCAGACTCTATATTCTGTTCAAAACTTGAGTTTATGAAACTTGAAGAAAAGCCTGAAGTGTTCATCAGGAAGGTGTCCAAGTGCAAGATCCGTAATTTGAATGAGTCGATGTCGAGCAGAGAAGCTTGGCAGCTACAGTATTTTAGTTACAACTTTACATCGGCAACAACTCGTCAAGGAAGAACGAGGACGCGAGGAACGATATCGACAACTGCAAAAGTACCAAGATGCAAACAACGGCAACGACAACCGAAGCACTCCGGATGCGCGGTTCGACTTCGGAAGGAAGAGAGAGAGAGAGAGTAACGGGATCACGATATCGCCCGGAATAATTTTTGAAATTTCCACCATCTTCAATTCATAATATGTCGCAAAGCAGACTGAACAAAGTTTGCACCACAACTATCGCCCTCTAACCCTATCCCACCTTTCGCCGTAGCCTTATGCTATGCTAGGCTTCTCCACAGTGAATGAGGAACAACGTAGCTACGCTGTAGCGTTGGTTGTATGTCGGCCTATGTGCAAGTGCATGTGAAAATCAGCAAAGCACGTTGCCAACAGCTCCATCGAGCAACTAGGAAGATGATAGTGTGTGTCGTAGAGAACGAATGACAAGGTTTATGTCCGGAAAGTATCCTATAGCCTTGTAGTATTCTTATCCACCACGCGGAACGTTGGCTATTGCTGGTCCCCTATTACCCAACCACTTACCGGCTTGCTCATTGGCCATCGTAGCACGTAGCCTAACCATGATGTAGGGACATCCATATGATAGTAGGCCCCTATCTGTAGGCCTAGCCTATATAGCCTTTATACATTCTGCACGATGCCGCTACCTGATGCCAGGCATTGCTGGTCAATATAACACATCACTGAATGGGGTTCACCTTGACTCCACGAAGTCCAATAGCACAAAACAAAACAACCTCATATCATAGTTATAGACATTCAGATTTGATATTTTTGACATTTTCAAAAGGGCACATAGTTGTTTCAAAGGCGAGAACAACAAATCCAGATATCACGTCGACACTTGTTCAGGTACAGATAGAGCTAGTCTGCTGAAGCTCTTCAATAACATGTCTCAAAAGTGTTCGGCCAGGATAGAATACCAGACACAGTTCTTCTAACACATGGCCTGCATGCAATATGCATATCGAATGACGAGTCTATCGCCTCTAGCCTAAATCTGTTATTGGAAGAAAAAGTAACACTGATAAAATAACCTACATTAGGTAAATCTGAGGACGGAAGCGCATTGTATTGTAAGGTGAATTTGACGGAATAACTAGCAAACATTCACTTTATTACTTTCTACTCAGTCCAATTACACATTACACCATTAGTAATAGAGCAACGCCTCCCAGCGTCCACTTCGCTGCTTTGTCCTTGGAGCGCAAGTTGAACGTCCAAACGAACGTCGGTCCACGTGACTTCGTCTTGTAGACAGGGCATTCGTAAATGTTGCGAGTTTCTTGTTTATCAACAGGTATGGCCTTAACAAGAAGTAGACAAATCAATTCAACATAACTGTGTTCAATAACTACACACAATAATGGTTCTGTGAACAGCGGCAGACAGATACACCCTCTCTCTCTCTCAGCTGTATCGCCGCTCGCACTGATAAGTTTCTTTTAATACCAGTATGGACCTTGGACATGGACTGGAAAATCGTCAAACTGCGGAATGTAATTGTATCTCTACCTTTATGAAAATCACAGGCATTTGTGGAGTAAGATCCTTCAACTTAGCATCTGCGATCATTCCAGTCTGAGTATCCCATCTAGCACCTGAATGATAAATTGAACGCGATTATAATCTGACAAAGGATGTTTTGAAGCAAATAATATACCTTCCATGTACATTCCATGAATGTATGCGCCTTCTCTGGGAGAGCTGCTAAAGTCTTCCTTGTTCTTCTTTGTCACATCACACTGCAAGCACATCTTATCCAAAGGCCATTCATTCTTTCTTGCCATTGCCTAACAAGGTCATGAAATGATATCACAATGGGCAAGTAGTATAACATGAAGAGGTTATAATTTCAAACATTTGCCACCAAACACCAATTCTGTACCTGCATGATAGCAGTGAGGAAACTTTGTGGGTTGAACAATCCACCGAGCCAGACTGCGGCAGGAAGCTGGAAGTCAGCAGTCCAGTTTTCAAGTTCTTTGATACGAAGAAGCAAATCGGAATACCTGAATTTCAAGAATTGCAAAATTACAATGCTCATTAAGACTTACAACATACACGAAACTACACATATATGTGAATGATACACAGGCTAGACAAGGACATAGCGGATAAGTCCATACTCCATAGGGCATTTCACATTCGGGTCTCGAACATCTGAGCTACTGGTTTTAGTGGCCTATTAGGTGCACTGTTATAGACCAGTGGCTTATGCACTATACATGTGAAATAAAGAAATGTTACATACCATGCGGAAAGTCCTGCCAAAGATGGATAAGCCTTCTTAGACCAACCGTCTGGAACCTGGTCGAAGAACAGCGCATTTCCTAAGCTTTCCATGTCAGCAGTTATGGTCAATTCTCCCTTCAAGCCAAGATCCAACGTTTTGAGTGTTGATCTTAAGCATGCAGATTGAAGATATATGATTATTTGCTTTCTTGTTAAAGTTACATAGATATTGTGAAACATACCGTATTTCGTTGATCAATCCACTCATTCTTTCACATTCCTGGAAAGCTACAACTACATATGGTGTTCGGTCAGCTGGCTCAACTTTGCTCATGAGTTCAACCATGTTAAACGGATCCGGCAATTTCTCCAAAATTTCATCCAGTACTTGTTTGATCTGAAATAAAGCAGGCGTTTGTATGCCATACGATATATATCTCAAAATTTATTAATTCTCAATAAATCATGGTTGGACGTTAAATCTGTGGTGATCTTCTTTACGATATTTATATCTCTACACAACTAACTGTGACTATGACTAACTATGAGCTCTGAGACAAAATTGGTTGTGTAACTCCATGATGCTTCTGCATACGCTTGCATATGCACACTAGCACAGCACATACTTGGATTCAATAACGCGTTATGCACGTTATGCACACATATGCCATAAGATTGGGCAAGTTGTGCAACATTGCTTTTAAACAATTACGACTGTTGCATACCTTCTCATCTCTACTGGGTCCACCACTAGCTCCACCACCAGAATCACGGGGCATCATTTCCAATATAGTCTTGAACAGATGGTCTGACGTGGTTGTCAGGAAATCGATTTCAGCGTTAGGATGAAGTCCATACAAATACGGGCTCTCAGGTGGTAATATATCATCAATGTAATCGTGGTAACCTGACAGTAGATTGAAATATTGATAGTAGGTCTACATCCATGAGCATCGAGCACTCGATGTAAAACATAAAAACAGTACATTACCTTTGTAATCAAAATTAGGAGGACTCTGGAAGCCTGGGGCGAGATATATCACAGAATCAAACATGTCTTGGTTCATGTATTCTTCAAGATAGGTTCTACACAGACGTCTGTCCCAATCATCAGTGATGTGACCACCATACATAATTTCGCCAAACAGATATCTCAGATCATCCCAAGGCACCTATAAAAGCACAGTTTACAAAGTGAACATACAATAATGTAAAGTTTCACACACGGCCTCATGTTATAAAGGTACAATAGATTAGGGGATCATAGCAATATACCTTGGTGTTTGCTTCCAAATAGTTGTAAAGCACATTGACAGAAATTGTCAAGTCGCCAGTATTGTACGGATACACTCTGTTCCATCCTTGTGGTCCAAACTTCCTCCTCTCACAGACCACAGCGTGGAAATAGCACAATGCAAATAGAATTGACTTGAATTCCACCTCTCTAGCACACATCTCCAGTGTATTCTATCGGAGAAGGAATTGGATGGTTAGTTGAATGTTAATGTAAAACTACAAAACTACACCATACTTGGGTGAAATTGTCCAAAGCTTTGTGCAAGTTCGAATGCATGCCAGTGGGAGGTTCATTGGTAATTTTAATTGAAGTCTCCAAAATGCCCTGAAATCATAGAGAAAGTGTGGTAATGTCTGCGCAAGCGCATGGCAAAACTATGTGTTATTATGAAACCTGAGGAATGATGTGAGAATCAACAGTAGAAGCTGGTTCAGCACTCATAAAGACTCTCAAATTTTCATGACTTCCTTCGCTCAATTGTTCCAGTTTGTTTTGTAGAGCATTCAACCATTTTGCAACCAAGTGTATGTTCTTTAGACATTAAAGGCAAATTTTGAGAAAATGCAGAATTTGGATAGAAAAATTACAAAAAAGAGAATGTTACCTGCAAAATAACCCAGTGTCCTTCTTTTCCAGCTAGACCGAGAGCATTTTCCGCCACAATTTCCTGACCTTGTCCAAGTGAAACATTATGGAAATTTTTGTTGTCAAAGGTGAATCCCATTTTCTTTCCCAGGGCTTCCACATCCTTGAGTGGATTCACACCTAGTAGGATAAGGTTATCTTATTGGAGTGAAATTACGTGCTGGAGCATAGACAAGATAAAGTCTGCAGTCATCAGCCAGTCGTATGTGTTAAACACATTGTATAGCAAATAACATATATAATTATGTATACTGTATACATACCAGGTGACAAAATGAAGAACGTTGGTGTCTCGGGTCCAGTCTCTTCGAATGACTTTTCAAATGGCACACCTCTTGTATCCACATATCTTGTTCCTAATTTCTCCTCAACAAAATCCCTTGAAAAAATTTTAAAGTCAGCTGCATTATTCACACAGGACAATTAAGAAAAATACTTTAACAAGAGTAATAATATATAGCACTGGATGAATGCCATCAATCGATGAATAAGCATAATAGTGGTACTGGTTCCAACTTACCTGACAGCATAAGTCATTCTGTCAGCTCTCAATGCTCTCATAATACACAGCTTTTGCAAAGCATTTTTGTTCTTCCATTCTTGCGGCAACTTTTCTTTTTCTGGAGCCTCACTTTCAACAAGTTTCTTCCATCTCTTAGCAGATCCTTCAATATCCCGATCAAGATTTCTAAACTCTTCCATCTCAGACAAGGTCTTGATGCCGCCCCATGAATGGTTGGTGAGAAAGTCAACCGGGCTAGTGACGTTCAACTGTGCTGGGAATCTCAGAAGGAAATCCAACTCAACAGGGTTAATTTGCTTCATCATAAGCATGATCTGAATGATACAATCAAATTAGCAAATTATTTCATAGGAACATTTGTACAAGTGATATGCCTACCTGGAAGGCAACTTGTGCTGTGTAGATGAGCTTGTCCCTCTCAAACAAGCCACGGGTGGTGTATAAGAACACAGAATATGTGATGTTGTCAATTAGATTTCTGACTCTATTTTTCAAGTTTTCATCAGACTCCGCCTTTTTCACAGCTTTCTCAAACACAATGCTGAAAGACTAAATAAAGCAGTTTGCTTTTGTCAGTTCTGTGCAATGACACAATACTGGTATATTATTTCAAGCATACCTTCAGTGAGAACTGATACATCGGATGTGTCTTGTACAAGTCATTCATGATGAAGTAAAGGAGTGAAGCACGTGCAGCGGCTGGTCGATAGTGTTCACGAGCTTCATTAATCTTGACTTCAGTGATTTTGGCTTCCTTTACTTTCACTTCGATCTCAGCAGCTAAAAGAGACAGACACAGCGCAATGCTAACTATTGATTATGAAGAATCTCAAGTCAAAATCATCACCAGTTCTCTTAGTCTTCTCAAGATTTTCCACAAGTGCCGTGTCGCTGAGGAAGTTTCCAGATGCAGAAGACAAACGGGCGAGTAGATCATCTTCAAGTCGTTTCAGTGTGATTTTGAAGTCGTTTTGTTGTTTGGTGAGATCAAGCTGAAAGCGCAAATCTATTACAGTACAGTATCATTAAAAGGTATTGTGACTTTAAATACCTTGAGAGCTTCCAGGTCAGGTCTTTCCATGCCGACTACAGAAGCTAGAAGCTGCTCCTCCAGACCATCTCTTGTGACAGTGAAGTTGATGAGAGTACATTGAGCCTGCATTTCAGGTTGGTAATGAGGATTAGCCAGCTTTGTGTGCAGAATCAATTTGAAATTGGGATGATATTCACATTCCTTGTCACCAATCTTGATGTACCTAAAGAGTTTCGTAATTTGTTAAAATAACAGAAACCAATTCAAAGCAAGAATTTTCTATTCTAACCTTCCCTTCTTGATTGTTTCTCTACCCAGCAATGGTCCAAGGACAGGATCCATGGTTTCTTCAATATTCTCAATTAACACAGGATCGCCAACAGCCAGAGCATTCTCAATCACGTCCAAATAGCTGAGAGAGAAAGAATAGAAGATCATTTCAATTTATCCTACAGATAAAATAGTCAGGAAATGCAATTCACACAGCCTTCAAGTCGAAGATTCGCAACATTTACAGGGAATGGTGATTCCAATGCGAAGTGAAGTGTAAAGGTGGATTGTGAAGAGGAAACATTGAAAGAAAGAAGCTTGATAACAAACCCTCTTTGACCAAGTCGAAGTGTCTTCAAATCAGCCCCATATTTATTCTTGATCCACTTCACACCTTGCAGCTGAGGATCAACCATAAGCGGCCATCTTTGACAATTTACCTGAAAAAAAAAATTCAAGTCACTATTTTCATCTATGGGCAACTGTGATGAGGCCTCATCCACAATGCATAGTATGGTCCATATGCCAGCGGGCACGTATTCTATTCATGTGAACTATATAAAGCATTAAATGGAATAGGTGGTTTGACTGAATTGAATAGTCATGTGAAGGCTTGTAACAACCTGCCTAAATTACCAAAAAGAGAAGCCACACTAACAAGGGACATCAAGATTTTCAAAAAGGTAAAATAAAACCACAAGTACCAAGACGGTTGCATTTTCAGTGGACATTCGATCGGACGGAAGTCCTTCATTGTTCCAGCCGGCCACATCGGCCTCATCAGTAAGCATGGAGATGTAGTCAATGCCATCCGTTATAGGTACCAAAGGCTGGAAATGGTATAAACATGATGTCATAGTATTGCAAATTGTAATGTAAATAAAGATTCTACCTGAAGAGACTTGAGGAATGGAATCCATTTCTCCTCCATCAATTCCACACGATACGGCTTAGTGAAATATCCAACATAAGATACATATGCTACAAAGTGAAGGAAACTTATGATTAATGGCAAAGGATTGATGAAAATACCCCCGTGCTGGTGTAGAATGGTATATTCATACACCGTACCTGTTATCATCAAAACGTCTCCAATAAGCTTTGATTCTTGTTCGCGGAAATTCTTTACCGATTCGGCCCAACGCACATTCTCTGAAGCAAGACCACCAACCAGTCTTCAGAGAGAGAGAAAGAATACACGGTTAGTCTGATGCATTGGAAACATGAACTATCATGAATTCTGAGATGGGTACGGAGTCGGTAAGAAACACCTAGTGTTGTGAACGACTTGGACCCGGGATGCACAAGCCAGATTCTGCAACAGCTTGCTAATGGCGTAGATGCAAGTGACTTGATAACAAAACGGGTCCAACCTGTTCGCTAATGAGATAGTAAGTTGCGTTTTTTCTGCTTCCTGTTGACATTTCAATTTCGCTGCTGTCGCCTCTTCAAATTTCCTTGTCAATTCCGCCAAGTTTTCATTCAGCACCTGGTTAAATATAATCATGATAAATCCAAGTTGGCAAGCAGCTGGCAAGGCAATCCCAGAAGCTCACCGCAATTTTGGACTTAATAACGGAAAGTTTCTCTTGCGCAGCAGCTAGATCAGCATTCGCTTTCGCCAAGGCTTGACGTTTTGGCTCAACGTCACAGAAAATCTCATAGAACCTTACAATGTTGACAGTCCAAGCACACAAACCAGCTGCAGCAAGTGACTATTAGAGAATCAGTCTTTAAAAAGAGAATGATCTCAGAATTTAAACGCAACTAAGATACCTTGCCTCTGATGAAATCAGGATCAAACTCGGGATTATCAAGGTATGGCTTGATTGCTTTCAAGCAATTTTCATGGATGTCTTCTTTATCGTAGTTGATCAATGAGTCCAAAAATGCATCGACTTTTCCCATTGAGTTTTTTCCCGCTTTCCAACTTCTATCTTTTGGAATCTTACCTCCAGGAGCTTGCAACACCATGACAGCCGCCACTACATTCACGACCGCGTTCGGAGGAGAACCAAATGATTTTAATTCAGTCAAATTGCCCTAGATAGCAATTTTGCATTTTGTGAATTGAGCATGACTGTGTCTATGATATTTTGCTTACCTTATTCAGTGTATTCAAAGCTTCCTGAGCAGCTAAAAGGGCAGGTTCGGCTTTAGCCAAATCATCTGTACAATCTTTTTGCTTCTTTGAGACTTCAATCTCGATTACAGTGACTTTTTCTTCTTCAAAATCTGCGATAGCCTTTTCTTTTGACACCTTTTCTGTTTCTACTCCGACAACCTGATAAAGGTCAGAGGTTATTAGTACCACAGAATTGACTTCGAGTCGGAAACTGTAACCAACCTGAATCAATTTATCTGCGTCTTCATTCTTTTGCTTCAGTTCAACTTCTTGTGCTGCCAATTTAGCTTTCAGATCATCGACCTGTGAAGATCATCGTGATGAATATCAATGGCGCATTAGGGGTAAAAACCTAACCACGACAAACCGCCAAAACATATGATATACTGAGAAGCAGATAGATAAAAGAGAAAAATAATCACAATTCCTCCCACCAAATTGGAAAAACCTTATAACAAGAACAGACAGACTGAACAATGAACACCCTTTGGCTTACATCCCAAGCAGGCTTGCCACAATGACAATGTACAAAAGTTATCTGGACTGTAATGTTGCATTGCTTTTATGCCCCGTTTCATTTATTCAGGTTTGGGACTAGGACATGCTCAGTAAATGCGGAGTGTGGATATGCAGACTGAGAATCGAACCCTATTCACTCCCATATGTTGAAAAAATGAAGCCAATATTTTAGAAAGATCCAATATGTGGCATACTGGATCTTAATAAGCTCAAACCTGTGATGCAGTGCTTCTGAGTTTTTCCAACCCATTTTCCAATCTCTCAACAGCCATTTGTAGCTCCTTGCTTTTCTTCCCAAGCAAAGTTTCATACAATTTGATCTGTTCCAGGAAACTTTTCGGCGTGGTGTAGTTGTAACGTCTGTAACAGGATAAACACATTGAAACAACAGCCGTAAAATTACTCACTTTGGATGTTTTCGATTTACCGGTCATTGACGAGATAGCTTTTGCTCAGCTCATTCACACTCACATGCACATAAGACATGAATTTGCTCAATGAAGGTCTGACTTCCTCCTGCACAATAATATAAGTGAAATTACAAGACCCAACAAGGAGATGGCAGCGAGACCAACCTCAACTCCTTCAATCTCTCCGATGAACCTGGAACTGACAGACTCCAAAGCATCTTGAGGCCACTCATGGAACCAATCGATAGCAGTGCAGTTGACAACACCTGGGAATTTTCTCGCCCTCACACGCAATGTGTTGCCAACAGGTGAGAAGCAGAGCGCCACCTAGTAAGGTGTAACTATTTGCTTCATACATGCATCACACCGCATTAATTTCAATTTACCTTCAAGTTTCTTCGCACTCTTTCAATGAAGAATTTCCAGCACGTCTCTCTGGTATCTACCAAGCCTGCTCCTTTCACTTCATTTCTAACTCCACTGATGATATTTTCGATTTCATCATCCGGGAACAAGTCCGCAATTTCACCAGTTGACAGGAGATCATTTACAAGTACAAGGAACATCTCATCAGCAACCTTGATAAAGGAATAAGAGATATAAAGTCTCCTGTAATCCTACCAGTTTTGAGAATAGGAAACTCAATAAAAGCCATGAACTAACGAAGAGAGAGTGAGAGAGAGAAAGAGCAGAACATATTTATTTTGTCAGCTAACATAGTAAAAAAATGTTAATCACGATATCTTGATGTACAAAGCAGTCAAACATATGATGTGACGATGAAACATTACAGTATATGGAACATGAAAGTGCATCGGAATAGATAGGGAACGATGATACGACCGTAAGTGGTCATTGAGTAAAGTCGTCACCATAGGCATGTTATATTCTACTGAAATGATGATAGACCTACTACTTTTGTGATCATCTTACCTGAGCATCAGTTAAGAGGAAGAGCACTCCCACATTTTTAACACCAGCTTTGACATACAAGGCACCCAAGTCAACTTTGAGATCCGATATACCATAACCTTTACGCAGAGTGATTTGGAAAACATCCAAGCTGCTGATGTACGCAGCTAATCTTGACAAACTCTGCTTTCCTGATCCACCAACGCCAACCAATAGAGCATTTCCTCGAGGGCTCTCGAAGATTCGGTTGATACGGCAACTAAATTCAAAATTATGGTAATCATTCACTTATTGGTATTCATTCTTTCATATACATCAAATCGCAATCTACACTCACATATGAGACATGGCGTCCTCAAACAGCACAAGGTTCATGACGGCATTGATCTCATTGTAGTTGTCAAGCGCTTCTGTGAGAAGGTTGCTCAATGTTTGCCAACTTGGTATAGCAAAGTACTTTGGTTCTCCTATTCCAGTAGCAAAATGACAATAAATGTGAGGATTGGGTGCTAACACATCTTCCGGTGCGTCCTGTAAAATAACACGTGTTTCACCATCTGCAGGCACTAGAACAGAATAGTTGACAAACCTCAAAAAACTTCTTTGCGATTTCTGTGTAAATGGCATCATAATTTGCCATGTCTTTGTCATCGATCAGTTTATCCCTGTACACTCGGCATGCTTCATGTAAGCAAAGCTGCACGAGATCGTTGCTTGTTTTGATTGATTCGGGTGTTGTGAAGAGAATACCCTGAAAAAGGCAAACTTCAGTAAGGCAATGGAATCAGAGAGACAAGTACCGGTACAGGAATGTCTTGATCTCGTTGTTAGGTTGAACTATTTACCAGTTTAGTCCTAATCAGCGTGAATCCATCTTACTTGGAAAATGTTGGACAAATCACGTAAGTTGAAGACATAGTGGAACTTGATTGCGGTTGGGAGGAAACTTTGTGTGATCTTTTGATGTAGAGCGAGTGCCATCTGAACCAAGGATCCTGAAGCTTTCTGGACTGCCATCGAAAATTTGTTGATTTTCAAATGTTGGTTTAAAATACTGCTGTAAATCGTATTCACAGATTCTTTTCCAGGGAAACTGAGCGCAAACACGCAGAAATGACGCTGAAAATGACAAAATATTTTCCATAACACATGTAGAAGACATCATTTTTTAAAATTCAGTAGACGTACTTGCAATCTTGAACTGATCGTGAATGAACCAGCGGTGGGATTCATGCAAGCAACGTACTGCACATTATGAATTTCTTTTAGCGTCAGCTTTTGTCTGTCATACCTTGAATGATATTAATTGATCGTAAGAAGACTTAAGCAAGTTAAATCTATGGAGGATTACTTTCATACCAATGCTTATAATCCATGTGTTGCCTGATCAACGTGTGAGGTTGCACTGTACCATATTTATCCACCTCAGGCATGTTGATATCGTCAATGAAATAGATGAGACGTTTTGAACCGGGTGGGCCGTAATTTCGACCAGCCTTCTTCTCAAGTGGTTTTTCCAGCACAGCTGCAAAAACGAATATATGGAGTCACCACAAATTTGACGTTGAGCCTCAGTTAATTGGGAAACGATTGGCCAACTATTTGTTATTAATTACGGATTTATTTGAAATGCATTTCATCAAAATGACTAACTTTGCAACATTTGTGATGTTGTGTAATAGTTGAATGGTACGTTAGCAACAACATATTCTTCTTCATCAAGATGTGTGAGCTTGTCATTAACCAGCACAGACTTTCCTGTTCCAGCATTACCAACCAACATCACCGGTCTCATATCATTCATGAGAAGATCCATGAAATATTTCACACGAATTGTATCAGGATTGTGTACCATCACAGCCTGCATGACCAAAACTGTAAGTTAGATTCTGTGGTACGAGTTGAAAATGGTTAGAAGCACACACCTGAAGAGGAATCTCAGGATCTAACTCAAATTTTGGAACAAGGTCTGACCAAGATGCGAATTTTTTCGATTGTGACTCAATGTAATAATCAAACACTGTGCCATGACTCGGAAACTTGATAGTTTTGAATTCTGTCGTCCACCATTTGCTGAACTCCACACGATGATCAACAAGCTAAAAATAAGTTATATCTCAAGTAATATCATCATTACGAATGTGACGATACTGATAGAATGCCAATGAATTACTTGATCTTGAAACATGGCTCCTCCAAAAGCCCAGATGCAAGCAAACACAAAGTATAACTCATAGAGATCTTTCGGGCAGTCGGGTGGAGTATTTTCAGGAGTCAGCAAAACTTCCAGGAGGTAGCACAGCATTTGAAGCATGCTTTGTTCTGGTATCGGGATGATGGTTTTGAATCTTGAAGGTAAACAAAGTCAGTAAATTGTTCTGAGATTGTTACCAAATGTTATATAGAGCTCACCTGAATCGGAGGCCCTCTAGAATGGGTGGGACATATTTGTCAAAGAGGATTGTCAGGTTAGCTCTCTCAGACTGCACTTCACGGCGATCGATCCAACTTGAAATAGGAGGATTCCAACCCAAATCAGCCGGATTGACAAACAGGATTCCAGCTCTAAATTATTTTTTGTCAATCACTCTTATAACTCGTATACATTTAGTCAAAGAAAATTGCAAACACACCTTGACACGGTAGCTGGGGTCGCAGCTTTCAAGTGGCTAATTTCGAACAACATTCTCATTGTTGGAGTCAATGGAATACGTTCGTTACTGGCAAGGGTCAAGACCTTGTTGTCATCCATGACAGTGTTCAAAGACTCGATCCACATAGGATCAATGTCACCGTCCAGCACAATCCACTTGGGTCCGTCGTGCGTCACATTAGACAAATCACGCATAATCGTCGAGAAAAGACCGTCCTTCCACTCTCTTGTTGATGGATTAATGACGCCTGTACATTTTCCAAAATTAGAACAGTTCTAGGAAAGTTATATAAAAAATATTTACCAAACAGCTCGTTGTTTGTGACTGCTTTGGGATTAAGATCAACCCACATTGGCTTTCGTTTTTGAATTTGGTACGTCTTGTTCAAAGATTTCAATATCTGAAGAAACACACACAAATTTCAGGCTTTGCATAACCCAAGTAACAAGGTACTATACAACTCATGCTTAGCTTGAGGCAATCCAATATTAAGCTTACCTGTGTTTTCCCGGTTCCTGCATTGCCGATAACAAAGACCGAGTGCCTTACACTAAGTAACTCATCAAGTTGGACGATTTTGAGAATAAAATTGTCTTCAGCCTGCAAACGAAGCTGCAACACGGATTCCTAGAACAGCATTATACGTTCAGTAACAAAATGATAGATTGAGAGATGGTTATCCATTACTTTGATCTGCTTCTCAAACTCAGCTTCTCGTTTTCTTGGCACATCCAGAGCAGGGAAGAGATCACCAATCAAGCCCATAAACACAGGCATGTCATCAGTAACGATCTTCGGAATATTGAAATCACGCAAGGCTCTCATCAAAACCTGAAAAAGACTTGATGAATCAGGCAGCAAATATCAAACACATGCCCAACATTACCTGGTCTTCCGGTCTGCTCGGGTCACCTCTTTTCAGAGTACCAGCGACCACAAGTACAGATTTGATAGCTCTCAAACCCCAATCATAATGATCTTGTTTTGACAGCAGTTCACGACATAAAGAGTACAATGTGATGAATTTTCGTGCAAGCAGTCTAGCTTCAATAAAACCTTCTGCGACCAACATAATCTCACAGATCATGGCAAAGTCAGGCACCACCATCGCACACGGTCTGCAACATAACAGGCAATAATTAACAACTGATTCCAGTTTATTTTTAAAGAATGGGAATTTCACAAGCACATGCTGATGTGAGCTCAAACTCAAATCTCTAACCCAGCACTACCCCTCCTAACAGGACGAGTGTGAAAGCAATTCAAAGTCTTTGGTTCACTCCAACTAGAGCTTTAACCCAGTCTACGTGATTTGCTGGACAATTCCTTAACAATTCACCAGTTTTAGATTTCTATCATGGGTACTTTGATCACATATTGCTTCTGTGTATGTCACATTTTCGATTTGCAAACGAAAATATAAATTGTATTGAATTGCTCATATATATCGACTAACCTGAAAAGTGCTTTCAAGTTCTCTGGCAGCTCAGTACGTCCAGCGTAACCTGGGTTCATGGTAATGAACAGACCGACTGAATGAACGATTCTGATGTTTTCTCCAAGGAAATCGAACATTGACTTGTTCTCTTTGATGGCGTCTTGAATAGTCTTTACCTAATCAACATCAAATATAACTTAGATAAAATAAAGAAGATCCAAAAGATAGACATACTTGAACAGCAACGACAGACAACACTTCAACTGAAATCCTGTTGAATTCATCAAAGCAACCCCAAGCTCCAGTTTGCGCCAAACCTTTGTAAATGTTACCGATTGACTTGTAGTCCATCTGTTCAGAGCAGTTGAACACATATACCATAACCCCAAGGGCACGACCCAAATCTTTGGTTGTTTCTGTCTTTCCTGTTCCAGCAGGACCAGCAGGTGCACCACTCATAGTCAAGTGGAGCGACTGAGTTAGGGTGATGTAGCATCTAAAATTACAGGAGATTAAAGGATTGAAATTATATCGAAAGGACGGCACGGCATGGGAGAGAATTCCCTGATAATATATACCAGCAATAAATATACTGAATACGACTACCAGCAGAACACTTTTGGCCCTGGGCCACCAATAAATTTTGGGTGCCCGCATAAATTTGTGCACCTCAAATTTGACCCCTTAAAGAGCCCAACCGATCGTTTTGGGACCCGAAAAATAAAGTTGAGTTTCGCCGATTGTATATTTGAGAATTTAAGGCCCACAAAGGCACGGGCCTAAGATCATCGCTTCCCTTATCTGAGTGGCCCTGTATGTGAGGTAAGCCTATTGATTCCATACCTGTCAGTCAATGGTGTGATGACAAGCCTCGGGGTATTTCCGAGATATTCATAGCAATATAGGAACTGTGCGTCGCATATATTACCAAAGCAATGGTCCACCTTTTCATCCCACCTATGCCTCAGCTGGGAAAGCCACAAGAAGGCTTGAGAATTCTCAACCTAACAGAAAATTGAGTGTCTAATTTCCTTCTCCGGTATTTTCAAAAAGTTAATGTATCTTACCTTTTGCGCAACTACTTTACCGACAACGTCACGAGCGTGCACATCGATGGTACATATTGTCATGATTTTTTGCCTGTCACCTTTTGACAGTTTACCAACTAACATATTAATCAGTGTGTTCAATTGATTGACCTACCCAAATGAAAGAAACACCAGATTGAATTTTGCATTGTGATCTATAATAATCATGATTGCACCTGCTTCTTGTAGTATTCTTTCATGGCATTCTCGAAGCCTTCTTCTAACCTCGCGAAGGCAATATTAACTTCAGTCGTCCACCAAATCTGAGTGCCAGTTAAGGCAACCTGATATGTAGAAATATAGCATTTGATATCTCATCGCACAAACCCACTCTTTTACTTTGTTACCTGAGCTGGATAATCAAAAATCCATTGTTCACGAGGTTTTTCTTCATACGTGACAGCCCCTTCTGTCATTTCATGCCGTACTGTCGCTCTCATGGTATCAAGCAGCTTGTTTAACCAATTTTCAACAGCACCAGTACATTCACATGGTTCGTTGAAATCGACATATCTTCACAGAGAAATTTTAATATCAAATACTGGAACTGGAATATGGAACTTGCAGACTTACTCGTTCTCTTTACTGTACATTCCCAATGCTTTTTTCGTCGGTTCTCCTGAGCTGTCGGGCTCAAATTTCAATTTTGCCATGTTATCAAATAATTTTGCCAAATGCCTTGATACAGCAACAGGACTGGTACCTGAAAAATTACAATATTTGCAAATATGAATAAAATATCATACAGATTGCCAGCTTGTTATTGCAATACCAAGGGTATGCCGGACTACTGTTTGAGCTGTATAGCCTACCACTAATGTTCCGTAAAGTAGCTTATGTGGAATTGCTGATGCTAAGTGTGTTGATTTATTGTAATTCATGCAGGAAAGAAAAGATCCTCCGATTATTGAGTGAGCAGAGTTGGAATTTCTCTATATAATATTATCATGATGAGCTGGATACATCACTTAGCAACTCAGCAGACGGTATATATTACTTATGAATTAGATATATATGATATATCTTTATAGACTTTGACTTACCATTGGAGAGGATATCAAGAAGATCAGCAGACGATACGAAGTAGAATCTTGGAAAAGCAAGACGTTTCGTGTCAAGGTATTCCGCAAGTGCTTTCTCACAGAGCGACAATCGGTTTTGGATATCTTCTAAACTTTCATACAGATTTGCTCTATTCGTGGCTTCAACAACATTTGGGTTTTTTTCCAAGAAATCAGCAAGTTCCTGATCAAAAATTTCACTATGTTTAAAAGTCAAATCGATCACAAATACACTGAGGTAAAATGTTAACCTTGAAATCATTATCAATTCCTTCAAATCTTTTCGAATCTTCTGGCAACTGAGAGCGGATATCTTCCGAGCCAATAAAAATAGCTTCGAGGTACGACCAAGTTCTTTGCACTTCAAACCAGATTGTGATTACGGAGTCTGCAGTAGAGAGTTTCTTTTGCCAGCCTGACACTTGCTCCAAGAAATAGGCGATATATTTTGAGGTCATGAGATTTTGCAATTGCACCTTGACAATAGTTAATTGTAACAGTCAGATCATTCATGCAATATTATAATAATATCAAACCTGGTTTTCTTCTAAAGTCTCGATTAATTCCTCGTCGGATTTGAGCAATGATTTTGCTGTGCGAGTATGCACTTCGTAGTTGAATGTCATGTCTCCCCATATAGCGTCCAATTCTTTCAGGACCTGAAATTTCAAGGAAAGAATTGGTATACTAATGCAGCATAACAAGCTGGTATGCCCACACAAATGCATAGCTACAAACTACAAAAAGAAGAAACGATAATGACATTGGAAGTTGGAAGTCGTGTCATGTTTATCACAATACGGAAATATGGGAAAGACACGTGTGGGATGCCGAGCAGTGGACTCACAGGAATTCAACAACTGGATGGCCTAATAATACCTACAACATAAGCGCTGACTTTATTTTATCTCGCAGGCCTACATTTACTTCTTAGGCTGACATTGATCATTACATTACTTTGATTTCACACTATTATGCAAGAATTTCTCAACAACAAATTTAAAATAAATATAATATCTTAACCTTGGCCGCCCTACACATTTTGCTACAGCTCAAAACATATCATGTACTGTAACTGAAGTTTCATTTTATCCACCTTTTCCATTCCCATTTCTTTCACAGCCTTGTCAACAATTCCACGGACTTCATCTTCAAAGTTGTGTAGGTTCAACTTCAGTAAATCCGCAAGAGTTGTGTTCTCATCCATTGAAAATTTCACCTGTAATTAGTTACGTATATGAAAAATCCTTAATTAAAGTGAAAATTTACATCAAAAAAGCCTCTCTACAAGATAAAATTGACCTACAAATACAATCACAAACCTTGGTTGCTTGCATCAATTGCTGCCAATGGCGATCTCGGATAGCTGGATTCTGTAACTCTCCAACGGAACGAAGAGAAGTAAGCATGTTCTTAACATCAGAATCCAAACCGCTGAATGCATCCCAGGCTCTCATCTACAAAATATATTGATTTTTAAAACATATTTCAATAAATCATGTAGCGAATTTAGAAACCTCCTTGTCCAGTGAACGAATATCTTTGGCAAACTTTCGGCAATCAAGTTCCATCTGTTCAACATCAATGTTCTGCCATCTTGTTTTTTTCCAATCATCGATGCTAGTCTTGACTAACGAAATCATATCCCACAGACTTTTCAGCAATACAACCTTGATGAAAGATGATGGGTGAACCAAATGATATCCCCATACTTTTATCATACAAACCTCCTTTCTGCACTGCTTTATTTGTTTAAACTCTGGGGCGTTGATTTCAAAGATATGCGCCGATTCGTACAGCTTGTCCATGTCATGTTCCATGTGAGAAATCTCCAAGTGACACTTATCGAGTGATGAATATGGAGCATTGGAGACGAACCTGAAAGGCGCATCTTTGCGGAAACGCTCTCTGAATTCATGCTGTTTGACCTGAAAGTTGGAAGCGAGATTTCAGCAGATGTCATCAGGAAACAAGAGAAATGAAAATTAGTGAATTCAGCCATACGTACATCAAAGGAACTGCATTTCTTTCGCAAAACCGCAACCTCATCAGACTGCAATGGAGCAACAGCTTGCTTCACTGTAGCGGCTGTTTTCTTGGTGTTGTTCCATTTTTCTGGCAATTCCTAAATAAGATGATTGTTTTTAAAAGTCTCCTCTGGAAATAATATCTCCATTTCCATACCTCTAACTGTTTGTGAGTTTCTTCTGGCAATTCTTGATCGTACGTCTTCAACAGTTCGATCGTTTGTTTAAGAGGTTCAAACATTTCATCAGTAGTACTTTGCCTAGTTTTAACATCCTGTAGTGAACACAGCTCAATCAGTCAGTGATACAATAGAACTGATCAAACATATTTTTACCTTCAAATGTTCAATGACGGAAATCAGCACATCGTAATCACCTTCCTGGACTTCCACTTGCATTCCAGAATCAACCACTGCAATAAAGCTTTCCAAATCTGAAAGGCTAAACAAACAGCAACGGTCAGGCTCAGAAATTCAGATAGGGTTTCTAGTTTAAAGAACCTGTTTGTGACATGATCAATGAGATGTTGCTTGAACATGAAGCTCCACCTTTTGATGATATTCAGGAGAGCTTGTTTGAATGGTTTCGCATCCACTTTGAACCAACAGTCAAACACGGCTATTGGGTTAACCTCTTCTACTTCACAGTATATCTTCTCGTATTGGTCAACCTACGACAAAACGTTAGATACTCAATAATGAAAAGGGGATTCAGGGACAGTGTGCCTGTGCACAATTGCCTCCGTCAAGATGGTAAAGCTGACATGCCACCATTACAGATTTTACAAGAATGTAACCGTTATAATGTGACCTTCAGTCGTTGCAGCAGAGGCACCTGGTTGGTCATCACAAATTTTCTAGTTAATTGATGTATTTGGGCTACCTGTTCCTTGAACATATCCAATGTAGGAGGATTCTCAGGTACTCCTTCTTCCGCGTGAGCTTCAATCTCTTCACTTGTGAGAACATGGCCATACGTGAGAAACTGTTTCATGAACTCTCCTCTATCATCAACCCACAGATATGCATAGTTGTCAAAGCTAATCAGAGATATTTCAATAAGTGTTTAATGAAGGTAATAAAATAGTAAGAAACCTCTAACCTGTTACGATATTCGCACGCTTTATCCATGACAGTTTGGACTCGCTCAAGCATTTCGTTTTTCATATCAGAAAGATCGGCCATATCTTCCATGTCATTCTAGAATGAGTATTCCAATTTAACGTGTCTAATAAGTGTATTTTTATGGCCGGGTGTCTGCCATTAGCCTTAGATTCTCTGCTAAATCAGACTGACAGATACAAAAGTCCACCAAATTTTCACACATTTAAGCTCAGCTTAAAAATCCCATTTTAGCTCTTGGGTGTATGAATTGCGAATATATGCCATTGTGCCAGTCATGTATGATAGCCAGAGGCAGAGAGTTGAAGACCTTCAATAGAGCAAGAGCTTTTGGTTTATCAATTTACCAGGTAGTTCTCTGCTTCAGTGTCCAAGGCAAGCCTCTTAACAAGGGTAGACATATGGTAAACATCGTTGAGAAGTCCCTCCACGAGTTCATAAAAGCCCTCTTGTCCGCTATTGAAATCCAGAGATGGTCTGCAAAGTATTCTCAATTTGAAATAAATACTTGAAATATTTATTCAAGCAAATGATACAAACCTGAAAACCATATCAGGAGAATTCAATTCTAAATGAGCTTGAAACAATGACGCAAGTGCATGTTTGGATTCTGTTTGGTGGAGGAAGAATTTCAACGAACATTCGATGGCCAAGAAAAATCCTTCAATGACCATGTCGTCTGCATAGAGAATGTAAGCTTTCCAGGCATCCGATTCTTCAGACGCTTTAAACAGATTCCTGTTCTCCTAATATTCAACATTACAGAGGATTACCAAGTGCTTTATAGTTATGGCAGGTAGGAATAGAGAGGATGCCATCAATTTAGCTTGTGAGATTGCCTTTTTAGCATTTCGTCTATCGCTATCAAAGTATATTTCGATACTGGCATCGATAAGCAGGCATAACATTGCACAATTACCGCCATGGTATAGCTTTCATTTTCATTATGTCTTAGAGTGTTTGGGTGCCAACAGACAGCCCTATAAATGTCGCCCTATAAATGTCGCAAAGTTGTTTATTGAATACACAAAATATGGATCGTTTTCAACCTTTGCATACTTCTACTATGGAGATAAACTTGAATAACCAGTGTCAATCAAGTCTATTTACAAAACCGTATCGGCCAATAAAATATTTACGACAACTTACTGTAATCAAACCATGAATTTGTTCTCCGCCTTTGGTTATGAAGTCATACCATTTTTTCAATCGATCCGTTCGATCGTCAAGGTTGAGTAAATTATCCTGCGTAAATTACATGAATCAGCATGATCATGCACAGCCCCAACGAAAAGTTATCAAATTTCAAATTTGTACCTTTTTGCCTTCTTTCCTGTCAAAAATGGGAGAGACCCAACCATCCATGATCTGTTTGATTTTATCGATATTATCTTTGGCTTGCTGCACGCGCTTTTCCAGATCATTGACCATGTCTCTCGTCTCTTGAATATACTCCCAGATTCCTGATAATAAAGTATAAAAGGGGGTGATGCAGAATGATATAATACTGCGGTGATTTACCATCTTGTTTCCATGACAATTCACTCTCTGCTTTGCTAAGTTGTTGATCGATGCCTTCCAACTGTCCTTCAACGAGAGGAAATTCTACATCCAGAACAGTATTTCTGACCTACATATTTACAATTAATTAAGCTGGGAAGCAAGGCTTCGACAGGATTGTTGCCACAATACCTTATTGTACCATTGCTGGGTAAGTTCAAGGTTTGCAACATATTGTCTGTATGAAGATTTTTGAGCAAAAATATTGGCTGCCACATCAGGTATTTCTTGATCGTCTCGACTTTCCAAATATTTCACCTCACGAAGGACTGACACCAGCTAAAAATTGACATAGGTTACGTAGGATATCAATGGAGTTTTGAGGGCATCGACAAAGCCTACCTGAGGATCAAAATTAACTTCAACAAGCTGCGTCTTTTCGCTGCGGGTCAATAGAGGCTCATTGAGATTGAATTCAGACTTTTTGTCAACATTTTGTGACCACTCTTCATATTTATCATCTTCAAATCTATATCATAATTAATTCAACATTAGCAAACGATGGAATTGATAGGCCAAGGAGAGTCAAATTACTTTTTCAGCAACTGCATCATTTGTGCATACTTCATCTCCATAGACTTGCCTTCCTCCGACTCCATAATTCTGAAAGGATAATGGTAGCAATGTAAACGAGTTCAAATTGGGGCATCAAGCAGTGGTAACTTACGGATGTTGTACATGCTTGAAGTTATTGTATGGAAGTTGAATACGATACTTTAATTCTTGTGCCCATCTCAATGCACCAGCCACTGGCGGCATATTTTTATTCACCAAGTAATAACCTGATGTCCACAAAAAGTAGAAATTCAGTAGAAAATATGGGTATTGCATCAAGAACGAACAATTGATAATGGTTGTTAACAAACAACCCTTCTTACCGCCAGCTGGTGGCGTCATGGTCAAGGCGCTTGCTGGCAAATCAGGAAGGCTGGGTTCAAATCCCAGTTACGTCACACCAGAGACGATAAAATTGGCATGCACTTAATGCTCTACTAGGTACTAGCATTTCAGGGTTAGGGTAGAGTGAGGGTGCTTGCTTAGCAGAGCGACATCTCATAAGCGCCCCCTTGTCCGAAACACAAAATAAATAGATTAGGTCCATTTACTAAACTCTGAACCAGACATACCTTTATCATTTTTATATTCTTCTTGCCTATCAAAAAGCATTTTGGCATCGTCTAATTCGTCATGGAACATTGCCAAGAGTATTGGATATTTCGGCCATACATCTTGCTTGATCAATGGCCTTCAAGAAAGGCGAAAAATTGTTTTAAAATCATGTATTGTATAAATGAGTCTAGCAGTCTACCTTTCAAGCAAAGAACCAAACATATGAAGTAGCTTGAAAGTCGTCTCGGTGCCAGTACAATCATCAAACGCTTGATACACGATCGAACCAAGTCTTCTATCCATGTCATCGATTCGGCTTCGGAAATGGTTGAATTCTTCAACGAATGTCTGCAATAATGTGACAAAAGTTTATGCCAGGAATTATCCAATATTATGCTGACAAAATGTACTTTATCCGTAGTATCAAGTGGGTCATAGTTCATTTCAGAGACACTTTTAAACAGTGCATTAAACTCTTCAAATAATGCGAGCACTTGATCACTGAAAGCTTTTCCTTTGATCCCACCAAATTCAATTTTTTCTAGTCGCAACATATCTTTGGAATCAGCAAACAGTGTCTAAATCGCAACATTTTGTTTACTCCTGATTTAATCAGATTTACTAATTACAATGTTGTACCTCAACTTTGGACAATCGATTAATAAATGTGTCCAGTCTCGCAAATATGAGAGCGTTATCAAAATCCCAAAGGGCGACTTCTCTTCCAGACTGCTCGAAATATGTAGCAAGGTTTGCCTTGTGTTCGTGATAAGATGACCTGCATGATTTAATCAATAATGCACTTTATTATATTTATACGTAGACGCAACTCCACCAACTTGAATTCATCCAGGACTTTTTTCGCTGTTTGAATCTTGTCCAATGCTTCTTCAACCTCTGACTTGAACAATTCATCAGGTGCAAGGAAGGTCCGGCACTAAATTTAGATACTCTGGTGTACAATAGATGCTGATATTGTATGAATATTCTGTCACTTTTACCTGATTTATTATGAGATTACAAACTTCTTGAAGTAGAACAATTAGTCTAGTGGGTTGGCAATAGTGGGCGCTGTGAGCCCATACTTTGCAAACTGTATCATACAAGGGCTTTATGTAGATTCTTGACTCTGAAAATTCTCTCTCTTCAAAATCTTCAAATATCCATTTCAAAGGATGCAGATAGCTATGGATATCACGAGCTTCAGCAAGGCCTGATAATCAAATATAAATATGGTCACCTTCGGGCACAAGAGTTACTTAAGACTTGGCCTTTTCAAATAATATATTGAAGGAAAATTATCCTTGTTTAGGTTTTAAGTTGCCAAGTAAAATTTCATGGCACCTGCTGTTGGTGAACGCAAACTTTCATTAGTTTTTTCAATTAAATCAACAAGTTCCATGATATAATGCACTTCGTTCTGATCTGATAAATTGGAAAAATGCAACATACCAGACACAACATCTCTGCACATGTCCCTGAATGCAGGGGCATAACTGCTCTGTATCTTATCCAAGACTTGCCCCATTGCTCGAACCTTTTTGTCATTGAGCTGCGTTAAAAAATATCACAACAACACATGAGATACGCTGTGCAAACTTCACACAAAGCAAATAGGTCTGTGCTTTCCAATAATATAAATACCTGATCAAAGATACATTGAAGATTTTCAAATCGATCTTTCCAAAATGATATTTCGGCCATTGGAGTTGGGTTGGTTCCTTGTAGTAGAAGATCTGACGAGTCACGCGAAAGAACATCTCGAATTTGATGGCTCCATTCGATGACAACAGACTCCAAAGCATGAACAATTTGGGGGTCAATCAGGTTCTCTCTGCATATAATCAAATGTAGGTCTTAACAACTACACATCACTTTCATGCCAAAATTTACTTGTCCTGTTCTTCTTCAACTGGCGGCGCTGCTGAAATCTTTTCTGTGCCTGCTGGAAGCGGTAGCAATGTCTTTCCCTTCACCTGAAGTTTTATGTAAGTTCATGGATGCTAAGTACCTAAGTAGGCCTACAATGGAACAGCAAATTCTAAGAATATAACTTACTTGTCCAGACACTACAAAAACGCTGCTCTTCAACTTGTGAACATGACGCATAACATCCCCAGAAACGACGTGAGGCCATGTTTCATGATTCCTGTCGTTAGATAGCAGTGGCACAATTACCTGTGGAAGTCAAGTCAGGTTACATCACAAGAGGGAAAAAACAATCATTTCATACCTACGGGGTTAGTTATCTATAAAGAGACATTAGATTGACCAGACCACTACATCCAGTGCAGAGTGACTTTGAACCAGAATAACTAGACTAGAATGACGTTATTGACATTTTTCGCGCGCTTATCGATCAGCTGACAAATCAGTTTCGTTCCGCTTCAATGGCTGAACAAAATTGCGTTATTTTACTCATTATAGAGGTAATACTTTTTATTTCTATGGTTGTTTTCTATACGTCCGTAAATTTAAATGTTGCCCCTTTGCTTCGAAAATACCTTTTTTATCTATAGATACACTATGTTGGTTTTACTTTATTAAAACGCTTGCTATTTCTAAAACTCTGAACGAGTCAAATGTCAGCAATTGATTATGATCAGATTTCTCCATATAGGACTATGACAAAATATTACAGTTAGAAAGTTGAGAGGCCTAGAGAAAATGGGCATATGCCCATGTCCTGGATTTTCTCTGCCCCACGTACCGCCGCGCATGCGGCATATATGCGATCAAAGGCTTATAAAAGGCCTATATTATTTGGAGACTAACAATTTCTCACGTATGGTAGGCTAGTCCTAGAAATAGCCAGGGTCGTGAGTTTACTGTAGCACTCGGTTCTTATTGTTTAAACTACATGTATTTCGATTCTTTTAGCTACTATGGATCGAAAACAATGCAGAGAGCCGTAGGTCTATTCATTCTTAGGCCTCCCGTGGACAGCGATCAGCCTACCATATCACATAATAATAGGGAGCACCTCAAATAACAGAATCAACAATAGACTTATATATATAGCCTGTATGTGCAGCGATAATCTGTGTTGGAGTGAGGGAACTCGTTTCGACAATTTGTAAGCGAAGTATCTATAAGTGCCAAATGCCACGGCCAATTTGCATGAACAAAGTTCTGACTTTTACGGGCGAGTGGCCAATGTGTATACATACGAATAAATCACAACAATATCTATCGAGAAATACGTTGGCCAAAGTCCAATATGCCCCCCGAAACTTCGTTATGAGAGCATACTTTTGTAGCTTTTAGAAGTTAACCGACTTTTCATCAAAACATTTTGCAACCCGCAACTACATATTTGTTAAAGCCACTGCAGAATTTACTTAACCCGACATAGTCACCACCATGCCACGATACATATTAGCGCGGCTACACGAAGTGTGGGACAAAATTAGATTTTCCATGTCAAACACGGGGTCATCGACTTGGATTCGCCTGCGTCGAAACGCTCAAGACCAGCAAAGTTCATCGATATTTAGTGATACGAATATCTCAATCCAACAGTGAATAAAAACCGATCGTGCGTATGCAATATCACCAAGTTCAGTCAATACCGACGATTATAGGCTGCCATATGTATGATATTTAATACACGTTACAAGCATACAATTTGGATTCGTCAAGAATACTTTATACCGGAAGGTCTATAGGCATTGCTAGACATAAGGATATATCATATATTTCTCGACGATTACCTCATGTATATATTCTGAACTCTATGCCAGATTCATTGAGGCGACTAAATACATATTTACAGTAAGACGAATTCAATACAGTATCTTTAGCCCAAGTGTGTGTATCATGTTTATCTAGGACGACAGTCGCTAAGCAACGTGTCGCTCAGAATGATTATCAAACAAAAGTGTAATGATATATAGTTATTGGAGTCGATAAATTAATATTCTAACCGAAAGTCAAAATTACCTCGTCGACCAACGAAGATAATTGGTCCAACGGTGCGTACGAAATGTCTCCATATAGTAACTGTTGCTTGATACCTTCCGGACTAATCGCGTCTTTGCTTTTTCGGATGAAGTACACTGCTTTCGCTTTATTTGATGTGGGGAATTCATACGTTGGGGTAAGCGCTCCGGCTGCATTAGAACTGATCACCAATACAGGAATGTCTGTTTTGTCAAAAAACTCTAGCATCAAAATTTTATTCTCTTCGACTCCAATGCATTTTTGCCATTTGTCATTCTTCAGCTTGAGAGTTTGAAGTACATATTCGGAGATAAACTCAAAGCGTTTATCTTGAGGAGAGTCGCCCATATTGGTAGAGCTGTCTAACGTCTACCGAAATAGCTACGGCGACAATATATTACAGATCTTGCTAATACAAAAGGTTGTGAGAACATTTAAAAGTTGCATTGACTCCGTCAATTTCAATACGACTCATTGAAATGTTCATTTGCTTGCCTACGCTGACCCAGACAGAACGGATAAACAATCTTGCGCTATTCGTCTACATTTGACGCCCTGTTAAGCCACTATTTATTTTCCACGCTACTTACAATCGGTCACCAGAACCTCTCTTCACTCGTGTCGTTACTGAAAATTGCCCAGACTTGTCTCAAAATGAACACAGCGTCGGAGCGTAATTTCATCTCGACGTTGTCAAGGTGATTGTATGAATGAATGGCTCTTCGCTATCTCTGAGGGTATACGCCAACGTCCGACTGAATAAACGTGAACATATGCGAAACAGCATCTCATCAAATGAAAACTGACGTTAGCAATACTGCTAAATGTAATGATGCAGTTGTGTACAATAAAGAAAAACTCACTATTTGGAATAAAAGCTTTCTTTTTTGTAATGGATGATGACCCAGCAAGCGTCTTATCGACCGACTGATTTATTTGCTGGTCAACAAATTGGGGTTGTCGAGGGGTGGGGGTCTTAAACTCTCTATGAGATTGACTCATGTTGGTAGTAGTGCCGAACATCAGTAATGTCAGGTGTGCAACTTCACGTAATGGCGTAGAATTTTGGTCACTGATGTATATAGTTCTACATTCACCGCATTTTTAGCAGCTTCACATTTGGGCGTGCCGTAAACCCTTCATTTCAAGTAAAAATTTGGAAACCTGTGGTTGGGTTGCAAGATCGCTGCTAATCCCTTGCCTGCATGCAAGACGTCATTGCCGATTACACGTCGCAACCATCGCATATGCAGGGGTTCCACTCCATATCGATTCGTCAAATTAGGTGAATGCAGTCGCTTGCAATTGCATCATTGCATGCCCATAAGTCACTTAGGACAGATAAATATTTGTTCAAAATTATGAAACTCGAGAAAATTTCATGTACTGTGGTCTTATTGTCAGTATATGTTGTCACTGTAATTTGATGTGTCGGTCAAAAGAAAGCAGGCCTAGGCCTACATCACCCGCGGGAGGGTGGACCGTGGACGTAACATAATATAGGCCTATATGCTTTCTTTGCGACTCGTAAGCTGGAAACTATATAGGACTATGTTGGATTTCATTACTCATCCTTTGTTGTTTCGTTATTAGTATTATATTTTATAACTGCTTAATACACGTTCAAATCCAGACTGGTGGTGGCGCTAAAGAGTCAAATTGCTGTATCCTGTAGCCTTTTCAACGCCTCAAGGCATATTTTGCACGCCGGAATCAACACTGCATATCGGACCTCATGTGTGTTGTGTGGGGATGATTCGCTCAAGATTTCTCCCGCGTCCGGATGCTACGATGGTCAATTCGCTGCCCAGATGTGGCGACGGCTATAACGCCAGCGACTAGCAGATGGTGTGTCAGGAGTCAATAAGTTTTCAAATTTCAAATTCTGGATATAGACTTGTCCTGCTTTATCATTACCAACTGCCACTCGTATACCGATCTGTTCTTAGACACATTCCCTGCAATGACGGTTTGCCAGTTTCTAACCAAGAACATTCAATGCATCGTCAAGAGGGTTTGCTTAGTAGGCTAACACTGTAGGCTTCGTCGTCTCAATAATCATACATTCGATTCTGGAGCGCTAATTACGCAAGCGCTGTTAAAGCAGCACGAGTTAGGCTGCTGCGCAGATGTCTGCGTTGCCAAGGTCAAGGAGCCCGTTGTATTGTTTGTTACAAGCAGATGCTGTATGTCTGTATATCATTTGAATCTTCTTGTGGATGCTAAGGATTTCAGAGACGAAATGGACATGCAGATTGCAAGCGCGCGAAATTCGTCTCATCATAACCTGATGGGGTAGGCACGGATGTACTGTATTAGTCCATTCCTCCAATCAAGCGACGCAATATCTGACAACGATGGTGGACGGGGCATCACGGCATTAAATACCCGATGTTCAATTTTTATATAAGCTGTTCGCTTCTGGTTACCCTTTCTAGAAAAGTTTGAACGGCGATTTGCATTGAAAAGAATACATTTCGAGTAACGACGGAAACTGCGAAGGACGCTCTTCTTGAGTCACACTCGGTTTATTTACAAAACATTCTTATTTGTTGAACCCACACAGACTGTATTTTTTCCAAATTTCACGGTTCAAAGTTCAGCGGAACTATCAAATGATACAAAAGTAGACGAAGCGTGCCTCGCAAAGCCGTCAACTTTTACACTATGGTCATTGCTGCGAACAATGGCTGTTTGGGTAAATTTCCCCGCAGATATTATTTTAGTATCTGAAAATGCCGCTTAACTACAAGTAAACTGTAGAACATTGAACAACTTCAGCTAAATGCGTATTGATGAAACCCTCCTATGATTACGTGGAATTTTCCACCAACAGCTTTGTTAATCATAATATAATGACAATGCATTGATTCATTTGGTGGTTTCGAGAAATGGAGTCAACTGGTATTGGCAAACACTGTTGGGCATACGTGGCTATGATACGAAATTGCCAACATCATGAAGCGGATCGACTTGTGTTGCTGCACTCGATGAAACTGCGTCGTGTTTCTATTTGTTGTACACACATTCTGCTATTGTGTGAATTTCCGTGATCGGTGTTCCCATGCTCGGCGGCTAATTCATGAACCTACTTCGACAAGGGCACGGCCAAAAACTTTTGCAGCGTTTAATTTGTGAGCACGAGGTGTGGAATTACGTGTCGAACGGTAAATTTATATCTTTAATGTTGACACGGTAGATTACGGATGCCAGTGCCGTTTGTTTTAGTATTAGAGGCGAGAAACCCCTGAAATGTAAGCATAGACCTACTGTAAGATAGAATCCAAGCTATCAAAAACTGCATAGTGGTACAACTGATGGCTCGTGTTCAATAGACCTAAAGAGTTTTGATCCATATTAGTACTATATCCGAAACCGCGTGCGACTTACTCCACATCAAAATTTCTGAGATATTATGGGTTGGCGACTCAAGCGCCATCTATATGAAAAATTGGAAATGCGTATGCCTACTCGTGCACGGCTCCTGCAAATTTCTAGTAGAAACATCGTATTTGATTCGTTCAAATTTACTCCAACTAGCTGAAATAATTGCAGTGTGCTGTAATATCGTCGAGCTGCCAGTTTTTTTTACCGCACCGCTTCATGCGACAATCAGTTTGGCACAACTTCATTTGTCGTTCTCAAACTTTATCTTGGTTCACCTGCTTAAAGTATTCGTTCAGGAACTTGATTATCCAGAACTATCTAGGATTTCCCTAGTATCCATTTATCTCGCTTCGAGAAGTGCTCTTGAGAACAGCTGCCGAGGGTGATCAAGTAGAGCGGCAAGAAAGTTTTATATAGGATAGGCTGCGCAAAGCTCTCATACTGAAACTGAAATCGTGTATGCAATGCAAATATATGTTCCCAACAGTATTGAACGACAAAATCTATTTTCGAACCATAGAAAAGCTGCTGTATGATTGTAACAGGAGCCTATCAAGGGATAATAAATTTACCGAAACATCACCCATGACGATGATATACATGACAAACTAAGAGCCTGATATGGTGGTTTAACCTTTCAACCTGTTTAATAGGCACGGTATTATATTGGCACGGGACAGATTCTCCGTTTCATGCATCACCGGCATTGTACTCTACATCCGACGCGTATTATTCTTATTGGGCTTGCGTATTTATCTTGTTTGGTTTTCTCCGCTCAGGGCGACACGCGTGAATCAACTTCAAAAGCCGTTCAGTTTGCTAAAAATCCACGGCTTCGCAGTCCCTCTATGATCCCAATATTTATTCAACGGAAAATAAAATTTATTGTCGTCCATTTTCCTACGGTAGAATTGAAGCAGTGGAATTTTATTAGTGGATAACGAGCAACAATAACACAGTTGTGAGGATATTCAAACCGCGACGCTCATCGCTCACCGTGTTGAATCTATGGTGAAATGACTTGTATATGTTTCATCACAGCTTGGGTGTCGCCTGAAGCGAAAAATATCACGTACTGTAATAAACGTAACGGCTGCATATGCTCGCTCGCAGAGTGAAATCAAAATCGCGATTTTGCATAACCTATATACCTTTATAACCATTGCATCGGTCAATGCCCATGCGATATGCGATAGACTACAACATTGGCGACGCCGCCGCTATAAACTCCATGGTGAAATATTCATCGGCTACTGGTAAAATTGCTGTGATATCAATGGATACTCACTCCTCTTGGGTTTTCATACGAGAAACTCCCACTTAAAAAATTTAGTTTAGTACATTTTATGACTCAGACGCAGCCTTAAGCAAACGCATTGGATCGCGCTACAAAGAAACCGACTGTGGTATTTCATTTAATTTTACAAACAAATCGCGTTTCTCCTGGAATTGTAGGCTGCGAGTATACTGACTTGATCGTCAGGATTCCTAGAGGCTGTATGCGTTGGAATTATATAACAGGATAGATTTTATTAAAGATATAATGGGTAACGGCGCTCTTCAACCAAATCTGTCCGTACTTATCGAGCACTTATACTTTAGCATAAGAAGAAGCGCCGTCATTGATAATCCACGCTAGCTTCATGGACGCACTGAATATTATCGAAAACACGAGAAGTTGGCTGTACGAACCATTCGCGACTTCACGCTATACGGCACCGTGCTTTCAGTTAAAGGATGTGAGTTTATGGAGTCATACAACTCAATTCGCTGTTGGTATGCCAGTATATATATTCATAGATCTATATGTCGCTAAAATTTCATATCGCCGTAACGGTGTTGACATTGCTATTTTAGCGTGACATTTCGTTTCGCCACAATGCTAGTCACACCCGCCAAAATCGCTCGCTCCATATACACCATTTGGAAATGTAGGGCAGTACCGATTTCCGTCCAAACGAACAGTTTCAACAAGTTTGATTTATTCATACTAATTGAACGTTGAAGAAATCGCAAAGAATGTTGAGGCTGCTCTACAGCCTAAGGGTTTTCATAAATCAACTGAAATGTACGACGCCGTTCTCGCAGCTGAATAGGATTTTTGACGGTGATCACAACGATGTTTGGTTATTGATTAGTGTTGAACAGTGTACTTTGCAGTTACGAATAATTTAATTTAAGAAAAATATTCACTCATGCTAGCGAGTATCTCATTCAATGAGAACAGAGCAATTGCTGCAAATCCAGCAAATGAAAAAATAGCACAGTACGTTCGAAGCATTGTATACAGTGACTTGAAGACAAAGTTTTGGCGTTGAGTCGAGTGAAAATGTTACGACACCAGAATGAGCAAAACAAGTCGAAAAACTCATTCAATCACCTGCAATATGGGTCAGTGTTAAGCTCGGAACGAGTGCGCACATTCATCCAATTGAAAAGAAAGGCGGCTTCATGAATAAAACAACAGACTAAAATCAAACATAAGGCAACATTTTACTACATTCGTAAGCAATATAAAGGATGAAAAAGGCACTCCTGTATCAAAAGTCAAAATATCCAAAAATCATGGTAGTGAAAATAGTCACTACCCGATAGCATGCTGGCGCAATCAATCAGTCCGCTCTGTCTCAGACAATTTCTCGGCCTCCAAAAGTCACATACCATCGCGGGGCTTGCTTGTCTTGTATACCGTCCGGGTGCTGTTGCGCCCCAAATTTACATATCGTGCATATGAGGTATATGTGGATCACCATGTATTGGCTCCATCGTCGAGTACTCTCCCGGTTGTACTGGGGCCAAACGTGCGTTATCTGCCGACGGACTGCTTGCCGTTACTTGAGCGACCGGGTGGACGCTGCCTTGCGGGAGATACATGCTGATCATGCTTTGAATTTGATTACCTTGATGATGTCCCGCTGGGGTATGCGGGGCCTGATGATGGTGCTGTACAGGACTTGCTGCTGCGTGATGCTGTGGTGTGTGATGACCTACTGCATCCGGGGTCGTTTCTGGTGACCTTACTCTGCCAGAGTGACTTGTTACCGGTGGCATCACATTTCCATATGATGGTGTTGATGATAACGAAGGATGAGGCATTGCATATGCTGCCGGCGCGCCGTGATAAGTTCCGAGTTGGGTTGCGGAGTTCCCCATTCCTGTTATGGCTGACGAAGTGGTGTATGCCGGGGCGTAAATCATATCGTATCTAGGAGCTAAAGAGCCAACCCCTCCTTGTCCGGCTGCACCATACCCAGCTGAATATGGGTCTTGAGACATAACGTGATGATATGGATAGCTAATATGTTGGTAATCCATTGGAGGAGGCAATTGGCTTCTTGGCATAGATTGGACCGGTGGCGGCACTCCTGACGATGGCATAATGCTACCTCCGTATTTATCTTTCTTCAGCATAGTTTTTGTCTTGCGACGTGGGCGATATTTGTAGTCTGGGTGCTCCTTCATATGTAACGCACGAAGGCGTTTGGCTTCGTCGATAAACGGTCGTTTGTCAGTGTCAGATAAAAGTTTCCATTCTGCCCCCAAGCGTTTTGATATCTCAGAATTATGCATTTTAGGGTTTTCCTGTGCCATTTTTCTTCTTTGCCCACGTGACCATACCTGTAAGCAATACATATTTTGATACGTAATCGATAAAGACGCATATTAAACAAAATGGCCGATCGTTACATAAAGAACCTAGATTACCCCAATTTTACCATACCTAAATTTCGTACACCGTACTTCAGGAAATGTGTTCTATGTAACTATTGTGTATA
Source organism: Botrylloides violaceus (assembly GCA_030412335.1). Lineage (NCBI taxonomy): Eukaryota > Metazoa > Chordata > Ascidiacea > Stolidobranchia > Styelidae > Botrylloides > Botrylloides violaceus. The sequence continues at coordinate 355,201 of JASFYC010000825.1, read as the reverse complement.
TATCGGGCAAGTATCGCAGTCTTACCATGAAAGCGTTCATGGGACGTTTCACTCGTTGCTCTTGAGGGGACTTGTTATTAGTTCCACTTCCTGATCCGGATACGTTTTGTTGCGTGCCGTGTGGCGTCATGGTAGATAATTGGTTTTGTGCTGAATAAGACGCCGGTGTTAAGCTTGGTATTATGCCACCATCCCCTGAAATCGGAGGAGGTGGAGGAAGGTGAGTACTTTGCGGCACCACAGCCATACCCGTTCCGGTCGGGTATTGGATTGGCATCCAATTTGATTGCGGATCCACAGCCAGCATGAAATGTTGAAGTCCAAATTTAGAGAATAGTTTCAATAGCTGGATAAAAATACATGCATTTTTATGGAATGGGGAAGAATATATGTATATTCCATACAATTATCGTTTTAATATTTAGGAGAGAGCTCTCCTCTCTTTCACCTATAGACCAATGCTTACAAATTGTATTTCTAATGCTCAATCAAATAATATAATTGCCCTATTCTCGATCTGAACAATACTCATTTCAGATCAAGTCTGAGAAGTATATAACAACAAAATATAGCTACCAATAGTCAATGGCTTCCACACTGCTATCTACATTCATTGAAAAGCTTTCAAATTTAACAAGCAATTGTCCGCCCTCTCACAAAAGAATATTCTATTGAATTCCCATTCACGAGCTCCCTCAACAAAGCCTCCAAAAACGCGACTGACGAATGGAGCGGAAACTACATTAGCTTTATGTGATAGTCAATTTCTCTCTCTGTCTCCACAACGGCGTGGATCCGTAACTGCCACGAAAAAAGCTCGCTGTTCTCGTTGCGATATCATCGGCAGGCCGGCGTAAATTCCAAAATCATCCAATACCAATCGCTTGAATGTGAACGTATCAACATCTATATAGAAGCTGCATGGAACTGATACAGTTGGCTAGTAAATTTAGCTAGTAAATTTATTGGACATTGACAAGCCAAATACAAAATTATTACTAAACTCTACAAACTCAGCAGCGTGCACTACACCCTATGGGATCAAGTCGGCCCTTCAGTTTCTGTCGATTTGTATGCCAGCTTGTGGCGTGTGCAGTCAGCTTTGCCGCCCATCGAAAACTGCGTCGCATGCATCCGTCTGGAATTAGACGAACGAGGCCATCGTCAATGTTCGATATGAGTGGTCAACCTGGAGCTTCTTAATTTGAGTATTGAGTAATAATTGGCGGTTATGTACATGGAACATCAAAGGGTATTTATCGTTATTATCGTATTTCTTTCTCAAAGCTTTTGAACAATGGGTTAACTGCTACCTGTCATTCTTGTGCACTATCACTCACCTACATTACAAAAGCGGTAATCATCGTCAATTACTTGAATGACAAACATTTGCATGCACTTAAAACTAATGCTACTGAAATCGACCTTGAGAGATCGCCTATGTAAAGCGAACAGCGGATAGAATCAAGATTTATGTTGTGATGTAAATGTTGTAAATCATGCATTTGATCGTTGCAAATTATTATTAAGTGTTGGTGGACAAAATGGCCGCAGGGTTATTGGATTCCTTAGCAATTTTATTGATGAAAGATGTCGATCCATTGTTCCTCATTGAAATATAATGTATACACTAGGGTCACGAAAGCAGGCAAGTATGTGTATTTAAGCGAAAATATAAAGAATTCTCTATAGACAACGATTTTTGATCGACACGAAGCTGTCTTCTTCGCGAACCGCACCGATAGCACTACCGACCACGCCAGTTTTGAAAATCTGAGTTGAGCACGGTTGGAATATACATTCTAGACAACTTTTGGATTTATGGTAAATTTTAAATCAAATCGTTTCGAGAGCTTTGCCTTATCGTGTGAAACGATGCCATGATTCAAGTTGTTGTGCTAGTAGGGAGATGAAGGGCCAATCGCTCTCGAAAAGGTACCACTGTATATATGATTCCTTCCACCACTTGAGCCCTTTAGTAGAACACAATACTTCTCGGCCGATATCGCCGAGACATTTCATAATATTCATAGCGGATAGTTCCCACGACAGATGTAGTAATTTTAGTTTTGTGGTAAAGTGATATAGGTCGATCTCGAATTCGTGGTTACGGCATCTAATGATAGGACGCCTACTCCTACCCATCTTTGCCCTAAGGCTAACGTTCAATAAGAAAAGGGTAACATCGGTAACCTGTTATTTCGAGATACCTTAATGACTATAACTTATCCTCTGAACGGTTGGAATGGGAGTTTCGAAAGAGGAATAATTACGGAATACGTAAAACACCTCACCTCGTTAACTTCATATCGAACATTTGTAAGTAATAACCAATGTCGTTTCAAATGCTTCACAATAACTATTTCTCTGCTCTATCGACTCAATATAGCTACTGCGAGTCAAGCGTGAAATTGGGATCGAAATGAAAAGCTTTCGTTAGACATGGAAAAGGTATATGTTATAGCCGTTATGAAGCGGCACAGCGGGTTACGACGCCACTTCATGCGGCGACTTCTCTCAAGCTGAATAATGTCGTAGGTCTCCCGCATTAAATTCTTCAAATTATGTTGAGCTCGATGGGACAATTCCCTCGAAGAATAATCTTGCGTAGTGCGCCGACATCATTTAGGTTGCGTTCGTAACTCTGCGTGTGATGCCTTTGAAGTAGCAAGCATGCGCCATGGTGTGACCTTAATAATGATCTCGTAATTATAATTGCATGCTCATCGCAAATTAATGTATAACGCGAGTAAAGCCGTTAAGCGTTATGAATAATCAGGCGATTATGATACTCAGTTCTCACCCGTCGTAAAATGGAAGTTGACGCCATCATAACGGACAATGCAAAGTCATATAGATATAGTAACGTCTGCACTTCTCCGCTTCGCGAAATGCAAATTGTGCGCTGGAAAATAAGTCCGCGCCAAATTTACCGAAAGTGCTCAAACAGTGTACGAGTCATGTTGTCGGGTAACGGTTTTGTGACAATATCAAGTTGCAGCTCAATCCTGGAAAATTCAGGAGCCAAGGACCAGCCATGGCCTACTCTATAGGTAACTACAGTGGGCCATGGACAAGCTAAGAAAAAAAACTCCAGGGAAACTTTCCAGGTATACAATGAACCTAAGCGACGTCGTCAAATCTGGAACCTTTTAAGAATCGAAGTCGGATTCGGAGAAAAGCATTCTTCGGTCACTACCGCAAATGGGTATCTAACAGACTGTGAGCAAATCCACGCCGGTAACTTAGCAACTTATCGAACACATTTGCCAAGATAAATCCAAGGCCCATAAATTTGCTAGATCGTAAGCATGGGTGACTAAAGAAAGGACATCCTACTCGTTTTGCGATTTAGAGTAAGTTTTCTGATAATGGGATAACCTATCGCAGTATCGCATGACGCTTAGTTAATTTGAAATCGGGGGCTATAAATGTCCACAACAACCGTGTCCTATCTAAATGCAATCTCCCAAAGTGCTCGATGGTAACCTTGACGCTGGTGAAATCGTGCTCTTGTGCGCTATTGCATAAACTTTCTGAGTGTCAAAAGTATCAAATATCATGCTTTACCTCAATGTCAGGAATATATTATCTAGATTGTGCGGATTTACAACTGCAAGACTCGATCCTACCCTGACCGTGTATAGGAATGCTTTGATATATTATATTTGGAAGGCGGTTATAAACGCTGTAAACGCATCGTGCACCTGTAAGGCGCCCTGTAGCCAGGCTGTATTACCTATATATATGATGACATCTCAAGCACCGCTAAAAATCTCAACAGATTGATACCCTGTCCGGATTTAATTTCAAGATCTTTTGCATCTCTAATTAGTGATATGACACGACATACCGTGAGATCACAAAGAACGAGAAAAGCTTCAATACATCGTAACTCAAAACATCAAATGGGACCAAACACGTAGTTTCAGGTTACCGCGATAAAATGATTGAACAAAGGACCGGCCGAAAACAGTATACCACTCTGATGATTGTTCGACGACTGAAATTGATTAGGCCCTATATATGGGTGGAAATGTTTCAACAGAATTGCGGTAGATTAAAAAAATTGACTTCTCTCAAACAACACCAACCGTGGGAAAGTCAATCTCAAGTTACTCGTTCAAAATTCCGCAGAAAAATGCATAAATTTATGTACTACGAGCTGTTTTCAATTATTATTATTTTATTAATTGCATTTAAATTCATTCAGTTCCCGCCATTAGGTGAGCACGATGTCGCTTGGTGGAGGAAAGGTGCTTCTACCAATCAGGAACGTCATTACCATCAAGCCGAATCTCATAACTCACTTTAAATATGGTAAAGTAGGCTAACTGTGCATTCTATGGAACTGATCTAAGGCAAGCAGCCTCATGTGTTAAATAACACACAAGTTTGAAAGGAAGAGCTCAAGCGCAATTGGTTCGTTTAGGTTGTTGGGCGTTTTACACCCTCAGACCATTGCATTTAATCCTAGGCGATCATAATTTTCGAGTAGGATTTCATTCTGTCAAGAAAAAGATGATAACATTTCACTAAGAATGCACAGAATAAGACCATGAATTTAACACTGTGTCGATTAGTATCAGAAGATGATGTTTATACGTACAACAAATATTGCACAGTGTTGGATCTCCACGATAATTTAATGAAATCAAGCCAAATGATCGTCTTGTTTTGATAGTTTCCGAAGGCTAAGTCTTTTTTTATATCATAGGGCAATGATTGAGGGTCTCGGATATCAAAATTTAATGTTTACCTTCAATATTAGACTTATTCTACAAATTTCGTGAACACACAGGTGGTGAGTAGATGAAATCCGCTATCCGTCTACAAGGAAAGATAATCTGGTGAAAACTAAAAGCAGAAACGACATAAAAATTCGCTGGACTGAGTCAGACAGAACAATTTTCTTACCAACGGCACATTCCCTAGTCACACAGTAATGTTGTTTAACTTCGTGAAGGCACACCCTATATTCTTTGTAGAGTAATGTCTCACGCTAAAAGGTATGGTATTATCGAAAATCTTGGATGATCAGAACGAAGCGTTCATCAAACATATGATGAAAGAGTGAGAAGATTGATCTTGAATATTCAACATTTGCTTAATAACCGGTGGGATACGCGCCAAGAGAATATTTGGAGTGAGCTCAGGGTAAAGGAGACTTACACGAGAAATGAGGCTGGAATGGAATCGCCAGCCCGAATGTTTTTCAAGAGATCGATTAACTCGATATCTATAGTGCAAACCAAATTGACCACGAAAGAGATTTTTTTGAAATACGCGAGTCATTTCACATGTTTAGGTTAACGCCGCCATATATTAATTTTCAGATGATAATGATCGACTGTATCCTAACTACTAAGTATAGAGATCAGTCTCCGAGACATATCAATAGTGTACATATTCAAATACACATTCAATGCTGCGATGGCTAAATGATGCGACTCCCCACGCCATTTTAGAAATAGGAGTTTACGAGTGGTAAGAGTATTAGGCCTTTACACTGTGGTTCAGGCCGTCAGTGCGATTCCTAACCGTGCGGAAACGGGCCAAAATGTGCCTCACATCCAGCTTGGTGACGATCAAAGCGCCAGTATTCATACATGATATCATAACCGTCCATTAGAGCTAAACTCTATAGTCCGTCATAATTTTCAACAATTCAAAACATTGCGAGCATCGCAACTTGCAAGCCCCCATTTGTCATAGCCCCCCTACAAGACTTTTTTTATATTGAAAATTCAACTCTTTCCATTTGAATTATATGTGCTAGATAATGAACGTCAATTGAAAAATGTTGTTGGATAACATTGCACAGATCTATTGACTAATCGCATTACTTTAGCAAACAAGAAACATAATAAACATTTTAGCTTTGATCCTATGGAAATTAGGGATTTTTCGCTTTCACGCATAGCCACCTTTTCCGATTCTTGTATTGTGTAGTATGCATGACCGAAGATCACAGCCAATTGACTACAAGATCGTACTGTAAAAGAAAAGAATCGCCGCGCAGACAGTCTGACTGATTCAATAGCCTACTATTTAAAGTAGAAATTGTGCGATATGACATTTGTCGAAACCATGTAGGCTGAAGGTCGCTACGGTTTACTGCGTTACCGCTACTTCAGATTTGTGTGACGTCATCACAGTCCGCAAATTGGAAACTAGAGGCATATTCTAGTCGTGCGTAAGGCGATTGCAAAACTCAAGGGAGGGAGGCTATTCACACTACCCCGTCCCACTGCAGGCATCGTTGATCTTTTTCTTGAACTTTGAACACCTATAGCCTACATGCTATAACTTCTTTTGGTCTTGTGATGAGAATATCGCCGTTCGCTTTTCGGTTGTCTGAATAAGCATTATATAGATATATCTATTACAATTTCGTAAACGAGGGGATCATGTAGACCCCCTTGAAACGGACTAGCCTACTTCTATGTCACGGTATACTTCCTCGTGCTTTCAAAATAGTGCGTACCGTCCCAATTATTGTGATAAAGATTTTTGAATGATAAGTTTATAATTTGTCTGCAGCGGTCAGCGCGCGAACCCTATTCTTTATTGCGCCACGAAAGCTTAGCCAGTGTGCGATTCACCTTCCGTTTCTCCTTCAATCCCGCTCACGCCTGTGATATCATTGTGATACGGTAGTGAATTCCAACCCCCGCAATGTTAGAAAACTATTTCCAGTCACGCGAAGCCGTGAGCAGAAGTAACGTGTGACGCGCGTTCTTGAGTGGGAATTCAAACGTCTCGTTTTCTACGACGGTTGGAAATAAAACCACTCCAAGTAACAGCGGCAATGCGGAGCCACAAGCAGAGATAACGTCTTTTCTCCGACTTTAACGGTTCGTTGCTTCTCAATGGTCCCCCAATTCATGGCGTGCTTATATTGTTGTCATCTGATGAAAGAAATTTTTCATTCGTGATAGTGATGGCATAGGAAGTATAATTCCATCGTATGCAGATGTTCTGCTATTAATGGTGCGATATGCGGATCTACTAAATGCATCATTGGACTTATTTGGTGGTTTTCATTTGAATTCAACTTAAAAACCACCGATCACGTGACGTGAAATTACTCTTTAGAAAATTCATGTTTTAGAAGCTGTAGTTTTGATCGAACACACAACACGTCGGAAAGTGTTCTGTTACCATAAAAAATAACGCTATCAAAACTAAGTCATCTAAACTATGAAGAGATCCAACTCCCTAAAACTATAGACTTGTTAGGCTGTAGATCAAAAATTGGCTCGTGATCAGGACGGCGTTACCTCCTGAGATCACAGCCGCAAACGTTTACAATTTAGGCTACGTTGTGCTCGAAACTTAAGAAATTATATTGACCTATTTATCCACTATATATATGATCTTCTATGCCAATACGCTAGTGGTACCCTGGAAATGCAACGCAGCTGCAGTCATTTAAGTGTCTAGTAGCCTAGTCAGGCCAGTTATTACTAGCCTACAATTAGATTGTGATGTTGGAAGGAATCGTTTACTAAAATTGAAATAGATCACATGACGCATGACATATATCACGAAACCAGACACCAATAATATTCGCCTCCAATGTTCAACGCCAATCTGATAATTATAACCTCGAAGGCCTAAATGCAGCTACTCCCTGAAAATGTGGGATGCGAAACGTTACGCAATAGAGGAATTAGGCTAGACCACCAATTTGAAGAAATATGATGGACGCTATATGTCTATACTTTTGGCAGGATGAAAATACGAAAAACGTGCGCTACCGTAGTCCATGTTCAAAACCAAAACAGTTACGTAGGTCCTAGGTAGCTTATACCGTCTCAAGAGCAAATAAATGAATAGAGACACACGCACGCATGCGCGGAGAATTGACGTCTATCCTCCAATATTACTTCACAATATTCGTCAAGAATTCATCTCTTCAGCGCTACCTCGTGAGAGATGTTCGATGCACAAAGACGTGTTCTGTGGATTTCGAAATCGTTTGCCACATGGTGGTATCGAGAGCGCTGGTCCTTTGAGTGAAATGATTGAATAATTGGATTTACTGTAGGCCATTTACATTTCACAAACTGATACATATTGAAAAGAATATCACCACAGATTTAACGTCCAGCCTTATTGAATGTTCTAATTCTCAATAAATTAAGGCTGGGCATTAAATCTGTGGTGATCTTCTTCACAATATCTATTGATCGTCCACCATCGGGTCCATACACTACTCTTCAAATTGATACATGACATGCATAGAATCAATATGTAGAGGAGTTTAGGAAGCTTGTAAGCGGTGCACGAGAACATCGGAGTTCTTAACCTTTATCGCGGGGTTGTTGGTGGAGAGAGAATATAGTAATGTAGTTGAACTCCGCGCTGATCTGACTCAAAACTGCGTGTTCGAAACACCCCACGATAAACGCCACGTCAGTGACGTACGCTTCTATAGAGCTCTTCGTACATGACAGTTGATGTCGCGTATATACATTCAGAAATGTATATGCGACACAAACCGAATTCCGACCACAAGACCATGGCGTATAGGGACTAAAAAGTGTAAACACCGCTGGAGACTCCTGAAAGAGTCAAGCAAAGTTCAATATTGGTATAGGTTCCCTCTCTGCTTACGGTAAGGCGTAGGGCTGTGGCAGCTATCCGGACTATGAACAGGGAATATGATATCGCGTATCCTACCATAACCAATAACCTGTCGTATGTGACGCTAAGTAGTTCCACTCTGTTCGACTACTGACATTTATTGAAATACCACGTTCTTTACTTGTCCCGCTATGTAAAAAATTGCATATGTTTCAGATTGCACAGCGTAGTACCAGACCAGGTTGTCCAATCGATTATTTCAGATTCCGAACACATAGTCGGTGGATTTGCCTTGTCAGCGTTCCGGCCGGCATCACCGCCACTTTGTAGTTGAAAACTCGTCCACATTGCGTTGCATGCATAACCACAGAAGATAGAAAAGCACTGCTGTACTCGTTACGGCGTTGATGGGCCTGGTGGAACGACGACAGGCGGAATTTGCTCCTGCAATATCTACTTATGCAAAAAGTTCTACCACTTTATCAAAGAACAATTGGCTAGATCAAACCATGTAATAGCGGAAATTGAAATTTTCCGGGAAAAGAAATGTCTCTCTTTCTGGGAAGGGCTTTCACATTGAGTAACTCATGACGTATTCGCACCTGTGAGACATCACATTCAGCGGAAACAAGAACCTAAGGGTAGATCGAGTTTGTCACAACAAACTTCTAAAGTTATGTGATCAAGGGTCACCGGCCATGGCAGTCACAAGATTGGGTGGATTTAACAGACAACTACCTACATCATATTGAGAAATGGAATATTGAATGAAATACGGGGAATGAAAAAAGTCTCAACTGCAGAAATTTTCATAAAAGGCAATTTTTACACGTTCCACATGCCTCGCCACTTTAAGCGCTTGGCCTAGCGTCAAGCCTAGATATTGCTGAATAACAGGCAGTGTCAATAATAGAAGAGCCTGCCCATCCACATGATTTCGAGAGAAACACGTGGCCCAATGTGCACAGTCTGTGGATTCAATGAACTCTGCAACTTCGTTTGCAGTCCAATACAATGGATTTGAGTGTAAGTGAAGATGTTCGATTTGTGCAATCTCTCTTTTTCTTTGCAAATTGTCATAAACCTTTTGGATTGTTGACGGAGATGAGCATCCCAATGGAATCTTATTCTCCATTACCCTGTCGACCTTCTTTTCGGTGCTGGGTGGTTGAATAGGAGTGACTGTATCTTTTTTGGCACGGTCGATATCACTTGAAAGTAATGGATGCCCCAATTTTTTATCCATACTTTTTCTGTGGGTGTATTTCTTCAGTGGTGGCCGTCCTCTAGTAGTTACACAATTATGTGGGCAATGTTTCACTGGTTCCCCGATGGTTATAAGGCAAGGACAGCAGCGTAAAAATTCCATGAGAGCTTTTATGAAGCCGTCAACATCTTTCGCAGTGTCTACGATATGCAGTGTACCTTGATACTTTTTACCACCAAACTTGGTCTTGATGATACAAGGATGGTCCCAATTACATATCGTAAAGTCTTCAAGATCTTTCAACAACTTATGCGGTCTTTCGGCTGCTTTTACCAACAATGTCATAACCTCCTTCAGCACCAAGACAGTATTACCAGGACCCACATACTTAGGAACCCGACTTAAATCACAATCATTTAAAAACGGACCAGTTTTGCATATACAATTGAAGCACAGAACCGGGCACCACAATTTACTGTCAGAACTAGGATTGATAACCCGGCGAATGGCTTGGACATCATCGGGAAAATTCGACACATCAATTTTGTCACTTTCCATCATCTCAATATCTGGTGACGTATTAGAATTGTCATCCCGCTCTGAATTCAGAAACAAGGGAACTGATAATGGGTAATTGTTTGATTGACACCATCCAGCAGGGAAGATATCCATTGAAGAGGCTTGGTAATAGCATCTGATCTGTTTACTTGTGGATGAATATAGTTGGAGATGCAGAATCCCTCCATATACCTCCAAAACGGTAGCTACACAAATATCATGTAAATTCAATGGATTACATGCTTCCAATTTCATTCCAATTTCAAAACCATGTCGTTCATCACAGTGAGGAAAACACGTCGCTGGAGCAATAACAGAAGTCGTCTGTTGCATAAAAATATCCAAATCGAATAAACCTCCATATTGATCAGTGGTTTCAATAGGAATTTTGTTTTCTCTACACCAGTCCAGTGAGAAAACACCAGAAGAACCTGAATGGCACAGCATGGCACAGTTTATTTTACTTTTAGCCATTCCATCCAACTCAGCAAGGAAGAAGAAGTCATCAACGACCTTCACTACAGTTGCCAATCTCACTTTGTCGCTATTTACAGGATCAAGTATTGCTATTTTCCAAGATTCTTTGACCGAATGGCGTTTGAATTTGATCTGATCTCTGAAAACGCATTCTGGAACAAGCATACTTTCGTCAAAACCCCGTACCGATGCTGTAAGAACTCTGGCCCACTCTTCCCTTGTTGAATGCCGATGGCATATAGCATCGGGTGGTTTCATTGTCAAGCCAGACGATTTACCCCAGCCAAAATGATGTAGTCGTGGATCAAGGAAAAACAGCCAGAAATCATACTCACAATCACAATTCTGCAATCCTTTGTAGTGCAACAGTAGTCTTCCACCAACATTCCCAACAACTTCGACCACCCATACATGTTGAGGATGCTGCGAATCTTGCACTTCAAGTATCATTCCATATTCGATCAACTCAATCACATTTTTTCCACGGTGAGGCCCTTCTAAGAGCCTTGCAGGGGCGCTGCGAGCTCCAACCAAATTTTTCATTAAAAATGCAACCCATTGTTCATGTTTGTCTTGGATATGTTCTGGCGGTTGTAACGTCTTTCCAGTTTGTGCACACCAGCCAATAGGGTGAAGATCTGCTGAAGAAATATCAGCCCAGAAATCATATTTTCTATCATCTCCACTACCATCATACCGCAAGAGCAACAACGTTCCACATGTTGATATAAGAGTTGCAACCCAGTATGTCTGTTTGTTCTGCCTATTTGCTACTTCAAGCTTCATTCCTGGACTGAATCCGTTAAATAAACTTACTTCAACATGTTTGAAACATGTATGTGGCGCCGCAACGGATGCTGTAGATCTAAGATAGTCATCCCAGTCAAATGGTTCTTTGCTTTCAGCAGCACCAGAACCCATTTGATTGACATTGACATCAGAGCCTTTATCATCGGCATGACCTGAAGAATTTATTGGGTTCTTGAAGGTTGCTGAGATCGACGTGGACACCGCATTACCGGTACTTGATGAAGTTTTGTTGATAGATGATTTAGGCATTGGATAAGATTGAAAACAGCCAATAGCTGGTTTTCTCTTGTCTTTATCATTACCAGCCCAATCATATCCAGATAGTTTTGTAGCACGTGCCGAAGCGTGCATTTTACTACAACTGCTGTGATGTGTCAGGCACCTTTTTGAAGAGTGTAGTGGAGATATTGTGAAGAAGATCAGCCACAGATTGAACCTCCAGCCTTAGTTTATTGAGAATTAGGCACCTTTTTGTCTGGAAAGGTTCAGCCAACCCCACGAAGTACCGATAGGCTACCTCTGCCTGACTACGGTACTGCTCTCCTGTCCCTATGCCAGTAAGCCGCTGTTCGCTTGCCCCCTTGCCCATACTTTTGCAGTTTCGCTTGGAACTACGATGTCACGCTTCACCGCGCAAATTAAGATAGCCTTGGCAATCGGTCAGAAATGAGCGGGTCGAAAATCCGTACTTGAGTACGGTGGTGTGGTGATCTTGGGGAAAGTAGAATTTGTACTTTTGCAAAAGTTCGCGCAAAATCAGCTGCTTTTCGCACAAAGTGCATAATTCTCACTCTCGCAACGTATTTTCACTTCGACAGTGATACTGATGTGAATTTCCGCTAGAAGGAATAAAGGAAAGGTCGTTGGTCGTTGATTACTCGTAGACACGTTACTGTGGGTTAGTAGCCCGTGGAGAAATAAGGTATGATCTGAGAATGAGCAACCATCCGTTCACCAGGCTGAAATGCGATGAAATTAACGTGGGAAATCCGTCAATTTTTGTCCATCCGCAAAAAAACATCAACGCAGCAGCAGCAGTTACCGAAAAAGCCCTCCTTTTCATTCTGGGGGACGTTCATCCATGAACCTGTTCAACTTGTTCATTCATCTTTTGGCAGCACATAGACCAGTTCCGTATCCATTGATGTGTCAATGAAAGGCTTTTGGAAAATACCCTACCGAAAGCAAATTGATCTCAGTAAAACCAACCAAGATGTTTGTGTCGTTGGCATTTTCGGGAAAAGCTCTTGGACGGATTCGAATCGGAGTTTCGTCATCAAAAACTTGATCAAGTCTTACGACCAGCCTCTTGAACCAAACAAGAAGCAGTTTCATGGGAGCAGTGAAGATGACGAGAATTCGTTATTTGAATTCATGTTTGTATCTCACTCTATATCCCTACTTTATATCATATTTGATAGCATGCTCACAAAACCACATATTTTGTTTTACTACATAGGCCGGAGATTGAGGCGTATTTAGATGAGGAAAATCATATCTTGTATCTTGAGCTAATCTCAATATACAATGCCGGAAGACTTCACGAGATTGTTTCTGCTATTTCCAAAAAGAACTTTTCTTGCAGCGAAGCACATGGATTGATTAAAAGCCATGAGGTATTTTCCCATGGGCTTGTTGAAAGTGATGCTTTGAATCAATATAATGGTAGCTCTGGTCATTTTTTGTTCACTAATATATCCTCTATAGACTCCATTTTAATAAGCAATCGCTTAGAGGTTTCCTTGCACTTTAGTGGTTACTTTCACAGTGCTCTGGTGGCATCTTTCGGTAAATATTTGGACAAAATTTTGTGCATTGTCACATCGATTCAACTGAAAGTGACACTTTCTTCTATGTGACTTGAATTCATAGACTACATGTGATATTTAGGACCTTAGATAAGACTTATTATTTTCGTTTTCTGCTGTCAGAATGTGTAATATATACCATTTCTTTTCAGGTGGGACACATACTTGGTTTGGTGTATCTATTTTCTGTCTGCCATCTGCTTGTTCTAACCCATCCAGTCAGTCAGTTTGACATCAGCTATGATAGGTCAATTATAGTTTGAGTTTTGGAAGGTAAACATAAATTTTAACATAGTTCCTGGCATTTTAGACTCTTCCAAAGAGTCGCCGCCTTACGTCAAAAGTTGGTGCCTGTCATCAAAGATGTTTTGAAGGACTGTGGTGTAGGAAGAGATTGGTGGGTGAATGCACGGCCTTGCCCACCGCGACTTCTTTTGGTTTTTCAACGTAGTCATCTTTCATCAATATCAAAACAAGTATGTATGGACATGCGCATGTGTCAAATATCAAGCATTAATTTGTATTTGGAAATACCCGGTACTGTTATTTCATAAATGTTTGGCACATTAGTTCGGAAGCTCTAAACTTTCCGCCACATTTTTATAAGAGCGCAAAACATCTTGTTGATGGCTGAAACAATGCAACATAAAACATTGGTCATCATGTATTGTAACGTACACTTGTTCGTGGAGGTCCAATCTTTTTCTCTTGATTCATATACCTCTCACTTAACAAGGATTAAAGATAGGCATCTGACACATTTTTGTGTGCATCTGGACAGCGTGCCAATATCCTGGGCATCCATCAGGGTTATGACATGCTATTGAAATCAAGCAACTTTGGTTATGACTTATGTAACCCAGCTATAATATAATGTGTCTGCTTAACCGGAACTTGGCCAGAGCTTAAGCTACTGATCCATCTACTAATTGCATGGCTTGCCATAGCGCTCCTTCTTTTTTCAGACTGATGTCGAAATTAAGAATGGTAATGAACATGGCATTGTATCTAAAAAGAAAAAAACACCGGTCAAACGCTTGCAACATACTTTAGAAGATCAAGTTAGTTTTAAAATTTAGTTTCGGTTGATTTATTAGGCTTTCACATTTTTTTTTTCTGTAGGTTTATCGAATTCTACGTAGCAGCCGTGTGCTCACAAACAATGCAGTGAATTGTCTGTTTAGTGTTCCACCAAATCAAGCATTTGTGCACATAATTTCAGAAGGAGATCGGGTTCAGCAGGTTGTGTATCTATTTTATTGAACTGGGTTTGACTTTTGGAAAAATTCTGACCCGTAGCTTATTTTACAGAGTGATAATCCAACAACTGCCATGTTCAAACTGTTACGGGAATCGTTCACACACCACCGAGATCCCCACTCTACTTCTAGAGCCAAGAAACTGTTAACGAGTACGCCTATGCATTGGAAAGATGATTATGCTGCTGAAGATGATGTGTCAGATGATCTCTCGTGAGTTGGCAGCTCCCGCCCTCTGTTCTTATTTGGGTTTCAACTGTTTGCACACTATTTTACGCAGTGCCAACGGCCTGAAATCATTCCTATTTCAACATACGTCTCTCGTACTGGATAAAAAGGGCTTCAACGACAGCATAGGAAGAAATCCGTTGGCCTCTCATTTTGAATTGCCTACATTGAAAATTTGGTTGAAGGTGGGTTGGTGCAATAGCATGGTAACATTGCCGGTGTTTGGCACTACCTATCCAGGGATATCTCTACACTGCCTGGACCTGTAATGCGTATAGCGATTCCTTCAAGTTTCACCTAACTCCTTACAGATCGAGAGAGATAGAAACAAACAAAAAGAAATTACACTTTGATACGGTACCAAGAAAACTAGTCTGGTGGTACCCACTATCAATTATTACCAGATTTACATTTATATTTTACTGCTCAATAAGTAGACCAATCACATTTCTCATTTTTGGTAATTGTGATCAAAACATTGTTAGGTTGCTAATGGGCTATACAACTTGCTCCTCACTGATGCAAACTCTCTTGGTCCTGAATTTGAGAGCTCCAATAGTACGAAAAGGACTTCTGAGAGTGGAAAAACCGTTTTGGACCTCTTCTCAAAAGTCGCCAATCTACGGCAGCAACTTACGTCCAAGATTGATATCGAAACCAAGTTCAGTGAGGCGAGGTAAACAAGGCGAAACAGAGAATGAGTCAAGGCGAATGTTTTACACTCCATTATTTTTGATTTTCAAGGTGTGGAAAGGTGCTTCCAATGGCGGTTGCTGTTTACCAGAACAGTCTCCCACCTCATTACACCAGCAAAGTGCATAATAATCAACTAGCTCAGGTAGGAGGCTGGAGTGATACATTTGCATTTGTATTACCATGGTCGATAAATATGTTCTACTCAGGCTCTCCATACTTTCAATCAACATGCTCGTGGACCAGCCATTGAGAAATATCGAGAGCAACTCAAGTCGGAATGCATCGCATTCTGGAGGAATGGACGACAACTATGTGAAGTCCGATCACTCACTGACAGGCACTGTGTTCATCGCTACCATGTCTTAGCCCTATTGAATGGAGTACAGGACCCTGATGCTGACCCGCCGATACTACACCATTCGTCACGATCTCGCTCCACTGCCACAAGCAGTTGTGGGACTGTACAAGGCATGAGAGATGATCCATTCGATTTGAAAGAGGCTAACTACGAATTTTATGTGCAGTTAGACAAGAAAGCTCATGTGCAACCATTAGAAGTGTATCCTTTCCCTGTATACCATCCTGGCGAAGGATCTCAAGGAAATCTTGATGATTGCTACAACACTGTCGGTACTGCATCCTATTCTTCCCAAGCTTTAGGCATTGAACATCAGGATTATCGTGCAAATTATTCGGCCTTGATACAATCGAGCAGTGTTCCAACTCAAGAATATGAATCTGCATCGAAAGATGGCAGGAAAGTTTCAGAGAAGACACGATCGCTGGAACATTCGGAAAGTGCTGCAGAGGGAACTGCAGAAGAATTTGATAATCCTGTGTCAACACAGGAGAGTTACGATGGTAAGGAAAATGCAGATGTTAGTAGCCAAGAGATATCTCAAGGTAAAACGCATCCGCCAACCTCTGTTACATCACCTGTTAAATCACCGAAGCGTGATTTTGGAGATGCTGCTAATTTGGAACCCCGAAAGGTCTTGAAAGAAACCAAAAGTCATGTTGCCACTAGTTTGAATTTTGCATTTATCTTCGGGGGACAGTCAGAGGGTAGTGGTCGCATGCAAAGTCCCGTTGACAATGACAGCCAAAGAGATGCTAATGCAGAGGCAGAACAAATGTCTCGTAATTTCAGCCATATAAGGGAAAACAAGGTGAACTTTATTGATGGGATGATTCATAGCGGCTGCAAAAAGGGTACACTTCCACTGTACCCTTCCTGGAGTTTAGCAAAAATTGGTAATTACGCATCCTACTCTGCGATGAGAGGCTTGGAGTCTCCAGGATTCCTGCCAGGCACTAACTTCCTCATCCCATGGGATATATTCGTTGACAAGCCACATGAAGATATGCAACAATGGCCTTCTCCCAGTGAAGCACCGATCGGCATTGGAAAGAAGGCTTTGCCCCAACTGAAAGACCAGAAGACGGTATTAGGCCGGAGGAACAAGGATGATAATACTGTCCGGGCCTTTATTGGATATGAGTATGAGACATTGCGTGGCCAAAGGTTTATTTGCTCATCTCCTGATAAACCTGTCAAAGTGACCAGCAGTGGGGTGGTCAAGGAATCATGTCACAAGCTCTTAGAAACTGATATGCCTCTGTATACACCCAGCCCAGCTTCTGGACGTGGTGGTAAAACTCTCGTTGGGCAGCTGATGCGTGTCTATGTCGTAATACCACCAGAGCCATCTATTGAAATTTCAATCAATCCTCAAGTTGTTCCAGGACCGTCACCTTCTCCAACATTCACGACTGGTGTACCAGATATACCGCTTTCGACAGATTCTGTTTGGGTGCTGCGTTTTCCTTATGTGTATTTTAGTGACCTTGGACCACATTATATCCCGAAGGATACAACGATTCTTCAAATGTGTAGAGTTCTCAAAGGCCTTGTCAAGCTGAATGTGACGTGAAAAAGTATTACTGGAGTCAGTCATCGGACACATTCACGACAGGCTTGCTACCATGTTAGGCATCCCGATGTGTTGCGGCTAATGCAGATCGACCGGCAGCATGATCAACTGGCGTGTTACGATGAGGTTTCAATGTTGATGGAATGGAACGATTCATAGCCTGGCAAAAACTATTCACAAACGTTATTTTGACATATTGAAGGTGATTCCACTATTTCATCTGCTGGAGAGGATGAAATGGTCACAACGCTTGCCGGAACAGATTCATTCACCCGAGGTTGATATAATTTTCAGGAACTGTGCTATGAATAGTGTCTTAGGGTACATGGAATGATCTTAATTCATGATTTCATCGATATGTATGACTGTTGATTAATGGTGTCTGAGGTTCAGCATATTGCAGTGATATTAGGTGGGTTGAAATCAGGCGTGCTGTACAATTGTATGCTGTAAATTGTCGTCCTGTGTAATCAGCTGGATCAAGCTGTTTTAGATCTGCGTGCGGTGGCGTCCTAATCTTTCAAGGGCTTTTGAACGGAGTTCGATGAGGAGGCTGCTGAAAAGCGCGAGCGACGGTCCCTCCGAAGTCTTTATGACGTTATAGATGTGTGTCAAGTTTTTTCCTTTGAAATATTTCTTTACCTAGTCAGCGTCAGTCAATATTCGGCTATTCAGTAGTAAATAGTCACACGGTCGCATTCGTGTCAGCTTCACTTTAACGGACATATCCAAGGATATGCGCTGTGCTAATTGCGCCTTAGGAATACATGGCCAAGAGACAAGCAAGGACTTGAGTCCGATCGCGATTTGTCCCGGCAATTCCTTGTAGCCTAGGACCTGCGATCGTCTTACCGAATTGGCTAGAAACAGTCTCTAAATTCCAAGTAATAGATCCAAAGTTTATTTCATAATCAAAATGAGCATAAAAGTTTCCAAAATCTAATTCTGTTGTCTGTGATGTGGAGTGGTGCATGATTTAACGCCTGCGTCTCTTGACGCCTTTCCTTGCACGCCTGCCGCGCCTGCGTGTGCGCCTCTTGGTCACGCGCCTGGTTCGTCTCTTGGTCGTACGTCTTCGCTTACGACCACGGCGAGCCTTTCGTGACTTTTTGGAGGCCTTCTTCCTCTTTCTGCGGCCCTTCTTGGATTTTTTAGATTTTTTACCGGCCTTCCTGCCACGTCTTCTTCGTCGTCTGCGGCCAGCCTTCCTGGTTGACTTGCGTCCTCTCCTTCGTCGCCTCCTTCCTCTCAATTTACGGCCCTTTCCGGTGAGCTTGTAAAGATTTCTCTTATTTCTGGAAACTAATCCTCCTCGGACCATTCTCTTAAGGGACCTCTCGACGGCGCTCTTGCATGGTGACTTCTTCACAGTATAGTGATTGCAAATAAAGCTTGAGATGGCCTTAGATGAAGCACCGTTCTTGACCTTGAGGGAAGTGATGGCCCGCTTGACCATCGCATTGTAAGGAGGGTGGCGTGCGCTGGCACCTCCGGTCGAGGGCTCTGGCACGGCTACGCTTTCTTCAGACGTGGCGGGAGTCATATCGGCTTCCGATTCCTTAGCATATGCCATATCGTAAGAAATTCCCGATTTTTTCAAAAAAAATTGATTTTATGCATTTTTTTCGGACGTTACCGAGACAATGGGGCAATCAATTTTTGGTTATGACGTCATAATCGAAACTTTTTCCCAGAATGAACTTATCGACAATTTCGGAGGAAAAATAATGTTTATCTACTGTGAATACTTCAGACTTGATTTTATTACATTTAGCAATTCGTAAAGATTGGATACCTAATCCACAGAAAGGCCTCGTCAGTCACCATTTTTATGCGACAGCCGCCCAAGTCTGTCTAGTACCCAACTTCGTCGTAGCCCGAGTGACTTTGGTCGTAGCCTATTGCGGCGCAACCACTAATCGCCCAAAAATACCAGTGTAGGCTACCCTGACTTGCTGACAAATAGCCTACCGGTCGACGCCAGAGTCACTCCCCACCGACATGCCTATATAACGACAAGCAGGGGCATGGTTTTGAATGTTGAAATTTACTTTACGGCTTCGAACGCCAGTGAACATTTCGCGTGGCACAGAATCACAAACATGACCAAAGATAAATCCCGGACGTTCCCTCCAACCGCCAGTCAACTTCCGACTGAATAGGCCTATGCTGTGGGGGAGTACACAGCAGAGTAATTCTTGCGAGCTATGTTCGTTGAGGGCTTAGGTGTGTCACGCACACGCACAGCATGTCCGCTACTATCGCTCCAAATATCCCTGCACATGCACAATAATCGGTTGCACCCTGTAGCCGGCGACAAGGTCCATGCGTTTACCCATCTTCTCTCCCGGATCAGAAGAAAGAAATTATAGTAGGCTACACACATCAAACCCGCAGTCTTGTGCAATCCCGAGTCTTCGGATTGCCTTCGTCACGGACATCACATTAAATTGGCGAATGACGACATGCTTTTCGACCATACTATCCATAAACTGCAGTAGCCCCAGACAAATACCAGAAGCTCTTGGCTTGGGCGTTATTTAATAGCCATAGAATTAGTGAAATAAGCTAGTAAGCACGAACACAATGTCCCAACTACTTAACGGCGCCAGTATGTGACCAAAAATCTCCAGGTGTTGCCGATCATTCGCGGGCAGCCTAGGTATTGCTACAAGCAGTCGTATGTATTGATCGTGAGACATTGAACGCATTCACTACCGGAGAGAAGCCTGATGACTATGCAGCATCGCACTTTTTATACGTATTGAATCATCTGCGCATTTAACCGTGAGATTTTCTGTCGGCCCACACCTCCATCGAGCGCCTTTCTCATCAATAAGACTGCATTCAATGATCAAGTTGTGAGTGCCTAAATCATCGAAAACTGATCAGAAAGAATTTATCATAATTTCATAAGTCATCCATATATACTGCCTATGAGTTCCACTGCGTAGTGACCCCGATCAGTGGCCTTGGCCAAATTTTGGACTTTGTGGACACACTGTCCAAAGCAGTTTTGATAAAGAAACAAGATGGAACAAATGACTTACCAACCACTGGGATGGAAAGTAGAAACTGAACTTGAAAGTAATTGTTGTGAGGTTTTACTGTTTGTTCAAGACAGCTCTTGAGATGTTCTGGAATCTAAAAGTGGCAGAGCTTGAGAGCTATGATTCCCTGGTGTTGCCGCATGATATAATGCATTGACAAACAACCAAAACGCTATGTCGCAGCTTCAGTGGTGTGAAACCAGCCTGCACTACAGAGAAAGCAAAAGCTTAGTCATGCAGGACATGTTTTGTGAAGTGATGTCTCCTTATTGGGCAGTGGAAAATGGATGGGCTAATGATAAATGCACACCGCACAGATGATGAGCAATACTTGCAAAACGTACCTTCGACAGTCCATGACTTTGATGTTTTCCACCAGCATGAGACGAAGTTACCGTAATTGTAATTTCACTAATACGCCTGAAAGTCTTAGATTTTGAGTTCCTTTGTTGATAGCTAAAGTTATGATTGCCTGACACAGCGACATTCTCATTTTCCAAAATGGCACCGCCGGTTCCGCCGTGACGTATCACCCCTTCAATTTTCAATGCCAGTTGTTCATTGACATCGAGAGATACCGGTTCATTAGGCGAACGCTGACTTGGAGACAATGCAAGCTGTTATAATAATGAAATGGTTGATAAGGGAAAGAAAAATTGCTTCCTAAATATTTTACCTTTATTGTGGTTGTCTGTAAACTTTGATAGAAGTATCTTGGAAACGAATGAGGAACTGCAAGCAGCAGAGCAGAACATTTCATCAAACAATCTGTGTGCTAAAATTTTAATGAATAAAATGGCTAATCTTTGATTGACATGATCAAAGATCATGCTTGTGAACCATATAACACTCTGCTATGGTTCGTACTGTTGTTGCTTCTACTGTCACGGACTACCAACTTGCCAAGGAGTTGGTGGACAGAGGTGCACTGCAAAACCCCACATCATATGTAACAATGGCAGCAACTTCAATGGTTGGGGGATCAGACTAACGGACTCGCTACAGATTTACATCAACTGGCTCTCAGGATGAAGTTACAATGGATATAAAAATAACACATTACAGCAAAAAGCGGGTCCTCACAGCAAAGACTTAGATGTTTAGCAGTAGTTACAACATCTTACGTAATTATTTAACCCTTGAGAGGATGAATTTACTGGCATCTTCTCTACCTCCGACACGATCCCCTTAATTGCTTTAGAAAGTGCCTTGTAGAAACAGAAGATACAGTTTAACGAATAGAAATTCTAAAAATCTTGGTCTCCAGCTAACCTTATTTATGAAAGCTTCATCGCGAGAAAAAACATCAAGGTTGAATAGATTTGACCTCTGCATGGTACTAGGTTCTTGCCTAAACACAATTTGGAACTTAGAACACGTAGTTGTCCCTAATCACACTCATGCAACTCACCCTTTCATATTAATAATAAAATCAATAACATGGGCCATCACTGATGATGTGTGCTGCAACCTAATTTGAGATGTAAAGGAAAATCACAAAACACATTAATATAACACCTAGTGCAGGATCAAGTTAGATTGTAAGAAATAGGAATAGTTTTGCTTTATTTTGACACTCGATATCAAATACAATTCCAGAGTCAGCAGTGGCGTTGCTTAGGCTTGAGACTTTGAGTAAACAGCAGTCTGGTTGATCGCATACTTTGCGGTGTGGCCAAATATTTACAGCATCGGCCCGAGTCGACTGTGTCATCACTCATCAGTAAAACAGTTATAGGTAAAAGATATTCAAAAATGCTGCAGCCCTAGTGCTACTATAGCAAGTGACAAACACAAAGGATACATATCAAGATTCTGCAGTGATGATGGATCAGCATCAAATGAGCTTAGATGAAGCTTCCCATATTTATCGGCGATATTCAAGAAGTCGTTACGGCATTCTTTCAGCTAAGGAAACCAGGCTTCAATTTTCAATAGATATTAGATACAGTTATACTTTATAAAATTTACTTGAGTTCGAAGAACACCATTCGTGGCAGGACCTATGGTAATTTGCTGAGGTTCATCAACATTCGGAGGTGGAGAAATTTGCATCTGTCTGCAGACCATGATGAGATGAGAATGCGCCAAAAATATCATTGATCGAAGTTTGGCAAATATCAATTGGAAAGTGAGTTGATGCTCTGGACTTACTGCAGCCTGATAAAATGACATATCGGTTATGCCTTTTAAGCTGCACATTCATTCAGATCACCATGCTCGTTTTAGACTAGAGGTCTGAAGAAATCACAAGAGATTTGCCCCAAATACTTACATTTAACGAGGTTAACCCATCCTGATAAAGTTGTGATGCACGAAACAAAGCAGCGTGATCGATAGAATCTATTGTACTAGTCGCTATTGGTAGCAAACACGATTCAGCTTGCTCAAATTCATGCAATGCTCTCAGCCAATAATAATATCTTTCCGATACAACATCAAAAGCCAGTAGACGAAAGATTTCACTTGCAACTTTATGCTCACCCTGGAAATTGAATCCACAAGTTGAGGTGCTTTAGTAAAACAAGGCCACCAAAAAAGAAATCTTACAAGCCTGGTAGCTTGCCGAGCAACTCTGTACCACGTCCATTTGTTGGCAGAAGAGTTCTCACTTATCAAGAGTTTTGTAATTTTGCCACCAATTTTCTGATCATAATGCGGAAAGTTTGAAATGAAAAGCAGGGTGCATAAGTGAGTCTGAAAAGAGCACAGGTTAATGTAGCTTCACAAGGTCAGACAATCGCATCACTTACAATAATTCTCTGAAACACTTTACTCGTATGTTTGTCGGCAGTTGAAACGGCGGATGATAGAAGGTGTAAAAGATTGAAAGAAAATGGAGAGAGTAGGTCCTCACTTCTGTAAAGTCAGACTATAGATTGGAGTATCAATGTTATAAACAGCAAATAACGACACTAACCTCTTAATGCTGACAGACACTAGAATCTCTAGGAACATTAAAGTAAGTTCATTATCAGATTGGCATTCGGTCACGAGTTCTAAAACCACTTTGAACAACCTGAAAAAATGCATATGTATCAATACAACTACAGTAAAAGGCGAATCTGCAACAGCATTCAACTTACGAATTTACAATAGAAGTATTTGAGGCTCTGCAGAGTTTATGCAATGCCGGAAGAAGTATCTGCGATTAAAGAAAACGCCCATCAAGAAACCACTGAGTGACTAACTCTTCAATTACTTATATAGTACCTTAAATGTTGACTGATCTCTTTTGGAGTGCTCACACATTGGAGCAAGAAGCAACAACAGAGATTCCATGCAATCGGCACACTCATTGAGCAACGCTACACTTGCTGAAGTAGATTGTTCATTACTAGGCGTGTTAGCAGCAACAAACACAAATAGCTTTGTAGCTAACGCCGCTTGACGCAAGTCTTCATGGCAAAAGCATCGTCGACACAAGTCAACAATATTATCACCTATGATATAAGAAAATTAGTAGCATTAGACCTGTATAACCAAAGTAGTGTACTACGAGAACCTCACCATCATCAATCAAATGGGTGATAGTTTCTCCATTCATGAGTGTACATAGGACATTTAATATTGCACTTTGAAGGGGAGATCGCATTGTCACGATTGTGTACGCCTGGTAAAATGAACAGATGAAAAATTCAGGATATCAACATTCTTCACCTTAATAATATGATCCTACTTTGCAAAGTTCTGCTGCATCTGCTGAAGTCCACAAGTGAGGCGCGACCTCTGCAAGAATGTTCAAATTTTGTAATGTTACAATTTTGATTGCTTCTCGAGGATCACATCGCAGATGTTGAAGCAAAAGTCCAATCTAAAACAAATCAAAACTGCATATCATCACGTGGAGAAGATAATGCTGCATGCGAAAAATGGCCAACCTGTGATGGTATATCAACCAACGACCTCACTGACAGGTTTGTTAAAGTGTTCAATGTAGCCACAACGAATTCCTCAGCTGGGTATACAGGTAAGAGCTCTTTCAATACTTCTCGGGATCTTGAAGATACCTGCAAGAGATAGATCATAATGTACTCGAGCCTTTACAATTTTCTCTTATCAGGACAAGGAGACTGCCAGATTTTTGAAAATATATATTATATATTATTATTATTATTATATATATATCAGGTAAGTCGTGCTCAAGCCTTCATATTCCGTCAGTTTTACATGAAATATGAACGACCACTTTTATACATGGTATTGTACATCATTAAAGACATGGATATTGCAACCTTAGCCTTAGACCTTACCTCAACATTATGATACATATTTTGTAGAACTGGTATTATCTTCAACTTCACTTCTAGAGGAGTGGAAAGGCCTGAAAGAAAACTCCCATCATTCATCTGCAGCTGTGCTGTTCCGGCAATGTGGCCAGATAAGGGCTGATTCGGCACCTACTGGGCAAAACATTATTACAATGAAAGTGGGACAGAACATACTGTGTGGCAAGCACCAAACACATCCATTCTATTTTGCAATTTCTATTCAATAATGGAGGGGACACAAGCGTTTTCAAGGAGGCAGTTTGACAAGGGACTGACCTTAACAAACGGACTAACCACTAACTATATGCGGCGATTTCTGAAAATCCGGGAGTATGCAAATGCCTCACGTACTCTATACCCTAACATCTGCCTACCAACCTTGTAGCATTGTGGCAATCTTGTTGCATATACTTTTGGCAAATTCTTCAGAATGAGATGAAAATTGAAGAGTCGCAAATACAGCTGCCTCTTGCTCAACAAGATCATGAGAATCTAAGCCTTGTCGTATACTGTGATGAACCCCTTTTTCATCACTTATTATGCATGCAATACTGCCAAACATTCTAAATAATGCAATATCATCAGAATGACAATATCTCTGTATGAAAATAAGTAAGATCTATCATACCGTAATGTAATAGCTCTGGCATATGGATCATTGGAGTGAATAACAACTGATATTCTCTTTCGAAATTCTGATACATTGACAACTTTGTCGAGATGATGATGACTTTGTCGTGCCACACGGACAATACAAAGACGAAGAAAATTGTTGCTGTAAGAAATAGCAGTTGACTTTGCAATTCAAACCCTCATAGCTCGCAAGAATTTCACTCATAAGAAATCATACCCATCTCGGAAAACATCAGCCAGTTTCAGAAAGGCAGAATTTATCAAGATTGGGAACGGAAACCTTTCGAACAGGCAGGGAAATCTTACTATGGCCTCACACTGTTGGCCAACCTTCTGGGCTCGTAGTCCTGCAAGAAAAATGATAAATTGAAGTAATTCATACGTCAAAAAATTCACAAAGAGCTGTAATGTAACTACTGTACTACAAATATATTTCACTCAACTGCTGGACGCCTGGACGGTCGAGAAAGTGCACTATGCTATAACAAACTGAGTAATAATGTCCCTACTGGTACTGGACTAACAACAAGTATAGTGGTATGGTCAGGTACCTTTATCCAATTCGAGTAATGCTGTATTTGCATCTTGTTGTTGGTCATCCATTTTATCAGAAAATATTTATACCCTTACCGCGAGATCAATATCTGCAATAATACGCAATAAAATAGATCATTATAGGATCGGTATATCGCCGGTATCCGCGCCATAACCTCGGTCCAGTACCGTAGAAACAGTGTGGCAGCATCTACTAGCTATGCATGCTCACCAAACTAACCGAAATCTCTGTATCCCTGGTTTCAGATTAGGGTCAAGCAGACCAACGCAGCAGCAAATTGGGCCTAACGGATTTACCAAGATATCGCCCTTGCGCCTGTGGCAGTTTCCCCGCGTTTACCAGATGTACTGTACATCCATTTAGTTTGAGCTCTGTACTACAACTTCACACGCTCGTTGGAGATGCCGAGATGGTTGATGCGTGACGTAGCTGCTCTATAACCTCATCTAGTGGTGGAATATTTCCCAGGAGAAACTCATAGCGACCTTCGCTTCGGTTGCTGTTGTAAATGCGGAGTAGGCCCTGGTTCGTGGGCCAGGCACAGTAAATATTTCAGTACCGCACCTCGTAGCGGAAACGCGCCCCGCGGAGACCGGTCGGGTATTGACTCACTTGAAGGTTTTGGATACGGCTTTTCTATAGATGTACACGAAGACGTTTTATATTTTGACAAACATCCCATAATATAGCTGGAATAATATTTAGTTCGGTAGCGTTATGCGGAAAATGGAGAAATGACATTCAAAAATCAGGGTCGACTGTGATGATCAATTAATAGCAAGATGGTACCGTACTATTTTCAGCCATAGGCTATCACTATGTTCGCTAGGCTAGTTGCGCGGCTGCAAGCCGTTACAAAGCTCCAAAAACGAACAGTCAGTGAATATGCAAAATCATTTGGATACAAAATGCCCAAATCGGAAATTCCCGAACCTAGTATAAATCCTTTGAAAATAGCACTATGTTACGGCGGTGCTATTGTGCTGGTTAGTGATGTCATTAAAGACCGCAGAATTCATTACAATGTTTTCATCGGACAAAAGGAAGAAGGAAGGGAATATCTTCACGTTCAGCCGTATTTCAATTTCTTCACACCTCTGACATACCCAGCGTTGGATCGCTTTTTTAATAAAGAGGTTCCAGAGTATGAATTCAAAGAGCCTGACTTACCTTCAAGCATAAAAGATGGCGCTGCATACCTGACATTCAAGGATGATCCAAAGGAATGGAAAGAGGACAAGACTTCTTATATTAAATAATTGCTTTAATGGCTTATATCATTGATCAATATGGCTATGTTGTTTCTGCTTTCACAACATTCGGTTCTTTTTCACCTGAATCTGTGCATTGAGGTGATGTTGTGGTTGAAGAGGTGTCTGGTCTAAAGTGATGAAAGATGACGATAAATACTTGCGTATAATATTATTTGGCAATAATCATTTCCCAAAAAAATTACTGGTGTTGCGGAACCCCATTTTCATGTTGGATTTCTGTCACTAATGCTAAGGAGTTTGGTCTCCCTTCTCTGATCCTGGCACAGAGCTAAAGTTCACTTGAGATTTCAGAACAATATAGCATTAGAGTGATGTCCCTATTTGCTAGTTCTGCACTGCGAATAACCACTAACGCATAGAGTCACTTGTGGCTCAATTCAGCACTTCGCTATTCATACGAAATCTCCAACTAACTAACTAACAAAATCTTCAGTGAAAGGAGACTAAACCCCTTGGCGACCCAACGGCTTGAAAGATTATTGCTGATAATATTTCTTTGTAATAACTATTCCTGAACAATGTTATAGACAGACATATTTATTGTTTCAGTCATTTCACGAGCAAATTTGTCAATACTATAGAAAAAACGACTAGGTACTCTATCTAAGCCATCATCACATTTTAACAGGATGTCTCCTTAAATAAGAAGTGTTTCTGTTTGAGAACTTTTCCTTACATTCTAGAAACATCTTCAAATGACGGAGTTGTCTGAGTGCTAAATTCTCTGTGCATATATTGATCAATGATGCAGATTTATGTTGCATTTTATTCAAATTTCAGATTTTACTGCGGAGATACGGATAACAGTCATGAATCCCGATTATCATAGTGATGTGTTATGCGACAATTGGACTGGCTTTCTTCACTCACTGCTAGAGTCACCAATAGAGATGCCAAATTTACAAATCACTGGTGGCGTTACCACAAATGAATGGACGACTCTTGTCAGACCTAAAGTAAATCTTATAAGATCTCAAATGCCAAATGAGTTGGACATTGGTGATGGTCCTGATGGATTGATTGCTGCAGCGACCTCAGCCATCAACGTTGACATTGCCAATGCTGTATTGATTGCTAGACAGATGCAAAATGAACTTGAACTAGTCAAGAATATGAAGAATACGGTTGCTTCTGTGAGAACGTTCATATTTAAACTCAAAGGTGCTCTCAGTATTGAGAAGAAATTAAGAGAAAATTTGTCGGACTCTTATTCACAAGTCGATGGGGGTGGCGCTAACATGGTCGGTGCTGATACTATAAACGATATTGCAGTGAAGAAGTTGCCAAAACTTGGCAAAGTTTATGCCGAATTGGCATCTAACATGAAAGCATGTAATGAAGCGACTGTAATTCTTTTCCAAAGTTCAAGTAAATTGATAAGAAAATTAGAACATCTTCGAAATCAGTGTAACATTTGGAGAGGTAAAATGTTACTACATGTCAAATGGTTGATATCAACTAGGCTTGAGAACATAGGAATTATGGCTTATCTTTATGCCAAAGCTCATATCGACCATTCCATTATATTTCTAACCAATGAAAACAAGAGATTTTGCAAGCTTATTGCGACATACAACAAATCTTGTGTAGAGCATATAAAGCGGTCTAATATGAAGGATAAGGATCCCATTGAAAATATGTATGTGGAAAGCCTGGCAGATTCTATTTCTGGGCAGCCAGTCACTGCTGATTGGCGAGGCATCAAAGGAAACTTATTCATACATCAAATCATCTCTGATATATCACCAATCACTGTCTATGACATACTGCGAATGTTGTCTAAATATTCTGTGAAAGATGTAGGCTCGCATGTTATTAGAATTATGCATGAATCGGTTCTGGATGGATCGCATGCAATGCCAGAAGAGCTTGCTCCCTTTGATGCTTTAAAACATGGGCGATTTTGGTCACTGGCGTCTAAAGTGGAAATTCGGCCTGTGCAATTTCAAAATAACAAACACTCATTTCATAAGGTTATAAAACGAGTTGCGAATGTTCCCCTTCCAGAAAATGCTGCGGAAAACTGCCAGAGCGATTGCTCATCAATTATGGATCTTTTCAACTCTCTGGAGGCAACCGTGACCGCATTCTTGGCTGGGCTTGGTGGAAAGACTAAAATACTTCAAAATTTTACAGAAAATATAGTATCTGATGATGCAATGTCAGTTGCTAGCATGAGTAGTAGAGCTTCGTCTCCTTTAGGCCACAGCACTGAATTTAAAACCGTCGTATGGAAGGATTCTTACAATAATGAAGCAATGAAGTCTATAACTTCAAAGCATTTGGATCATCTAGCAAGTACTCTATCTCGACTTTTTGTAGACAATGACAGGGCGGAGAATGCAGATTCCAGGCTGTCCTGCATTTCTGTTGCTAAGGACATTGATCTTATTGGCATGCAGGCTAATATATCTAATTTAGGATGCTTGGAAAAATTGAGCAGCGAAGTCCATGAATCACTCATTGCAACAGCGAACAATGTGATTGTTAAAGCTGCATTATCGTGTTCAGATTACATCTTATGTGAAATGTTGGGACGGATGACACCTCACTTTGATAAGCCATCTCTTCAACATTCACAAGCCAAAAAGCAATTGTATTTAGCTACTTCGTTATGTATAAGCGGCTTGCAGCCATTGCTTCATATCGTAGCGCATTATCCAAATAATGATGACGTCACTAGGATAGCGATTCCGGCAATCCAATCCTTGTTATCGTATGGGTATTATTTTGTAGCAACTAAAATTCAGCATCTCATCTCGACGGAAAATCTTGAATCGTTGTTGTCGATTGCATTGAGTGACATGCGAGTACTGACAAATACAGCTATTGATTGCTTGAAAGTAGTGGAAGCATGTCACAATGAAATTGAAAAACGTAGAAGTCATGATGCCGCTACGCTTGTATTCTCTACAAAGTATCTGCACGATATAGATGCGTTGATAACAAAAATGCAGATCACAAGCACCACTACCATGGCAAGAGTCTCCAAGATTGCAGATGCGAAATCAATGCAAATTCTGACCGCTCACTTTCCAGCGCAAAAACTATGGGTGCAAAAAAGTTCTCTTGATACTGAAGTAAAAAATAAATATATACAGGAGATGATAGGTGGGATTTTCAAAGGTGTTTGCACTGTGCTTTCAAATATGGATACACAATTTCAACTGGCGGGCATTGTACCGGTTGCTTCTGCAGCGTTTGAAGCCATTTTAAAATACATTGCTACACACCGTGTGAAATTTAGTGTTCAAGGCGGATTACAACTAGAACAT
Organism: Botrylloides violaceus; assembly: GCA_030412335.1. NCBI lineage: Eukaryota > Metazoa > Chordata > Ascidiacea > Stolidobranchia > Styelidae > Botrylloides > Botrylloides violaceus. The sequence continues at coordinate 324,573 of JASFYC010000825.1, read as the reverse complement.
GATTTGACCGTGTTACGTGATTCCTTGTCTGTAGAGGATAATGGATTGTCAGAAAACACTAAGCATGTTATTCCTTCATTGCAACCTTTGAAAAAGGCAATTGAAGTCGCAGAATTACTGAACTCTACGGCTATTTCCAGGGTGGAAAATGAAAGCTCCATGTATCAGAGACCACCCAGTAGCTCTTATTCTATGGGGAAAGAAGAACATGTGATGGATTTGGATAGTGACTTCTGGATATCTCTCAGACGTGATGGTAGAGATTCAAGAAAGTGGACTTCATTTTTGCCTTGCTTGGACTGATACCCATGCAGTTTACACACAAAGAATGCCATAGCATTTTTTCGCTATAAGTCACACTCACAGCATTGCAATAATTTTCGTTGTGACTCTTGTATGAATCTCAATTATAACAAAATGGTCATTTGTATTGCTTTTAATCATTTAATAATTGAAGTCTTATATTTGATCATATCTTAGTAATCCTGTGAAATGCACAACCGTTGTTTATTAGCCTGGCCTGGGGTTCTTTATTGCAGTCTTTCGTCATGGGATCATTTCAATTACCACAGGCAGTTTGCAGATATGCAGCAAACATATCATTTTTAGAAAGAAAATGCAGTATTATGATGATTTTGGTACCGTTTATATTTTTATATAAATATCTATATTTTTGTAGTTTCACTAGACTTCGAATATCGTCAGTGAATAGAAGAATATTTATGCTCGAAAAACATTGACCTGCTGCATTAATGATACTGGTATTGGAAGAAACAGTTGATCTACTTTTACTCAGTGTTGCAGAGAATGTGAAAAAGAGCGGTGTCGGTGCGTGTTATGACGACTATTGTATAATGCCTGAATATTTTCATTTGAATGAGTATTCATAATTTCGTATGACTTGTGTTTCAGTGAGCAACGAATTAATGTCATCGTGAGTCATCATCTTTAATTGTTCTTAAACAGATTAGAAATCTTTATTGATTAATTACTATGCATTTTTAGATTGCACTGTGTGTTTGGTGACACTCTCCTATCCGCCTTTAACCTCATCGATCAAAGTTCTGTAACACATTGTGTTGCACCTAGTGGCCGGCATCTGTACAAAGTATAAATGAATGTGAATTCGTATAAGAATTTTGCCTGACAATTAATCTTTTAAACTAGGTTGCTGGTAGTGCAGGCAAATCATATCACTGCCCGTCTACTTTGCATTTTTGCCCCTGTCGTTCTTTTACTTTCGGAGTTTTGAGAAGAGGGGATCTTATAATGGTGAGCGGTCAGTGTAAATATCTGAAGCACTTTGACAGATTAAAGCGGTACAATGTTTGCCTGATGTGCATGCTGGTGGATATAGAAATCAAATTTATATTCACTTCATAATATCTCCATTACGTTACATGCCTAGCAAGGGCGATGAGGGTAGACATGTAACTTTTATGTATTTAGTATGTTGTCATTGCAGCTCATCCACAAAGCCAGTGTAGCCTTATTGGCAGTCTGTGTTTAGCTGAGCACTTGCTTACTCAATGTTGAAAAGTGGAATTTTTAGGTGTGTTTCCTTTTCAGTGCAAACATCTCCTTGCTATTCGTTTACAAAAGGCATTGAATAAACTGACATCGACTACAATCACCGAAGAAGAGTATGAATTGATGTTGTACGAACAGTAACGCAATTTTAAACATGGACGATTTTGTAATTACGATAAGTGTTTCCAGCCTAGCTGTGACTTTTTTCTGCACCTACGGGATTTTGCCTCTTCTGAAGACATTCCTTTTTTGCGCTGTCATTCTTTTACTTCTTCATATGCTGATCCTAACCGATTCTGCCCTTCCTTCCGATTTATTTTTCCAATATATGAATCCCAACGAATCTAACGATACCAGTCAGAAAACAAAAGAGGAGACTCAAGATCACGATGATCAGATCACAAAAAAGCTTCGACAGTTATCTAGTAAGATGATGAGTTCGCCAATTAATTTTAAGATTCAACAAAGTTTGATCATTTGTTCTTTCAGCTCATCTTGTGCAGGATTTCATTCTGTCGTGGTACCGGACAGTCTCTGACGATGTGACGTTCGTTCAGAATGCATTTGAAGTCTTTGAACATATATTTGTACATTGTCGGAAGAAAATTTCGGATGTAGATAGAGAAAAGCTGCTTAACCTACTGATTGTTGAATTCACGGAGCATCTCATATCTTATAAGAACGCAGTGGAAAAGGTTGACTCGAAGTGTGTAAATAGGTAAAACTGTCACTATTTGTGATGCTGTTAAGTGTTAACTCACATGCATGCATTACGAATGTACGACCTGGTGCGTGAATTACCGGTACAAGATGTGTTCAATGAATTAGTAAGCAAGGATAGTATGAGCACTGTCTTTCAGAAAAAGATCTTGATCAACACAATTATATGAATTACTTGGAGTTGTGCCTTGGGCTTGCTCTGTTTTCAATGTATCACCTTGTATCATATGCTTATGGGTATCTGCAGGAAGCCAGTGAAGTTCAGCTTAGCTTGACAAATAGTATGTTCTATCTACAGAATGGAGAAAGAATGGAGGGACCACCATATTACAATTGCTTTCACGGAAGACAGCCCGGTACATCCTGTCATGCAAGAATTTCCTATCTCCGAAGTGAAGTACTTACGTGGAATCGCCTTGCTTCTGCTTAAAGAAGTATTGCCAGAAAACTACAGTGTTTCGGACACTCCGTTATACCTCGTCCGAGAATTAATCATGCAAAATGTGCTCTTCAGTTTGGTGGAGATGATATGCGATCCACTTTTTGTAATGGAATTTCTACAAGATGTCTTGTCTGATGAAATCAGTGAAGGTTCACCCACGGATGATGCACGAGCTCCACTTGATGAATCTCATGACAGCGATCTTTCTATTGTAGCGAGTTGTGGGGATTCCGAGCGAACTCCTTTGTCTACGGTTGCTGCTGCAGAATCTACGCCGTCATCAAGTGCAAGAACTGATACACAATACCTACAGACAGTACCCAGGCGTAGTTGTGAAGAGACTGATTGTAATGACTCAACAAGGCCTGATTCAAGTGATACAACATCAGTACCGTCTCCCTCGGTTGAAATTGCTGATTCTTCTGCCAGTCGTGAAGACATTCCTCTACCTCTCCTCAGTACTGAATTACATTTCGCACCTGAATGGAATCCAGAATATTCTGAATCGAGGTAAAGTGTACACTACATGACTAAGAGGCTCATTCTTTTCCAAATTTTTCATTCGAGAAATAGCCTGAGGACCTTGTACAATTGAGTCATTGACTTGATTTATGGTTCATGCAATTTCGAATTTGAGTCATGACTCTCCCATTCGTTTATAAGTCGAGTTGACTTATTATCCCTAGTTGACTCAATTCAAGTCACTGGAAAGATATGACTCATGTCATCATGATACTGTCTAATCTTTGTTGGCTTAAACTTTGGTAAGAGAAAATTTAGTAGTCATCTTGCATGAATTAGGGTAATAATGATCCGTCGCCATAAACTTTTGCCTTCTTCATTTCAGTGAAAAAAGGCAAAAACTGTTCCACCGCATCCGGATTGTTGACGCTATAATAATGCGGGAAGCTTATGATACAAACAAGAAGTACGTGCTCTACAAGATTACCTACAACACTAAAGAAGAACAGTCGTCCGCAGGTGATGGGAATGGCAAACGATCACTGCAAGCTCGTAAAGTAGCAATTGCGAATAAAAAACACCAGGTATCTGTCACATTAATCGAGCATTAAGAGTTTATGAAATTATAGCAAATAATATTATTCATACTGCTTCAGGTACAAAGGCGCTTCCGTGAGTTTTTGGCCTTGCAAGAACGCTTATCACAGAATTTGCTGGCGAAAACATTATTATCTAATATAAAAGGTCCGTCTCGGATGTTTCCTGTTCCTTTTGGAAACATGGATGGGGATTATATAGAACAAAGGAGGAAATTTCTTCAAGCTTATCTCAGAGAGGTAAGGCATCGGTATATTTAAACACATGTTAGTTCAATGTTTATTCCCTGACCTGTGTTTCAGATTTCTTCTATTCCACATGTAAGCAACACCAAGGAACTACGTGAATTCTTAGCTTATGAATCCGATCCGAGAATCGCATACGTCAAAAAACCCGAGCCATTGCCAAGGTAGGTGATTATATCAACAACTCTTTTGAGCTGACTTGACAGGTTTGTAATTCTGTTAGCAATAATGCACATGACTCTGAAGTCTGAATTTTGCATATCTACCTTCTCTATATGAAACATGAGACTTTTTGGGTTAGGCCTAATTAGTATCAGTAATCAGTATTAGCCTTGTAGATATGTCGGGAATATCAGTACTTTCGTTTTTGTAGCAGCATGGTAGCATGCTCTTAATGGCTAACATATTGAGACTTGCGCCTATCTGACCCTATAAAGATCGATTGTAATGGGTCTGCGGGTTGTTAATCGCTTATCTAACTGACAGATGCCAGTTCAATTCATAACTATCTCTGTCCTGGGCTTGTGTACAGCCCTCCGTCTACTGCACAAGTGGTGTTGAATAAAAAATTATCATACTGTTAGTCTTTCGTTTATTTATTTAGGCTTGACAAACTCTTCAAATCGGCAATCCAAGACTTACTCGGAAGCACCACAATGAAATTTACGAATATCAATTCACAAGGTGCCAGTGCAATACCACTAGAAGTATGTACTAACGTCACCTTATGGTGCTATGGATGATTGAGACGATCTATTCTGGTTATATCTTAACAGAGCAGTCCGAAAGACAAGAAAGGCACTTCCAGCTCCAATCAATCACTTTCCACGATGGAAATTGAGAATGTGGGGGCCGTTGCCAAGCTGAGAAATAAAGTCTTTGGCACGCTCAAGAATTCAGAAGATGATACCGTCAAAGCCAACACGTCTCGGCAGTTTGTGCGATTTGATATGAGTATCCAGAAACGTAGAAGTTGTTGCCTAACTCAATTCTCTCATGACAGCTCCAAGAAGAAGGTTTCAAGTCATCATGGAGACAGCCAGAAGGTATTGATCCATTGTCCAAACAAGGTTGTGGCATCAAGGCCGATGGCCAACTGGCTACGAGAGGCTATGGGGACGGATGTGATTCCATAGATAACAGTAAAGAAAATTGTGGAGCTGAACCGTATGCTTTATCAGCAGAACTTATTTTAAAGTTAGTCTTCCATGGCTGGAGTTTGAACGGTGGACAAATTTGCTGTTCTGCTTTGCTGTTGAAGCGGTATATACGGTCGTATATGGTTGCTCAAATAACTAAACTGACGTCTGATGAATCGTGGACCAAGTATCTCACACTACTTACTGATACACTGTGGCCGGAAGGCAAGTGGCGAACCAGTAATGGTACAAGAATGAACTGGTCGAGTTTGAGTCAGGAGAAAAAAGAAGAAACTACTGCCAGTGTGGAACAATGCTTGAAAGATGCACTTCCCGATGGGCTGCGATATCTAGTTGGTGACGATGCATTCAATTTGGGCGTGTCACGACTTGTGTCTTCGCTCCAGGATAGTCGGCTAAATAGACGATTGTTCTATAAACTGTTGGATATGCTTTTGACGGAGGTTCTCCACCCATCGAGTCTGAGCGACCATAGGCCTGATGTGACTCTGAATTTTGCATCTGACATGCCACCTTGAAAATGCTTTTATGGTTGATTTGCTGAATTGTGTTATCCGTGCCGTATTTATTATTTGATGACACACGTCATTGTAAATGCTTTTATTCTGTAGATACTTAGTACGGCCAGTTAGGATAGGCAAGTCAAGCCGGTCAGTTCGGTTATGTTGCTCAACTGCCAAGCTCGCACCCAGTTCTACAAGCTTCTCCATTCAGATTTGACCCCGCTATATGGCGTAAGGTGAAATTTTTGGAGATAGCGGTGACCGGCAGGTTTATTTTCGCAAACGTCGGGTTGGAGCGCTCTGGGAATTCGACCTTAACAGGCATTACCCCGGTCATACCGTCATCCACATGCTAGCCCTCGGTGGTTACTGAGTGGCCTACCGCGCATTTGCATGCTGTTCAATGAGGTCGACTTTCCGGCTGTAATCACATATTTATCGGTAATCGAAGTAGAATTATAAGCTGCAGTAATCGGATATCACCAGATTATTAGTAGAGAAGTGGATACAACGGTGTTCAACGTAGCGTAATCAACGACGTGACAGATCGGTGATCGATTCTAATCGATGATGGTATAGATTGGTACGTCGTCCGACGCCAAGTCACTTTCTCCGGAGCAGTTTGATTAAGCATGCTGGCCGTTCCAGGTAATAAAACCTATAGCATACTCGATGTCGTAGCCTTCATCTTTTGATAATTTTTATCTTGATAGAAGCGAGACCTCAAGAGGAAGAAGAGGTTTGTTCTTTCTTCAATGTTTAGGCCTGCCATATTTCTTGATTAACCCATCATCAGGGTGGAAAATTTTTATTCCATTTGTAAAGGGGCTTGATAAAGATTTGCAGGACGCAAAAAAGAATAAGGAGGCTCTACGGTATTCTCCGATTCAAAGCGTGTATGCTCGCGTACGTAACCTTCAGTTTAAATGTGTGGGTTGGGCAGTGAACAACATGGTAGCCTAGAGTCCCTAGACCTATCCCTATCAGAAAAGTAGTTTTCCTCTGTCGGTTCACGTTTAGGCCTATTTCTTCGCACGATCCAGTACAAACGGCGTGATCTTCCCATTCTATATATGAACTAACATTCCGTCTTCCCCTATTACCGTAGTATATTGATATCTGTTACCTGTACCTTGTACTTAATACTTTCCTGGTTGACAAAATAAAGCTCTTTCTCTCTCTCTCTCTCTCTGTGTTAATAAATCAAAACCGACCAGTCACTCACGTCACCATACGGCCTCGCCAAGTAAACTGTCTTCACCTCTAAGTGGGGTTGCGATGCAAGTCCTCTTTTTCAGTTCGTCCAACTCATCCAAGAGCTGCAAGATCCTGAAAAAGGTCTCTTTACGTCGGCAGTATATTCAGAAAGAGGTCTTTTATTTGATTTCTGTGAGAAATGTCAGCTAGCACCCAGCAAAATATTCTTTGAACTTCCGAGCCTTTTCCATTGGCTCCAGGATAATCGGGAATTTAGTGACATGAATGGTTCGTTAGAATTCGGCCTGATGGCCTATGTTGTTTGTGGCACTAGGCGATAGGCAATGGATATCATATTGAAGTTTTATTTAGAGACGCGTCACTTTGTAAAGTGTGCCTGCGTAATGGGATATTTCTATCCTTGTAGCTTTGATTGGAACATCAATACATTGCGATGCTTAGGATCGGATTCAATGAAATTCGGAATTCAGGTAGGATTGCACCTGAGGGAAAACCTGGGCTAGTAGTAGCCTCCCGAAGTAGTCGTATAGGGGGATCAACGGTCAGTAGCACTGTAGGCTCTAGTTGTGGTAAACACGGTATTGTGAATGTTGTGATGCTTTTGCTTTTTGAGCCTACGTGACGTTACAGTTTCTTAGTCGTTTCAGCCAAATTTTCAATAGGCCTACTCGTTTTTAGATTCCTAGCTTTTGGCCAATCTCGAATGTCGCACCGCATGACGTGGATTACGGTAAGATGATTTTGATGCCATGATAGGCTGGTAACCTTGTTCTGCATATTATGTGAGATTCAGGGTAGGCGCCGATTCGCAAAGTGTTTTGTCCTTGCGGTGGATTCTAGGAATCTGTTGAGCTATTTATGTGCGATCGATGGTACACAATTCCATGTGTTATTCTATCACTGTGTACGTGTAATTTGCGCACGTGTTGTATTTGCAGTCCTGCTTTAACACTAATTACAGTACGCGTAATCATATGATTGGCATTGCCGTGTAGTCCACAATTAACTCTCGTTATTTAGGCCTATTCCTCTGTACGGAGGGTTCAGTCAATATTGGTAACCGATGTTGCAAATGATTTCGCCGTGCTGTCAAAATCTTTTCGAAGGGATCTATTTTTAGCCATTCATCTTTTGTCGCGCAATTTCGGACATAATGACCCGCCTTTGGATGATTGTGAGCAGGTAGGCATGTTAACGAGTCTTAAGCGTAATACAGTTGAACGGTAGATTTTTTCTTTGTGCATGCAAGGCCGTGCTGTCGAAGATGGAACGGAACTATTGCTCTCAATGGAGCTTCATTACGAAAATGTGCGAAAGTGAAAAAACGTTCGTTTCCAATTTCCAACTAAAATTCATAAATGATTAGCCTATTTAAATTTCTTGTTATTTAATGATGAGTGTAGTGGAGCCGATGGCGGACGATCACTATATAGATATTGCTAAGAAGATCACCACAGATTTAACGTCCAGGATTGTAATTGATATTGATTGAGTGAATGATTGATTGATTGATCGAATGTCAGTATCAGGACTCAAGAGTGTGTCATGCTACTATGAGCAGCTCAGTCACTCTGGGAAATGAGAAGCATTATTCTTCATCAATGACGGGTATTTATATGTAAATTCAACGTCAACGCTTGGGTGGCTCGTGCGAGTATAAATTAATGTAGTAGGGCTTAAATATACGAACGCCAAAATCTGACTAATGATTAATAGGCCTGTAAGCCCCAAAACAAGTCGACCAACTGGTGACGTATATGGAACTTCGCTTAAATTCTGTTTCGAGTGCCTCCTCGCGATTGTAATCGCGGAGTAATTATACTGTCTACACAGTGTAGCGATTTCTGTTGCTGCATAATGAAAGGAACTGAATACGCTTTATTCGTCCAGAATGACTGCTGGTCTCTGCAACCACGATCGCAAGATCTGTCAGTGGCAGTCGTTTGCATACTGGAAAACAAAGTACCCTCGTCTTGCATCCGATACGAAAGGACTAAATCGGTCATGCGTTCCCATCACGTCTTCCGACAAAGCAGGTGCAGTGTAATCCATACATACCACTGCTTCATATGCCAGCAAATATATTGTGTTTCAGCTACCCCTGTTGAAGAAGTTGATAAAGTGAAGATGCAAATCGACGAGGCATGTTGCAACAGGTTAGGGTTGATTTTTGTAAACCTGTGAGCTAAACCTGTAGAATAGTCCGAAGTCAGGAAATCTATGGAATATTTTTAGACTAGTGAAGGTTTGTGAAGGTTGGAAAGACTTCGACCCGTTCTTAGCAGAAACCCCTTCATACAATCCATGGCAAGAAGACGAGGAAGCGTGGCCAGAAAAAGAAGACGAGTGAGTCAACCTTGTAACGTAATCTGCATTCAGGTCGCACGGCTAATTATAGAATCAAAAAGCTATTGCATTACTGATCTCTTCTCACGTCGTCATCGGGACATGTATAGATCTTGATTGCATGCGTAGGCCTATTCGTTGATTATACGGTGTCAGGAGTCTTTGTAAATGCAGGAGTCCAACCACAAAACATGTATCATATTTCATCCGTGCTTAACTGATCATACTTCGTTTTTAGATCCCTTCCGACATTTTATCAAGTAAAACAATGGGGACAAAGCTTTGATAAGCTTCTGGCTGACGACTTGGGCATAGAATATTTTGAGGAGCATTTGAGGAAAGAGATCAGTATGGAAAATCTAGAGTTCTACTTGGATTGTATGGAACTGAAGAAAGCCCCTCTGTCGAAAGTCGACAAGTTGATACAAGATATATTCGAGTATGTATCATGAGCAGCTTATTAGTCCCTAGTATCTATCTACACCGTTTCCCATATCCTACCCTATGGCCCTGTAGGTACTGTACTGATGTTGATGTCGGAAGGGCGAGTGCTTTCTCGTGATGTAACAATTAACATTTCTTGCCATTCACAGAAAATACATCATGTCTGGCGCCACAGACCCGATTAATATTGACACAAAAACAATGAGTTTAACGAGAAAAGAGTTGAAAACGCGCAAATCAAGACACTCGTATGAAGCTGCACTCGACCACATCTACAACTTGATGAAAAAAGACTCGTACCGTCGATTTTTGCTTTCACCTTTATATAAAGGAGCGGTCGAAAGCGCCACAGACCCTGTTGTTTCACAGTCCAAGTAAGAGTTTTTAAATGGTTGCGGCCGGATCAATGTATAACTCGTTTTGTCTACATTTTAGGAGCAAAGGCTCATCATTTCGGAAGTATGTACATATAGCATAATGTAATATAAAAATTTTAATGCTACTCCACTCAACAATCTGCTGTTATCTGGTATAGGCTACGCTAAATAAAATGCATATAGGGGCACTGCGCATTGTGCAGATTACTCCTAAAATCGGGCCGCGATCAGTTTGCCTGAAGGCAGTTTTGTGGAGTTGAGCTGGGCTCTTAGACCGTGATCTAAATGAAAGCTATCGAAGCATGCTTCTGCTTTCATGGCACTGCCTTCGTTTCTCCTTTGTAGACTATCACGTATTCACGTATATGCATCTACTGCAAGTCACCCGATACCATATTTCATTCCGCCATAGTAACATACGCCTAACAGGGCAGGAAGGCGCCACATAAAGATACTTTAAAAATGTTTTACAGAAAAACGATGATGTTGAAGTTCTGGACATAAATTCTGACATCGAGACTTCAAGCAGTTTATCTGCGATCGCTGTGTTTCGATTGATTGATTGTAATCGACAATTGTTGTTGTTTCGTGGTTTCTACGTTTTTCCTTCGATACGGTCTGTGATTTCATTATGCTAATTATAGTGATAATTGTGTTTAGGGCGTTAGCCGCGACTGACTGAATAAATACACGAGAATACTGTAACTGGGACAAGAAAAAGTTTTATCCTTCCTGCAAGTCGTCAAGATGTTTTGGTGTTATGCCGAGACAGACAAAAACATTCGATATTGCGAAGGACAGTTTGCTATCGGAGTGAATCTTCGGATATATATTCTTTGCGGTCAATTCCGAATCTGGATGTCCAGATTCGACCAGCCGTATGTATGAGTAGTCGATGACGACCACTATACGCCTGTCGCATGGCGTATAGGCTTTACCTCCGAGACTCCATATATCGGTATAATTATAGTATGCATACAACAGCATGCCAACATTGAGCGCTTTGAGCAATTTGTCATCGAACGTGATTGCAATCGGCAGTCGGGACACGAGTAACGTAAAAGCAATCAAACTTTCTGCGATTTTGACACAGTTGTATCTCTGCCGCACCGAGGCTGCTATCAACACAAAATCATTCGAATACATTTTGTAATTGAACATTCATCATATAGTCAATGCAAGTCATCACTTTGTATTCGAATTTTAGACAGCAGTCTTTATACTATCCGAGTTCGTAGTGATACAGTTTGCGGCATGTGAACACAAATTTTCAACCATAGGTCTATTGTCCATATTACAAAAGACTAACACATATGATTGCATAACCTGCATGAATCTTGTTCAAATATTTCGACCACATGCATACCCACAAGGTAATTTAATGCATACGCGGTCATAGTCAACACGCTATGCGTTCCATCAGTAATATACGTACGTATACGTAGCTCATTTTCCAATTTTTCGTCGTCAGTAGACTCGTTGAAAGTGACATGGACGCTTCAAGAAGTCAATCTGTGGGTGCAGAGGCAACGGAGTCACGAAGTAATAATAGTAACGACAAAGTAGCTGATGAAGGCGGTGGATTCGGTAATCCAAATGCTGCAACGGCCACCAGTGAAGTAGAAACGGATTCCATCATTCTTGGCTCCGTTGAACAACCAAATATGTATCAGGCGGAAGACCAAGCGTATCAGGTAGGGTTTTTGATGTAAATTTCCGATGTTACGGCTGCATGTCGTATAGCGTTAAGATTTCATTGTATGCCGTAGTTGCGTCGAAATTATTTCCGTCCGTCTCTGTTGGGTTGAGAACGGGTGTAGCTTACCCTGTAGCAGCAAATTTGTTAAACCGTTTCGTGGCTATGTAAAGAACTATATAATATATTCGGTATTATTTCATTACAACACGATTACTATAGGTTTGTGGTATTGAGCGTTATGAATACAGTTGTGTCCGTGACGTCCCTGCTGTCATCCTGTTAATAATTCACGGAGTCTTGTATGGCGGTCTTTAGCCTTAGGATGATCATCATGCATAGAATGACGCGGTTAATTCGTAGCTATGTTCGATATTGCAGGCCACTACACTGAGGTACACTCCAGCCATTATTCACATTGATTGTCTACGCTTTATTATCGAATTACCATTATAAAAAAATCCTCTGATTTAACAGAATTGGTTTCTCCTTGTGTTACAAATCACTGTCTATCTTGTCGATATAGAATCTCCTACTAGCATCGACGTGTTTGGAAGACGCTATCGAAGGACGTACCTTACCGTATAAGTCAGATCCACTATCTATTCTACGATACAGAGCTTACAGTAACGTGTATCTACAATGGATAACGGTATTCTTCATGTGGTGGAACTTATGTCTCGCAATATTTGAAAGCCCTGCTGTACCATTAGCAGAATTGCCGATATGGGTACGAATAATGTATAGTCACGATTCACCAGGGTGATCGACACAATTGTGTATTCTTTAGGTAACAAGCTTAATGGAGCTGCTGTGCCTGGGCGTATTCTCCACGCGAATGTGGATGCTTTCGAGATTCGTACCGACTGGATTGTTTCGTAAAGACCCGAAAAACATAGTCGTTGTGTCTACAATCATTGTAAATATAGATGGTGTTACGACATACCTTTTTTTAACACAGCTAATACCACTTCTTTGTTGCAGATTACATTGGTGGATATGATCATTTACATCGGCATGGAAGGCAGTGGGTTGTCAGGCATTCGAGTTTCGAGAGTCTTGAGGCCACTATTTCTTGTTAACATGAACGAATCTCGTCAAATTCGTCGTACCTTCAGAAATATCCGAAACACTGTGCCCAACATACTCAGTGTTTTGATATTGTTTTTCTTCAGCATTGCTCTTTTCGCTCTCATGGCCTTCAAACTGTTCGAAGCCAGAGATCTGGACGCACGAACAGGATATGGATACTTTATCAACTACTGGGATTCGTACTGGGATTTGTATGTCCTAGTTACGACTGCAAACAGCCCGGACGTAATGTGAGTCATTTCGGTGGTAATATTAGGGCATGTATGAGTGAACGATCATAAACAGCTTTGCGGTTGACTGTGTAAATACTTCAAGTGACTGGCTACCCAGCAATTTCAGCAGATATAACGGCCTATACATGATTGAATGTTTGATACATTGACAGGATACCTGCTTACGACTACAGCGAAGCGTTCGCTATATTCTTCGTGACTTATATTCTTGTGAACACGTACATCTTTATGAATTTATTTTTGGCCGTGATTTACAACAGTTACAAAATGCATCTTGAGGTAAGTAGAGTCTAATTTCCTCCGTTTCCACCGAGCAGCGATAGATTAGTGACTTCGGTTTAATTGTCGACGAATAAGCACTTGGGGGCTAATCTAACCGTGCTTTCAACCAGGCTCACTCGTCCCTATATATAGAATCTTCTTTACGAGACTTTTGCAACCTAATTCTTGAATTGCTATAAAAACGCATACACACACATGTTGTTGGGCTGTATGGTGTATGTACAATTAGCCTAACTTTCAACCGATATATCAGCTAGGCAATGCAAAGATATCAAGATCGCAGTACGCCTATACTGAAAGAACCTGAAGTGAGTCCGATTTCTAAATCACAGTCGACCGATATAGCAGATTTACGCCTCAATCGGCCTGGAATCCTTGCGGCCCTACCCGTCTAAACTAGGCCATATCCTTTAATCAGCGGCGGCGTTGCTTTATGCTGTCGTGTAGCGGTGTAGCGGTGTAGGTGGCTACGCTGGCGCAAAGTACTGCCAGGTCACCTCTTATCTGCCGAGTTAGATGTTCGAAGCGAGCGATAAGCATCGCAGTGCCCACCTCTGTATAAATATGTACGTTCGCAATATTCCCATGCCTATATAGGTTTTGTAGATTGTATAAAAGCGTGTGATCTCGAATACTAATGAAGCGCACTTTTATAAACCGTCACTGCGGTAAGGCCTATTAAAAAATACTACCGTAAATCGTGAAACAAAGTATAGCAGACAATGCCAAATCTCACCAGCAGTAATTTTGCACAGTAAAGAAATCACATTTACTAAAAAGTCAACAATGCCGTGTAACGTAGATATAGAAAACGGAAATCCCTCATAGAAAATATCAATAAACTACAGTATATAGCGTAGCAATATAATTTTTGTAACAGCTGTAAATATATATTTCAGAATGAAATCAGCGTCGCTTTGAAAGTGAAGACGCGGAAAGTCAACACGGCGTTTGATCTAATTAAAACCGAAATGCCAGGTGCCGAGCCCATCGTGACTTTTGAAAAGTGGATAGCACTGTTGGATTCTCTGCAATACAAAATAAGCCACGAAAAAGTTGGTCGACGCTTTTCAATGTGTTTTAAACATATCTATATATTGCATATTAAAATCGATCTGTTACATTGCAGACTGCCGTTGTGTGGTACACAATGCGACAGAATGAATCCTCCATCGGAGTTTGTCGGAAAAACTTCGCAAACGTGGCAGACTTTCTAAACATCCGACTAGTAACAGACAACACAGATGATAACATTTTTGCACGACCGTGTCCCAATGTTTTCGCATCACGTGTTAGCCAAGCTCTAGTCAAAGTTGTTGAGCATTGGTATGTTGTTTGCAAGTTCGATTGTATACTATCTCTATCTACATCCATGTGTGAATGAAATACAGGGCATTCGTTTGGATCTTTGACCTCTTGATCATGGCCAACGCCATATGCATTGCATTAAATTTGGAGTCAACGGAATGGTTTTTTCTTCCTATTTTTATGATTGAGATCGCACTTCGCATGTATGCTGTAGGACCTCAAGAGTTTTTTAGTCGGGACAGACTATGGAACTGGTAATTTTGTTAAAATCATGTCATTTTGCTACGTATGGCGTCATATTTATTTGTGCGTAACATCTAGGTTCGACTTTTTCATCATCATAACTGCGTTCATCGTAACTATTATTGAAGCTAGCTTGAATGAACGTAAGTAATCAGTATTTTGCAGAATTCATTTGGTTGAAAAGTAATTAGGTTTAATCTGCATAATTATTATTAGCGTTGCGTGCCACCGAATTTCTTCAGGAGCCTCGTTCCCCGCCTTCATCTGCTCCCTAGTGGAAGTCAATGAGGCTGTCCTCACCTCGAATACCCTCTTTTGCAACCATATGATGATGATGATAAATGATCACAATACAATACAATACAATACAATACAATCAAGAACAATCAAACATTGAGGAAATTGTTAACCCCGAATTGTTATATTGCAGTTGATGCTTTTCCGAGGGAAGCGCTCGATGTGCTTTTGGTATTGAGATGTCTTCGTCTTATCAAAATTGTCGGGAACATCAAAGGCTTTCGGGTGGTCGTTGTCACGATCGTCAATATAGCACCATCCCTTTTAACCTATGCCGGTGTCCTTACGGTAAGGAAATGCGTATTTGATCAAAGTTGAAACGACGTGAAAAGATTTTATCTACATTAAAATCAATAATATAAAAAGTTCATGACAAAAGACCTACAGGCTACAGCTGCTTTTACTGTTCGTCTACATACTTGCCGTCGACCTTTTAGATTATTAGTTCAGGATGCAATTTTCCACTATCTTTGCAGATGGTGTATTACTCTTTCGCCATTATCGGGATGGAAGCATTTGGAAAAAAAATTCCTCGAAACGGGCTTGACGAAGACAATTGTGGTGTCGCTGCTCTCGAAAACTCAGAATTTGCGCGGATGGGTTACTGCAGGATTAATTTCAACAATATTCTCACCTCATTCCTCACTCTTTTCATATTGATGGTCGTTAATCAGTGGCATGATATCCTTTTAACAGCATAAGTAAATGAGTAGCATCGGTAAACACAAACAAGCAGATTAGAAAACTTTACAATGGCCCGTGAAGCTTCACCCCATAGTCAAAAAATATTGCTCATACTTTCTCCCATTATGCATGGTGAAGATTGATCTCTGTGTCACGAGCAGGCTGCAGTGGGAGCAATCCTGTTTTATGTGCTTGGCAGACAACCTTCAGAGCTACACACGTGTAGTTCAAACTGACCTGCGAATTCGTACATACATCGTACAAAAATTGGTATTTCCACCACAAAACGACCCAGTGAACACTCATTTTGTTCAGCATTTTCGACTAGCGCCCCACTTTGCCCCATTTAACTCTCAAGGATGTCTGGCGTTTCCCCTATTTCTGACAGAACAAACGCTTAAGAGTGTGAGCAGGGACGTTGTTTGGACATTCTCCTTAACACACGAATGTACTTATCACTCAGGGTTTCGTCATTTTAACTTCAAAGGCCGCAAGACTCTATTTCATGGCTTTTCATCTGACGGTGGTGCTTTTGATCTTAAAGTATGTCTAATTGGTGAAATTTTACGAGTAGGCCCCATATGCCTACTGATTTTAGAGCGTTTCATGAACTTCTCGTGTTGTTAATATTACGTTCAACTGTCCGGTTCATTCAATTTTCTGCGAGTTTGGATGTGGTGATAATTCCGGTGGTTAAGGAGGAACCATCACTTTGATATTGGCATTTCATACTTTTCAGATTTTCGGCTAGTTAGGAATTAGGATATACTATATGTGATCTGCTGATCCCGGTCCTTACTCCTTCACCACCGCTCCGTTTGAAGATTGAATTTAAAATGGCCGCCGTCCGATCGGGAGGTCCGGGTTCGACCGACCTCGTACGTTTTTGTGACCTTAGGCGTAACTGCACAGACAAAAATTTATACATGCTTTTATCCGGTATTTGAGCAACCGTTCGTTTTGAACATGCATAGACAAGATATACAAAATATTAAACGTAGGCTTCAAAATGCAATGTTAAGCAACCACTTAATGATCATCTTCATCTTACAGCATCATCGTAGCATTTGTGTTGGAAGCGTTCATATTAGAGTATACAATCAAAACAAATGACAAGGAAGACCTCATCGAAGAGAGCATTGCAGCATTGCGTGAATCAAGGTATGTCATCTTGGGGACATTTTTCTTGCGCATGCCTATCCCGAAATGTCACAGGTCCAATTCAACAACACATACTGACGAAGAGAGAAATGGCACGAATCCATCTGTGCCAAGCGAGCGATTATTCGAAGATATCACCTACAAGCTTCGTGTCAATAGAGGTAAAAGTATAGATGCATATCCTTTGAATCAATATTAGGCTAAAATAATAAATAAATAAAATATGGTATGAAGGTGGTATGTCAGACCCCATCTTCAGCTAAGCTTTCGTCAGAGTGTTGTCAACATAAGTTGTCACCTTCTCAACTACTTTTTTTTAGGGCACAAAAACATCGAAGTACTATTGCAGCGTATGTTTCAAGCTAAGTATAAGCAAGATTACGATACGGTACACGTCACTACGATCGACGGTCTTGAAGCGGATTCGTCGTCCTCGTAATTAATAAAATCATCGAGTAATCATGACTCCAATCATGACTGGTTCCAAACGAAAGGACATCGAGCATCCTCCCGACCTGTTCGTCGAGTATGGAAGATTCCAGAATATCTATTCACCACGCACGGGTCGCTAATGCATTAGTTTTATTCAACCATGTATTTTTATGATTTCGGGCCAAGATAGAATATACCTCTTCGAGCGTCCACTGAGTCATGGCTCTCAACCCTCGACTGGCCCGGGCCTATATCTTCACATTTTCCCGCAACGCCATGAATTTTTCAGTCACATAGTCTCGACACCAAAGCTAGAGGGAGGACATTTATCTGTAACTCCTTACATAGGCCTATATACAGTAGTAGCCTACGATATGCCTCAATCGCTATACCTTCATATATGCAACTTCTGTATGTAATGCACTGAATTTTAAGTTCTGTGTGGTGCGCCAATTCAATGCTCCCACTAGGGGTAATATCGAGCGGTAGACAGCGATCTGATACTTGCAGCAGATAGGCTGCTCTCGAGTTGTCGCGTGGAATTCGCCCACCTTGATGTGCGTGCATACCTGTCACAGGATAGCCTAAGATAAGCATCATTTGCAAGTTTGTAGAGTCTCGTCTCGTTATCTTGACTGGACTGGAACGCAGTTATATCCTTGTACAGGCTTTCCGCAGTTTTAAGAAAATGCACAGTGCACATATATTCGACAAGACTACACCCCAATATTGAAGCAAGTTTCTAGTGTCACGTCCGTGGCGCACCAGACCTCATCGGTGATAAGCGCCACTTTATCTTTTAAACAATAATAATAATAATAATGAAGCAAATGATCAAGTCATGGATGAAGTAGGAGTTTCGTTTTAATTTGTAAAACGAGCATATAATTGAAGCCGCAGTTAGCTAAAGAAATATTTTGCGATTGCGAAGATCTGGTTCGCCTGCGACTATCCTATACGCCAGGCTACGGTTTCTTGTATAGAGAAAGAAACGATGCGCATGTACTTTTCGGTTGAATTTTTTTTTCAAAAATTAGCTTACATAGGCCTATACTGTAGAACTGACACCAACGGCATCGACGATATCAGACGTACTCTTCCGTCGCCCGGGGTTTTGGTTGTTTGTAAGTGTATTCATCATCTTCAAAATCTGAGCTGCGATGACAACAAAGAACAGCCGCTCCACAGACAAAAGCAATTCCCTGAAGTAATACGATTTTCAAATTAACCATAAGTGTGATTATGTTATAGTTAACGTAAGTCATTACTCCAGCAACCCATCCGACGAACAAAGCCGCTCCAAAGGTGTACAAAAATCCTTGTTGAACGTAATTGAACGCATCGTAGAATTCTTGAATAATTGTAGCTGCGTACCACGACACGGCCACGCTAAGCAGTACTCCTACGACAGACATAAATTTGATGAGCTTGCTTGTGCGCCGGAGGAAAATCAATATACTGTACCTCCCAATAAACTCGAACCTCCTCCAATTCGTTGTGACCACACTTTCGTTTTTAACGGCGCACAGTGAAAGCAGTCGAGCGCTATAATGTTGCATAATAAACTGCAAGCCAGCAGCATGCACGAGAGGATGGTAAACCCACGTACGGTTTGCAGAAATGCTTATTTAAAAATATTAAAAAAACCATGTCATGTAAAAAAATCATGCATAATGCAGTGATTAGAGCTCATAGTCACATACCTGGCACATCGAAAATCGTTGTGTCGTAATAGTCACAGGACTTCACTCCGGGAATTGTGATTACACATCTAATCCACAGACCTTCCGCGTGGTACACATTTTGCAAACTGCCTTGCGACGCCTCGACATCGTTTCTCTTCCATTCGGGGTACACTGTGCAAAAGAGCGCTCCTGCCAATGACAGCATTGATCCGAAAGTACCGACTATCAGCGCAGCTGTCATTATTCCAAATTCTGATGTCTCTCTTGACGATACGCCGCACAATTATATAGGCCTGTTATAGCTTAGATTCTAAACCAGTCGAGTGGCACCGTGAGGGTGTTGTAAAGTATGCCTACCTCGCTTGAAAAAGAATATGGAAGTTTGCAATTAGAGTCTTGCAAACCTAACGCATCAAATAACTAGTCTCCGTCAAACGGCACGTTGTAGACATCTTACAATCTTAATGGATCAAGGTCAAAAACAAAGCTAATTACTCTGGCACACTTTTCCTCACTCAATCTAAAAATACAACATACGTAAGCGCTACTACGCATTTGACAGGTGCTATCTCTATGTGGTGGACCTTCGTTTTATTCTATCCCTATATATACGTATATATATCCCACCCATCCCCCAATAAAGAGACTGAGGGAGAGCATCCTCATAAACTCACTCGGGAAACAATAGGAAATAATAGATCCATTATTGTAACTATTTTATAGGATATTGCAACGGTATCGGCTTCTCTCTCTGTAACGTCAGCATTCAGGTTATAACCGCTAAGCGATATTTCTGAAACGGTACGACGCTGCAACATGACGCACGATGTAATGGTAGGCCTAAAGCCATATTGTAACGATGAAGGAGTAGCATGCTGGTTTGAATGTTATCAGACAAACAAACAAACAAAATTTAGACCGTCGAATTGACAATTAGCGGGTAAAGCATTGTGGTGCCGGACTGTGACGGGATACTTGTCCTAATCCTCAAAAGCTGCGATGCGAGATCCTGCCACTCAATTAGTGTTATGTTTGATTCTGAATGCCATCGCAAGTTTCGTAATCGATCGCTAGATGTTAAAAGAGAGCTAAAAATATATATATAGACCGATTCTATGTAATTTAGACCAGACGGAAAGGGCAGCCCATTTTGGGTATTAGTGATTATTCAGGTAACGGTGCTTTGTAAAAAGTTCTTTGTTATAACTCTGGTCCATCCAACACGACATTGCCACGGCGTTGGTATGAAAGCTACGCTCCCGTCGGCCCCGTAACACAAATGATGACGACTTCCAGTTACATAGGCGAACTCAACTGGTCAGACGAATGCGTTGAGTCTAACTGAGCGCCTTACCTTTTTTCTTCTAAAATAGCTAAATAGCAGGAAAATTCTTGCCAGCCAGTCAGAACGCTATCCACGCACATAATCGAACTATTTCAGCGAATATCTGATAGCCGTATAAAACGAATCTGCCCAAATACCTTCTTTGTCTCTGTTACGCGATCGAACAACTAAGAGAATGAATATGTCCACCTGCGTTGTTTTCTCACTTGACCTGCTATTGCTATTACTCACATGCGGTTATGAAGTTAACCGCTCTCATTTTATTACCGGAAATTACAAATTCATAAAACACGAACAGAGAACTGCAGTAGTACCGAGCTGCAGTGAAAATGTTTTTAAGCATAAGTCCCTACAGGAATATTGAGACAAATAAATGATTTTACTCCGCAAAATAAATGTACAGTACTGCTGTATATATATTTAGTCTGGGGGTGACCCTTGTGGTCACTCGCCCTCCCATCTCTCGCAGGCACAAAGGCTTCACAATATTCATCGGCTGAATATCATTATGAAAATGTATATATACATGTGTATTTCAAGTTGCAACATCGTGTATTGAGTAATGAATTATATTCAGACGTATTCTTCACTAGTCCGAGATTTTGGTGGCTTGTAAGTATACGCTGGTCCTTCGTCCTCATTTTCGAACTTCGAGCAGCAGCTGCCGCAGAGAACCACAGCACCACTGATAAAAGCGAGGCCCTATTGAAAACAGGAGATTTTCTTAATAAAATAACGACATACAGTCCAATAGCGGTGGTATTGGTTGATTTCTCACCCCAAAAATCCACCCGACGTAGAGACATGCCCCAAACGTGTACTTGAATGTTTCTTCGGTATAGGCAAATTTGTTATTGAATTCTCGAATGACTTCAGCCGCATACCACGACACAGCCGCGATAAGTAGTATTCCTACGATAGAAGAGAAGATTTCGAAGTTCTTGTATAACTGGAAGATGCGCAGTCGTCACACACACGTCCACAAAACGCTTCCAGCTTGATGATAACGCTTTTGGCCCAGTATGCCGTCGGAATCAGACGTTTCTATATTTTCCAAACTGCCAACTCTATAGACAAAATTACTTCGCCAGCGACAATCGCACCGTCGTCAATTTTCCCATCGAGCAATCAACGCATAGATAAACGTTGTTCTTACCTGCTATTGCACTCGAGCCTCCTCCAACTCGTGCCAGCCACACTTTTGTACTTGCCGCCACTTTACTAACGCAGTCGAGTGCAAGAATATTACACGCTATACTGCACAACAGCAACAAGCACGATATGACGGAGAGTGCACGTAGGGCTTGTAGATACCCTGAGTGAAGATATCTTAAGTTAAGAACTGTATACAATTTATAGATCGCTGTACATACCAGCTACATCGAACAGCGTCGTGCCGTAATAATCACAAGACATCCTTCCCGGAACAGGAATCAAGCATCTCATCCACAAGCCTTCTGCGTGATATATATTCTGTAAGTTATCCTGCGAGGATACAGGACTGTTTCGTTTCCATTCGTAGAATATCGTGCAAAACATCGCTCCCGCGAATGACAGGATAGATGCAAAACTGCCGAGTATCATTACAGCTGCCATTTTGACGATTCGTTCCACGAAAGAAACTATACGATTTATAAACGATTGACTGATATGTGAAATCTAAACCAAGCACAATCATTACCGTCGTTTAGAGTCTGCAGGCTGATATATCTCAGATGAAAAGTGATCAACAGGTTAAACCCACACCGTCAGCTCGTTAGATTGCAAAAACTTCTCTTCGTCTGCTTTTCGACAAGCTAAACAGTATAGGTCATAGGCAAGCCACCCTACGGTCTGCTTCGTCCTTTGACACTTTCGTTTTCGGGCGGGCACTACCGACAAAGCCGCCAATTTTCCCTAATTCCTATTAACAGGGCCAGGAGCACTGACCTAGTCAAAAAACATTTTCTATAGGTCTACGCACTGTTGATGGTCATCTCTACGCTACAGTCTCATACAAAATAGACTACAAGTGCGGTGTGCACCCCTCATCAAAATATCCTTGAACGATTCGGATGACCGTCGCGTTGCAATCTGGCGTCTGTCTTCCATGCAGTCATATACCGATCTGTAAGTGTGACATAACCGACTATCCTTCATAACGAGAAAGAGTGACATTTTATGAGAATTTTTTTTATTCTCATAAACCCACTCCTGAAAACAACGTGATATCATATGTATAGTACCGTCGCTATTCCGTCATTTTTATAGGGCTATACAAAGTATGTGACTGGATTTTTCCGTAACGTTAGCATCACAAAGAGACAATTTCACATCGCATCATTTCTCATATATTGAAATTGTCTGCCAGTCAGGTATATATGCGAACATTGTGACATAGGGTCAATACGGTGGTTGGTTGTTTTTCTAAGAACAAAAATGGTAGCGTAGAATCCCATCGGTCCTCTTGGTAATAGAGACATGAGCATACTTTCGGTCCGTTAGACACCAACACCGATATATTAGTAGGGGCATTAAGGATTGTTCTTCACCTCACGCTTGATTGACGTCTATAGGGAATTACGTTCATAAAGCAGGATACAAATGTATCATGCAAAATTGAACCAAGACCGCTTTAACCTATTAAACAATACGCAGAACGTCGAGATAACAGAGGAATCGTAAACGAGGGAACATACAATCAACAAGCAATCAGGAACAAGCAATCAGGATAACACGGAGCAATAATTTCCAACACAGTTACCACTTGGGCCTTTGGTTTTGGGTTGACAAGTCATGCGCGCGAGGAGAGGGTTAAGCGTACGTCTATGCAGATTTCATTAGAAGAATGACGAAGCTTTTAGTCGCTATTTCCCTTCTATCCGCAAAGACCAGGACCAATATGAAAGGTTTTGTGAAATATCTACTGTCAAACATAGGCTACTGCTATGCTTTTATTGTTTAGTTCAGCCACCTCGCAGTTATCTTAATATTTAGAACTTGGGACTATATTAACTCTCAATCAACACCCTTTTAAGCTGGAGAACTAAGTTGATATTGCGACTATTATTATTGGAGGTCATGGTGTATGTTGTAGGCAAGGCGATCGCCTTGGTTGTAGGGAATGAGGCCCTATATATCCAAGTCTGTTACTGACTGCTGTACACTAAGTTCGACCAATGATACAATATGTACCGTATGTATTAGCAGAAGTCATGTCAAAATAAGTGCATAGAAACAGGTAGATAATTATCAAATATAGACACTTCTGCCTCCTTCGTGAGAGGAGTTGTCTTGCTTTTGGTTTTTAGCGCAGAGAATAAGAATCAGCCCAGATAACATTGCGACACCCTGTTTAAAAATTGTTTGAAGTAAATAAATAGCAAAGAAAGCAGCCTTTCAAGTGAACTTACCGAAGAAACCCATCCCACGTATAGGGCTGGTCCGAATGTATATTTGATGTCAGAGTGTTGGTGATTGAAATCCTGCACTACTTCAGCTGCATATATTGAAACTGGAGTGATGCAAAGTATCCCTGTTGAATATATATTCAGTGTGTACAGAGATGAAGTTTTACTACTTCATGCCGTAGCTAATTTTACATACCTGCCGCGATCATACACGCTCCAGCTATGATGCCAAGCAGCCGTTTTCTTACAAACCTGGTGCATGGCATGCTGTAAAATGCTATAACAACTCCCGTGAAAGCTATAAGCTCTGATAGCACCACCATGGCCCGCATGGCATGCAGTTCGCCTGTAAAAGGAGATATATGCGGTATTCTGTATTTGAACCCAAGAGTTTCGTAGGTAATTATCTCCATAGGGTCACAGCGAATCATTAACGCTTATAAACTTTGATATGTTATTAAGAGGTTCGGACTCAGGGTGCATGGTAACGCCAAATATATTTCTAGTAGCTCCATTCAGAGCTTCTCAGTTTGATACTTAAACTTTTACGAAAAAGTGGGTAACTTGCCTCGTGGGGATATAATAAGTATGGGGTATACCCTCTTGAAACTATCAACGCACGATAAACAATTAAGCTCTAAAGCCTATAGTAGGCCTTCTTTCCATGATCACAACGTCATCATTGTCTGTGATTTAAAGTTATTTAACTTACCTGGAAGTCCCAGTAAAGAAGTTCCGAAGTAGTCGCATTGCGTGAGTCCTGGGGTGGGATATACACATCTCATCCATATTCCTTCAGTTAAATGCAGAAATTGCATGTGTGCCGGAGAGTTGACGTTGCTAGTTTGTTTCCATTCATGATTAATCGTTGTCACCATAATTCCTACCGCTGATAGCAATGCCAATATACTACCAAAGTAATGACCAATCTTAGCCATTTCGTTCTGACTGGTCGCTGGTACTGTTGTAGAAATTGAAATCTGTACCGCGACTACTTTCGTTGAATTCTGATTTCCCCACCGTCTATATGACAATACAAGAAGTAGGAATATAGTGAAGAGAATAAGATATGAAATCAGGCGTTGCCTATACACAACGTCAAAATGTACACACTGTAGACCAACATTCAGCATTTACTGCTTTTGTCTGGATATTGAAAGATCGCTCGTGAACAAACGGCGTATTCTTGAACCGACTACCAGCCCCCAATATGTGCACAACTGAAATATACTATATCACATGACTGATGAGAAAACCCGAATGAGCTACGTTGTGAAACTTCCGTATTTTAGATAGGCCAATGGAGAAGGCATCACAACGTATGTACAACGTCGGCCTTGACCTATCGCGTTGGATGTAATACCGTAGTATATATCGAGGATAGCCATCAGGGATATGCTATAAAGCAGGGGTCGGCAACCTTTCAGTTTCGCGGGCCGCATCAGTCAAATCGATGAGCCCGCGGGCCGCGATGTCGCCGATTGTGAAAAGTTGACGATAACGGAATCCCCTCAACCGTTCAACGTCGGCTTGGTCGTTATTGGCCGCCATTTAGTAAACCGTGTTAGCGAATGGTCTGCCGACGATGACTACGCCAATTGTATCTTCGACATGACGTGTAATAATAACTTGAGTTAGAAATGTAATCTGTTTCATTTTGCATAGACATTAGCCAAATTGGAAAAATCACGGGCCACATTACAAGGCTCGTGGTGGGGTTGGAATAGAAATTTTACAAAACCTATTTAACGTATAGGCTGTATGCCTGGAAGATACCACAAATTATCGACTTAGGCCTACACACGGGGACACGTAGGCCTGCAGCTATCAAATTTCAGGAATATATTCGCACGAATCCCACTACGTTGTCTGCATTCCCGATGCATCGCAACAAGCCAATATACGCAACGTAGTGACCTAGGGTAGAGGATAGGCCTAATTACTAATTAGGTGATTGCCGTGGACCTCTCGTATAATTACACCGCATTGGCGCAGGTCATAGTTTTCTGACTTATCCTCAATCTGACTATCGATCCTCGAGTTACGAGCACTACTGGCTTTATCGACACGTAAAGGTTTTTGAAAGGCTTTCAGTTAGTACGGAGCCTTCATGGCGTCCATGGCGTAAGGCGCCTTCTGTTGCCACCCAGCCGTCCCTCACGTAACAGCAGCACGTCGCAGATCACGTATCGTTTGTAATCACATCCGTAATCGTATCCAAGCATGCCTGACCTCGGCAAGCGGAAAACACTCATGTGGACTAAAATCTATACCCTGATTTTTTAACTCTTTTAGGAGAATGCTATACTTTTTCACGGTATGCCGTGCAAAAGGTTCGGGCGGCGGATCAGCTCGATATTGCGAAGTGTTCTTCCATGCATTTTTGATTGGGAGTTATGATTTGACAATAACTCCACGGTTATTTTAAATGTACTTTCGAAAGAGCAAACATTTCGTAGGGTATTCGTCATATTTTATAGCTGTTTTATTCGACTGTTTCGTTCAAAATTTTCTTTTGATGATTCACGTGAAAAGTATATATGCACGGAACATATTATTTCACTGGCGCATGATAAGACGGGGGAAATTCTCTTATCATAAAATGAATCAGACGATCCCGTTAAAAGTTCCTTAAAACTGATTAATCTTCGTATATATCGTAATTGTATCGGAAAACAACTTGCACGCATGAGGCATGGCCTACTTTAGTTCCAAGAGTAGGCCATGCATGAGGGTTACACAACAGTACCTATAATCGTCATTCTCACCACATCTCATCAAATATAAAGAGCAGGCACAACTCACTCCAGCTAGCAATTCAACCACAATGCGATGATACTGCGTTTTATTATCAAAAAGGCATACAAAGAAAATTGTAACCGTAATTCTTGATGAAACCATACCTACAGTATATTCCGTAATTGCTAATTAATATTTAATTATTATGATATTCTAACGACATCAGTAGCGATTAACGATAACCCTTTTTGTGTGCAAGTCACCACTGTCGAGTGTATCAGTGCAAGTTTATGTACAACAAAAATATGAGATCACAACATTGAGAGTCCGGTTGTAGTCGCCTGTTTGTTCTAAAGTTTAGTAAACATGTTTATGAAAGGTTCTAGCAATGATCGAAAATAGCAACGGACGCTGTGCGCTCTGTGACCTCACCATACTGTTTTCTACATAGTCACAGTTCAAACGTATTCAGTATTTCTAGATCCTGCTGTGTGCGCCTTTGAAGGGTTGTAGCTGTAGCGAGGATAATCTTCTTCATCTGTTTCTCCGCAAGTGCAGCAGGCCATCAAGGAGCCAGCGATCAATGCAAGGCCCTACACGAAAAGACAAATGTAAGAAGGTTTGAACTCACGGAACAAAAGTGTAAACAAGAGTACAAAATTAAATGCTGAGTTTCTATAATTATATCAGTTTGAAAGCGAAATGTGATAGCATGCTGGTATGAATTAAATTATTCTGACAATTTTCAAACAGAACGGAGTTGAGAGCCCGGCCTCGGTTGTTCATACAGCGTTCCCCTGGACCGTAACGTTTAGTCGAATTTACCCTCTAAGTATTGTACAGTGAGTGAGTTTGACAAATGTTGATCGATTACGGTTTACAACATCGTATTTTCAGAGGCGATTGGTGAAGGCGAGCTCTAGACGACTCCAATATTAAACCGCGATTAACATTAAATGTTCGCGGGAAATCGAGAGTCTCCCTGCGCACTCATGCGTCACATTGACGCAAAAATCAAGGGGGTAGAATTCTCATACCTAGACTCAAATGCAGAAAGGCGGTACGTCGAATTCTGCTACTTGAATTGAGCTGCAACCTCTACATGTTGGTCTAAACGCGAATCTTTCGTTTTCACCCCGTGTCAAGATGATTACTTAAATGTCTAGTCAATTTAGCGAATCGACAGGCCAGCCTTATAACCCAGAGATAAACATTCGACTAAGCCACGGTTGTCCATGGAAACGTAGGCCTATGCAGAGAGGTATGGATGAAGAGGACTGGATAGAAACTATACAGAGTGCGAAGATGATGAGAAGATGTTCACTCGAAGTTGCGTCACACGGTTTCCCAACTCACACTTGCGACCCATCCGATAAAGATGGCCGATCCAAACTGGTAAGCGAATGCTGCCTGGTTCGCTTGTTCGACGTAGAATTGCTGAACAACTCCAGCGGCATACCAAGAGACAGCAGCTAATGTAAGGAGACCTGTATACATGTAAAATAAAACAGTAATGTTCAATCGTACCGACGACACCCATCCAACATAAAGGGCGGCTCCAAATTCATATTGGAATGAAGTTTCGAGGACTTTATCCTGCCAGTAGTCACGAATAACTTCAGCCGCATACCATGATACAGATGCCAAAGTTAAAATACCTGAATAACAAAGAAATAAACAAGTTATTCACTAAACGACCCATGCGCTACATCTATACTCCTCTTATCAAGATCATCGAACGAAACAGTGTCGCATCAAAAACGCTGCACGAAAGTAGAGTTTGGTGAGGTTGAATATTCGAAAAGTGATTGCGACGAAGGCGAAACATTTTCACTCTACGATAAGAGTTTTGATTGCTTTGAGTGATATTGGACTTCTTCATTTTGCAGACTCTGATTTAAACTCATTATAGCGTCAAAGTTGACAGAGAAAATGCGATTTCGGTTTCAAATTTATGGCGTTTTCAACTACTTAGAAGTCGTGTACACCAGCTCAATTAATCGATATCATACTTCCGGTTTGTAGCCGGGATTACAATCACATCCACAACTCTAAGCACTGATCCGATACAAACTGCAGAAGGACGGACCAACGGACGGATACCAGAGTCTTTGGATTGAGTCGATCGAGTATCAAACTCAAGGCGCACTAGTCAAATTTACGAATGGTCAATTTTAAAGTGTTTGTTTTGGGTCGCATTTAGGGACAAAGTAGAATACAACAGGATTCAACGTGAATTTTAAATTTTGACGGGTTCTTCCGCCAGTGAATCAGTGTAGTATACGTAGGCCGGGGGACGATAAAGTGTAAGTTGAGGGTATCATCTTAGATTTCCTCGGTTCACGGAATTTTCCGCCTAATCACTCAGTTACCTGCAAATATAATTGATATACCACCAGCCCTCGCAGCGTGAACCTTTCCTTTTCCTTCAATAGCATGAATGCAGTCAAGTCCTAAAGCCCCAGCCACCATACCAATGACAGCAAATAAACCGGCGATCACCATGAAAGCTCGTTGAGCTTGTAATGAAGCTGTTAGACAGATTCATCGTGATAATGAGTGGGTTCACAATTTTAAATCTGACGGGCGTGTCGCGTATATATCGTGCCTACTATTGTCCATTCCGAGCGTGATAGCCGAGAAAACGAAAGTGAAGAACAGAAGAAAGTGGAGAAGTTATAGAAAATAGGGTGTTTGCATCGCACAATCCACGGATACCTGCTAATACCATCATCACACCGCCGACTCTTCTGATCCACATTCGTTGCTCATGTGCCATGTTAGTGTTGCAATCCAACGACGCACCCGCCATAGCGAAAGACAACGATGAAAAAATGCACGCAATTATCATCATCGCTCGTAGGGCGGTGAGGTAAGCTGTGTAAAACGATATCAGTTCAATGACGGGTATAATTAAGCTTTAATAACTTCGTCGAACTTTAGACATGCAATTCATATTAGTTGTTGAGCTATAAATTTGAAAGCTTGTGTAGTGATACAGGCTATCGCGGATTTTGACTAACCGGTCGGTAGTTTATTGCGCCACGAGTTTTACGAGCTGAACATGTCACACAGAGTATTTACCTGGCAATGTATTGGTGAGGAGAAAATCAATTTGGGGCCAATGTTCACCATATATGGTTAGAAAACTTGATGTAGATACCCGTCTATCAAATTCATTTCCACTTTTTAATGTCAAAATGGGTAGGTTGCTTACACACACACCACGAGAATAACTCGCTTCAAAAGCTAGGGTACTAGGCATCTGTAAATATCGTGACCAACGTCTTTGTTCGTTTCATCGTATGACCTCTTCTATACCGTAATAACAAATTTATGAAATCCTGATGTTTACATGTTCCGCTCCTCGTGGGCGAAAGGTATGGGAAAGCCTATATTTGCCAAGTAAGCCAGTCGATACGTTAATATTTAACCCATGTGGTAAAGATCGGTGGATTGTACACACAGAAATGGCAGATTCCGCCTTTGAAACGACGAAAACGACCTAAATTTGAAATCTCCAAACCGATGAGTAAGTTACAACACGGCTCACATCATTAAAATACGATGCTCCAGTGGGCCTACCGATGTCAACCCCAGGAGAATGTCAAACAAGCGATCGTTTAGCGATTAAGACGTTGCCAATATATTCACCGATACGCGCAAAGGATCGACTTTGATTAGGCGAAGCAATATAAGCTATGATTCCTTTCGTAAAATTTCTTTTGGCTATACCCTACGTCATGAAACGTCATATTTATGTACATCCTCAGCAAATGTTTCACAGATAGAATCTATAGAGAGGTAGGCAGCGTAGGACGTCAGAGCAACCATAGGCCTATATGCAAGGCCCCCTACATAATTGCCTTTATAATGCCATGCTCATTTCTCGAGATTTCTTGAAATTTAATTAGCCTGCATCTACATATTCGAATTACAGAGCCCACACAGTGCATTCCCATATGCTCAACTATTTCGGGCTATATGCTCTATGCTCCGGCTCCATATAGGGCCTACTCAGCACGCTAGATGTAGGGAAGGAACCTACAAGTCAACGGTTAATAGTATTCATACAGTATATTGTATTGGAAGAGGATTATACATACCAGGAAGAGCTATAATAGCTGTTTCATACGAGTCGCATTGAATTTGTCCGACAATGCCTGACGTGCAACGTACCCATAAACCGGCACATTGGTATATATTATTCAAGTTAAGCTGGGAATCCTGATAGCTGTTCCTTTTCCATTCGTTATGAGCTGTCGTAAATATGATTCCTGCGACCGTGAAAAAGCCGAGGACAAACACCAATGTGTGAACTACTCCCATAATGTTGCGACAAGAGCCCTCTTCGCTTTGTAATGTCAACTTGTAGGATCAGAACGCAGAAATACCAAATCATCGGCAAGATTTTTGTGCCCTTCATATATACGCTGATGTTTTCATTGTTCCCCAAAAACGTCTTTTCAAGTAATAAAGGCACTGCGTTTGAGCAAATTTGATCAGTGTTATCGATGGGAAGGGTTCGGAGGATGAAAAATCCCTTGAATGCCTTAGTAGACCCCTAACACAAAGAGGTAAGTGTAACCACTGGCTGATGTGTTTCTAGTTACGTGAGCCTTCCTTGGGATTCTTCCATTGAAATAGATCGCATATGCCTATGCCGTATATTTTCGATGTTGTTTACCGCAGACTTACAAAAATATATTGATCAGTTGATAGTTTGACACATGAGTTCAAATGTATTCATGATACTTATTTGAGACAATATCCGGTATCTTCCATCTCCCATCAAGGCCCAACAATCCATCAATCATATGTTTCTCTGTCCACTAGATGTCACTTCAGTCAGTACAAGAAATGTCACCATGTTACAAAGGCTCAGCAGTGAACCCCCACCCGCAAAAAAGAAAAATCCTTCTTAGTTTGGGTGATTCAGGAGGTGGTTACCACATGTATATAGAGTTCCTGTTTTGCTTGAATGGGAATGTGAATGATTTGAGGAAAGGTAAACTGCTCCTGGATAGGCAACGACTCAGTTTCTAAGTCTGGACATGGCCTACTCTAGGTAAAGTAGGCCATGGTTTGGAGTAGGCGAAAATATAATGATTAAGGCAATTGCAATGTTACGTAGGCGTACCGTCCTTTGTAGTAACCTATACATTATAGTGCGCGTTATAATTCCCATTGATGCTGAACAGAGCAAACACCGAGCGTTCTATAGTTTTCTAGAGCAGATAGCGGAAGAAAAGATAGCAAAGATTCCAGGAGAATAGAAGAAAGTAAAGGAGAATATCTAGACACGGACATAATGCGATGGTCATACACGAGTACACGACACGCCCGTCGTGAAATAAACTGAAATCTAAAAAAAATTAAAGATGTCGCTATCCTTACGAAATTTCGATTGAAACGATTTTGCAATCGTAGAAATACATAGCCTATGACCTCATCGTGAGTATGGTAAACCTAGACCGAGGTCGTAAGGATTCCTAAATTATAGGACTACATTAGTTTCATAAGCTATTATGTACTTATAGTACTCTATACGCATAATGTCAACGACATTTCTTTAGATAAATACATGCAACGATGCCACTATGTCTATTCACGTACCTGGTAGGCCCAAGTATGATTCATCGTAGTTGTCGCATTGATAAACTCCTGGAATGTAACTCATACATCTTACCCACAATCCCTCATATGAATTTATCCCGCGGTTGACTTGCTGAGATGAGACTTGGGAATTTATTTGCCAATATCTCGATCCAAGACAATAAAGTATTCCCGCCGTTGCGATAAAACCAATTCCGAATCCTATGGACCCAAACTGTGACATGCTGAGTGGTAACGTAATTATAGGTTCTGAAACATGGATAGCTATAAACTGCTCAGAACGGAATATTTCCTCATAGATAGATATCATCAGTTCTAGGCCTGAACGTTCTAATTTGCTTCATTGTGCCATAATACTTCCATTATAAACATTTAACAGCAGTATTCAAATCATGTGGGCGAGGATCGAGAAAATTGATTCCGATTCGATCTAAGTATACATCCTCATGAGTCTTTCATACACCAGGCTTGCCGCGTACCGCTGACATTTGCTTCTGCAGACATTAGGCTATATCAGACCTCAGCATCATGGGTAAGCCTACACTGTAGATCTAGCAATTTTTGGAAAAGTGCTGTGGGAGGATTTCCCACCCCTGAGTGCTCATCGTGGTCCAACAGGAAGAGTTGTCGATGATTTTCTCATTCTACGCGTCTTGGAATTGTGATTAGTGGGGCGTTTTTTTTTACATGTCAAAATTAAGTCAAAATTTGTCAAAATTTACTCGTCATGTCAAAATTTTTGACCAAAGCATAAATTATGACCTAACGCTTTCCTTCAGAATTTAATCATAATTGCCGAGTCGGCTGCCTATTCAGAACTCCTACTGACTTTGTGACGTCTGCTCTATCATCGGGCCAAGCTGTGGATACCTTCAGTTGAAAATCTGCGACGTCTGAAATATCGTTCATCTGAAGACTCAGCGTCTACCACATGTCCTGTAGGCCTATGCCAAGCTACAGTGCTGCCAACCAACTTCTTCCTTTGTAGAACGTTCATTCCCACTTCTCGGAAAACATCTTTGCAAGGACAGGAATCCGTCCTAAGAATTATCTGACCGTATTGTCCGTATTGTTAAATTTGTCAAAATTCGAAGTTGTTATTAAAAATTCATCGTTTTATAGGTCCAAAAAACGACCTAGTGATTAGGTAGCCTATAGCCGCTCTATGGTATCAAGGACTTTGGGTTCGACTGAGTTCGAATTCCAGGCCCATATAGATATATATACAGACACTATATACCAGGCTACTCGTGAGATTGAAATAGATATTCGCAATCACCAATAGGCCATGACATGACACGGCTGATATGCAGAGGTATATGGTGGTGGAGTGCGGACAGGTGGACGAGCAACAAAATTCATTTAGGAATCTAGTGGTGCAGTATGATTGTATCTGACAATATCCCCTACGCTTTATTGCATTTGAACGGTGGCTTACAGTACGTGCATACTGTAGGCTATATGTAAGCCTACACGACAACATGGGTAGGAGGAGGTATGAGCCAACTGGGTGCCAATGCTGCAAAACATCGACGGCAAAATAAACATCCCTCTCTCTTTCTAGGTAAACGTAGGCTACATCCCACACACTTCTTCATACCCATAGCCTTCTACACGCTCATCCTCTGTAATCTAAGACATGTCGATGATCATCATCATAATTTATAGCAAATGAGAGTAAACAAAACCTTGTTCAATTACTCATTACCGCTATAGTTATATATTAACTATAAATGGTCCGCGCTACGTCATTGGATACGCTGATAGTGTTATTGTTCATTCCGGTAAGGTTGATGACGTAGCCGAGACCTATACTGTGAGATTATGTTGATAGCTCAATACCTACAGTAGCTGGTTTCATATAAACATGAAATGCACTAGTTTGTTTATCCTGAAATGCCGTCCGTTTTCAAACACGTATAGGCCTACTATAGGTGCTGCTAATATTTAGATGACTATAGGTAAAACAGGCATCCTAGTCATATAATTTGTTTTCAATGAGAAATTGAGAATAATAATAGGCTAAATCGCGGGACGGAAAATTCAGAATTCATTATTGGCATAGAGAATATAATAAGTAGCAGAGGGCTCACTTCGTAGCCTAATCGAGTCTACCTTTAAGCCTGGCTGGGTATTCTCTATTACAGGGGTGGCCAGCCAATCCGAGACTGAGAGCCGTATTTTCCATTTTCTGCAAAGAGCCATATCATTCACATCGGCCCACATGAACATCGCATCGCATGCTGTTAGCCGTACGAGTAAAAAAAAAAGGTCCAGCCTTATTTTAACATTGCATGCTGATAGCCGAACGAGTAAAAAAAAGAAAAAAAAGGTCGAACCTGAAGGTGTTTTACTCGTATTGCTTTAGTAGTGCATATTCAAATTAGGGAGAGAATTTTTTTGTAAGTCAGTAAAGGAGGAGTCTAGCATAAAGAGGTTGTGAAACACTGGCTCAGCTAAATTTATTGTATGCGGGAAAGAGCCGCATTGAACCAAGCGAAAAGCCGCATGCGGCTCGCGAGCCGCGGGTTGGCCACCCCTGCTCTATTACATAGGCATATATATAGGCCTGCTGGGGCTCTGGCTCGATCTCTATACAACAGAAAAAAGCATCCATTGGCATTGCAAGATCCAATCCGCAGTGGGGTCTTTCTTCATCATAAAGTAGGCTAGGTCTAGGCTAGGCCTATCCTATCTTTGCATGATTGTAGCCCCAACGGCTAGGCCCTACACACTATAGCCTTTTACTTCAGCTTCACTGTCATGGGAAAAGGTGGAGTGGTAACTTTACTCTGTGTGTATCTGCGTCTGCACCAGATGGGGACATTTGGTCGTTTTTACCCGTCCATCAGAATTTCCTGTTTCTGCTGCCAAGCGCGATCGCGGTAGCAAACGAACGGTGTACAGGTAGAGGTTATTTAGAAATTCAAGTTTTAACCCTGACATAACCATCAAGAGCTAATGTTGTATATATTCTACACTTCCCACGTGCTTATTATAGCCTAGCCCTAGATCATCATTTCATTTCTTCTTGTGACGTAGGCCTAGTGTAGGTCTACTATAGCAACGACATATAAACATAGGATATATGTCGTTGACTATAGTAGAATCCCAAAATATGCGACTCCATAGGTTACCCCTGAAAAATTGCAAAGCACGTCCCTGCTCACAGCGACGAAGAAGGTGAGATAGGAGGAGAAGAATGTGAGGAGATAGGTAAGGCTTTGCTAGTCCCCGATTAATATTAATCGAAGGATCGTACTCCCGACATAGCCTTTATAAATGGCTATACTCTCGATGATCGTTCATGACTCTCTACTGTCACCCCATGGACCGCCATTTTTCATTTTCTACGCTTTTTTGTTTCTGGCGGCATTTTCGATTGTGTGGTTGTGGATGCGAACCGCCTTTGCACCGCGGCTGCACACATGCACAGGGCGCAGTTGGCTAGTTGCGCTGCTGTGGCGAAGGACGCTTCTGACTTGCCGTGCGTTCCTCAAGGCCGGGAGAAAGGAAAGTGCGTGATTAAAGATTGAAAGATAGCTGCCGTAGCGCATAGCCTAATAGGTCTGATCTTTGCAGGTTCCCAGCCTAGTATGTCCAACAGATGTGCCCCTCCTTACAGAACTCAGGAGTGTGCAATTCCGTTGATCCACACATAGCAGAGTTATATAATATGAAGTATTGAATTCCTTGATTGAAACAAAATCACATGAACTTGCATTTACTGCATCTTGTCAAATGTCAACAGATATTCAATAAATGCATGTGTAAAACGGAATGATGCATGGTTTTCAAAGACATCAACAATACAGGAACGGTCATAATAACGTTCGTACAGATGTGTCCATTGTTGCGCAACATCAGACTGGTGTCGTGAAGGCCTTTAAAACGGTGGAAGAGTATGGTTTCTTCAAAGTTCCAGGTCGGAACGATGTGTATTTCAATATGAAAGATTTTCGAGCGAGCCAAATTACTGTGCCACCAAAGGTCGGAGAAACCTACAGCTTTGATATCCACACAAAGCGCTGGCATGATAACACGATTAGGTTCAGAGCATCCAGAATTTCCAAAACACCTTCTCGTCAGATACATTCAAAAACTGGTTTTTCGAGCCAGACATTCGTAGATATCCCTTTATCAAGCGAGTGGACAAGATATAGAAATGTTCATGAAGATTCTCGGCCACATTTTAAAAAAGACTCTTTGAGTGTAAACAATGGTAGCATGACTTCAAAAGAATCTTATAACAGAAGTGGTGTGCCAAGCAGTTCAGGATCTGGGAAATCCGTGGTATATAAAATTGGAAAACCTGTCGTAGTTCCAATGGGAAAGCCGTTTGTTGTCTCAGCAACTGGTCCAAATTCTTGTGAGATGGCACCAAATCCGATGGAGGAACGTACCCGCAAATTGCAGCACGAAATATCTCGCAAGAAATGCCTTATCAAATCGCTTGATATTACTAAGTTGCCTGATGGGGGTAGGCGCTTGAAGAAGAAATTGCGGTTTGGAATTGAGGTTGAAAAATGTCTGCGTTTCTGATTTCAAGGAAACTGATGGGATGAAATCGTCTCTGACCAAATCTCAAAAAATTTCTGCACAATATAAATCCCACACTGAGGCGAGTCAGCAGTATACCATATCAATCAGTTGGCAAAAATAGGCAAGAAACAAGCATTTCTTCCACTGGCACGAAGAAAACTTCATTCCAATTGCATCCAGTTGCCGAAAAACAGCATGGTTCCAAGTTTATTGATTTTGCCTATGTACCAGACGGCCCCCTTTTCGGTGGAAGAATGACCAGTGATAGACTATCAGAAGTGAGATTGGTAAGAAAATTTGCTTTATATACAAAAACAGCAGTTACCGTATATACTCACGTATAGGTCGCAACTTTTTTCTCATATTTTTCGTCCAAAAACTAGGGTGCGACCTATACGGTGGTCATACCTGAGTGAAAATTTCCACCAAGTCGGAACAAAAGCGAAACTTATCGGCTATTGCGTGCATGCACTCGTGCACGCACATACCAAAACAACCAATAGCACAAGGTCATGCACCAGTAATTTCTGCTCACGTAATCAAACCATGTTGTCTTCTGCACATGCAGCATTACAGTAAATCTGATTAAATCCTTTATTTGAATTTTCACCAGCTAATTGGCGTTTTTAGTTATTTGTAAAGTTTTCAAAAAAATTGTTTTAACAAATTTATGTGTGTATATATTTTTGTCATTTCTCAAACAGGGTTAGGGGTCTGAATGTACTGGTTATCTGTACAAAAAAGCTAGGGAAAGGGCCTTTTAAGTCCCAAAATTTCCAGTTCGACTTATCTGCGAGTCAACCCCAAATTCAACTTTTTTAACACAAAATTCATGGTGCGACCTATAGGCGAGTATATACGGTATGTATTTGATGTATGTATGTATGTATATATGTATTTGATCAGTAATGATGTGATAGGTGACGAAAGCTGCGATCGAGGACATGCATAATTCTCTGAAAAACTGCCCGGACACCGCCACGGAAGAGACAGATCCCAAAGGTTTAAAGGTACCGTATTGTCGATTCTCCATTTTAAAATATTCAACTTTAATAGGTGCCTCAAGTTATTTCTTGCATTTGGATCCAACTTCTACTATTCTTCATATTGCCAGGTTGATTTGATGACTCACCAAAGACAAGCCTTGGCATGGTTACTTTGGCGTGAACAACAGACTGTTTCTGGCGGCATACTGGCTGATGACATGGGACTTGGCAAAACGCTGACAATGATCTCATTGGTGTTGAAACAACGAGAAAATGAAGGTACCGATGTTGAGAAGGACGAAAATAAAATTGACGATTCTGAGATTTCAACTGACAGTCTTCAAGAAAGTGAAGATGAGAAAGCAGACAGTCTAAATAATGACTCCGATAAAGGTAGGCTACAGATTTTCGTAACTAGCAGAGATAGTGTGACAGTGACACTGTCTGCTTGTGAAGTGTCTTCGTTTCAGCTATTGTTTACAAGTTGTTTTAATCGATTGTATTGTATCTGGAGAGTGTTTGAGACCAAAGAAGATTCCCCTGCCGAGGCTGCTAACGACATGATCAAAGCTAATAATAGCCTTAGTAGCCTCACATAGGTTAGCAAAGAATGGCTACTGTAGTCCAATGTCCTGGCCAGATTTCTGCCTCCGATTTTCAGAATTTGGTAAACAGACAGATGCACTATTTCTACTTGAAAGACTGTATTCGAAAAGGGCTCAACTTGACTCACCAAGTCACCCAGTCTATATTTACTCAAGTTTCGCAATAATGTGATGGATTTTCCACTCCAAAATTCTTTTGACTATACATTATTACCATGGTACCAGTTTGCTTGTATGTTGGATGACTGCCTGTTCCTGATTGTGACTGTCGTGACTCATTGAATAATTACAATACAATATTTTTATAGAAGTTGATGAACTAGAAAAGAGCGAGTCAACTTTAATCGTTGCTCCAGCTTCGTTGGTATTTCATTGGGAAAAAGAAATCCGGAACAGGTACATTTTGTACATATCGGCTTAGGCGTATTATGAATTATGATAGGTAGATGTAGATAATAATGATCCATCTACCTCCAGCCTAATCCATCCTAATTCTATATTCCTACATTTGATCATTTTGACAGGTGTGAGAAAGGATTGCTAAGTATTCATTTGTATCATGGAGCTGCCAGAGAAAAAGACCCAACAAGGCTCGCAGAATTTGATATTGTCATAACAACGTATGATATAGGTAATGGTCTGATGTTTATGAAAGATGGTAGCTTGTCACGATTTGAAATTCGTATACACGTCTGTTGTTCTAGTGCGCAGATGCAGTTTACATACTTCTGACAAACGAGGTGAGAGATATTGCTTTGGTAATGCAATCTAGACACTAGACCTACACAATGCAGGCCTACTTCATGATATCTTTACCCTACTCTTTAAACAAACAATTCAGAATCTACGCTTCTTCATATCAACTGGCGACGTGTTATTTTGGATGAGGCTCATAAAATCAAGAACGTTAAAAGTCAATCAAGTGAGGCAGTATGCAAGATCGTAGCCAAGTCACGTTGGGCAATGACAGGTAGACTAGACATCGTCAAGTTTTATGTGACTTTTCTTTCTGCTGATGGTATGTGTTACCAGCATTCTTGCTCTATGTAGCAGGCTCACAGCAATTATGGATGTTGTCAAGTTCCCTGCTAGCGGTGTACGAATGAGTATGTGTTACTGGAAATTGAATAAGCCTATAGACACGACAACTTGGCTGAATGACTACTTGCAGTCGTGTCGCCATACCCTGTCTGTTAGTACCAAATATGTCGCATCTTGATGATGTTGGTTGACTACTTTGTACAATGTACATCAAACGGAAGATACTGTGATCATTGTTTTATTTTACTCTGATGGTTGTCAAAATAAAGGTCTCTGTCTCTCTCTAAGTGAAAAGTTCAACAATATATGTTTGCAAATTGAGACAAACACAAGCACATCTTGTTTCAGGTACTCCTGTACAGAATGATATCACTGATATGTACGCTATCTTGAAGTTCTTAAACTATCGCCCGTTCTCTGAGTATAAACTGTGGAAAAATCAAGTGGATAACAAAACCTCTCAGGGAAGACAGAGGTTGAAGACCTTGACGTCATGTGTGCTTCTTAGAAGGTTTTAAAGATTTTCTTTTCAGGCCTATGTTATGTATTGTATGGTTATTAACGTCTGACGATCTGATTTTAACAGGGAAAAGACAAGCTTGACAAAGGATGGCAAACCGATCGTATCATTGCCACCACGAAAAACCTTTGATCATAACATTTCACTGACAAAGATAGAGGAAGAGGTGAGGGTTTTCAACATACTAGTACTCGCAGTCTTCTGTTAAAATAATTAGGCCATTAGGCATCATTGCTACACGCATGACATGTGCTGTATGTCTTAGTCAATACTAGATTGGTAAAATACTGTTGGCCCATGTTAATTTCTATGTACACTCAAAGTTTAGGTTGTAGATTTTTGCAATTAGTTTATATCCCATTTACCACACGACACTGTTGAATGAAGCATAAAGTGTTCAACCAATAGGCATTAACGCAAATGGTACAGAAATACAGACCCGTGAATCATGATCGACCCAAGTAAAAATTTGGGGCAGTTGATGTGAAATCAAATTACTGTGTAAGCAAAGGTGAGCCCGTGTCACGTCGGTTTAAGCTCATCATAAAGCAACAACAATTGTTAAAATTGTAATATAGGCTACTTCAGAAATATCTTGCTTTACTCTCTATTATTTCTTTGCAAATTTGGCCAAGTCTTTTCATTGAAATCATAATTATGATTATGTAAGGAACCCATTTCGTTGAAATCCAGGTGTACAAGAAACTGCAAGAACAGTCCAAAACAACATATAATGAGTATCAAAATAATATCAAAAGCAGAGGCGCTAAATCAAATATTAGCAAAGGTGAAAATGAGAAACGCAAACCTGTTACTGCAACTGCATTGCTGGTTCTTTTACTTCGGTAAGATATCACATTGTAGCCTGTTTTTCCTCTGTAGGCATCTAAATGCTACAAAATCTTCTTGTATAAAGATATAATTATCTGTATATTTATTGTTTAAGGATGCGTCAGTGCTGTGGACATTTGAGTCTACTGAAAGCGTCCTTTAATCAAGAGCTTCTTGAAAATGAGAAAAAGGAGTTGGCGTTGGAGCACATGTTCGAGTCGATGGCGATTAGTGATGTTTCAGGTACCTTTAGGCTTGTACCTCTGCCTGTGATCTCCTCTGATGATGTTTTCAGTTACACTGAAATTTGCTGTTGTCTTCTATCTTTAGAGACCAAATTAGACGTCGACATTGGCATGGATAAATCGATGCATTTTGAAGCAGATTCTAGCAGTGCAAAAGTTGAATTTGTTATGAAAGAACTCAACAAATTGCGGTGAGTTGATGGAGATAGCATTAATATCTTGAACACTTCTGCTTGTAAACTCATTGTAAACGAGCAATTTCCAACTCGCAATGTGTTGGACCACAAAGCAATATGGCGCTATGTCACTAGTCACTACCAACAAATGTCAACGCAACTCAAACTCCATGACTTCTCTGGTAAAGCAAGATGGTAGAATGCCCATATAACGAAATGGGAAATTTTGAAACCATCGTAATATATTTTTGACAGCATCAGATATTGACCGCAGACATCTTTTAAGCCAAGAGGCTCAGATATTACTTATTTACATTTAGGTTAGGATATGTGATGCCATTTTCAGTGAAATATCCTGTTACTGTATTTTAGAATAGAGAGCCCTGATGAGAAGAGTGTTATCATCAGTCAATGGACTGGAATGCTTGATATAGTAGCTCGGCATTTGACTAAATGTGGCTTCATGTTCGAGAGGATTACTGGCGCCCAGTCTGCAAAAAAACGCATGGACATTGTGGATCAGTTCAATAGCAACCCAGTTAATCCTATGGTGATTACGAAATTGATTTGGTTAAGAATCAATAGTATGTATGGTTTTTGTTGCAGGTTATCCTTTTATCGTTACAAGCTGGGGGAGTGGGATTGAATTTGATTGGTGGAAATCATTTGTATATACTTGACATGCACTGGAATCCGGCACTTGAGTCTCAGGTATGTTGCATTACATGCAGTATTAGTAGTGGATTGCATTTCCTTACATACCACAGTATACTTGTTTCCTGCATAAGCGAACAGAAACACTTATCAAGTGTTAATTTGATACGTACTGTTATTATTCTGCAAGAATTCAAACAATGTCTCGTTTTACTGGCCGATCAGTACAGTATTAGCTTGGCAAATTTTGTCCTGGATATTGCCCAATAATGTCCATCCCTTCTAAATTCTGCAGTCTAAGACTCTGATCATAACTCGACTTGATGCAATACCGTACACAACATTATACAAAAATATTAATTACCATTTTGCAGGCATGTGATAGGATTTACCGTGTTGGACAGAAGAAGCCTGTTTTCATCCATCGTTTTATTGTCAACAATACAGTAGAGGAAAATATTCGTAAGGTAAAGAACTGGTGTAAGCCAATAGGACAAGACGGGAGTGTAGTAGATTTGCCAAATTCATATTTTGTAAAAAACATTTTTAGTCATTCTCTCCATCCCGTCCAATCAAATCTAATTGAAATCCATCGCGTTTTGTCTGAGTTTCCAATGCTAATGAAGCCAGTTAACACTGCCTCTCTGTGATATCTATGCTAACCGCCTTCTTTCCAACTATTTCCAGCTTCAAGCTCACAAACTCTCTATTGCTAAAGCGGTGATGGACGGAGCGAATACAAAAGAAAGTCAGAAGCTTTCACTGAGAGATATGAAGCTCCTGTTTGGTTTGTAGCG
Organism: Botrylloides violaceus; assembly: GCA_030412335.1. Classification (NCBI taxonomy): domain Eukaryota; kingdom Metazoa; phylum Chordata; class Ascidiacea; order Stolidobranchia; family Styelidae; genus Botrylloides; species Botrylloides violaceus. The sequence goes on along the minus strand of JASFYC010000825.1, from coordinate 281,930 downwards.
TTGCAAATGTTTTTACTTTTCACCTCTGAACTTGCCAAATCATTTTGTCGACTTGTGTACACATGCAGGGACTTTTTGTTTGGTTATTTTATCCCTTCGTTTATCATGAAAACCAAACGTATCATTTTGTACAAATCTGTTGCGGGATGAATTGCTTTTTGTTATCTCTTGCGCATCATGAGACAAGCTGTACCTGTACATACGTTATTCCACTCTGCCTTATCTACTGTGCAACTGTTCGTAATTTACATGTGGGATGGTGTCATTTTCACTAGCTACCTATTGGAGACCTTTCACTTCTGCTTGTCTTTCTGGCCACGTCACTGCGTATTCTTGCACATCAATTAGCCATGACATCGCCAATGTTGTGTATTTTAATGCCAGAAGAAATGCAATAATTATCACTTGTGCCATATTCTCCATGAATAACTTTAGTTAGCATTAAGAAAGTCGCAGGTTTTCTTATGTTGTTGTCATTACGTATTACCATTAGCACCGTCCCGTGCAGAAATTGTCCGCGCATCTAGGTAATAGAGGTTACGTGTAAAGATGGTTTTAGTTTGAAGGAGTGTGTGTGATATTATTCGTATGAGTTCAAACCTGATGGTCGATTTGACGGCGTCTCAATCACTCCTGATCCACCGCTTCTTTCGATTTCATCATCAGGTAGATGGGCTTCGTCTGGCTCTTCCAGACCGGTTTCGCCATCTCCAAATGCGGTGTTTATCACGCGACGGTGTCGGCGATTTGGTGGAACCGTCCGGCCGTTATCGTTTTCTGAATTCTCCACGACTGCGTCTGTTGGCGAGGCTGAACAAGTGAATATGTGTTTACAACGTTCGTTTTTGCTGTTACAGTACGAAATATTAGAATAGGGTACGATCGTGAATGTGTATCAGTACATTTTCTTTTCTATTTTGCAAATCAAAATTGTACCATGCACAGTTTCTAACCGTCCACGCCGTCATCTAAATCTTCCCCTCCGTTTGAGCTTCCTCTGCCCAGTAGACTTTCGACTTCTGAAAGTGCGTCCTCTTCAGCTTTGGACCAAGCCTTCAGGCAGGATTGAATGAGCGAAGAATGCGCAACTACAATTATAAAGAGAATTCATGAAATGAAGAATTTGAGCGCGGTAAATATCGCAGGCCTACATGTTGTTCTGAAAATATCTACTATGAGATTAATCGCTGTGAAAGTATATGCAAGTCCAAAGAGAATCCAGAATAGCACCATTATCCTGTATAGAGCAATATATGTCTTTTGCGGGTTTGAGCCTGAAAAAATGCATACAAAATATCATCTTCAATATCATTTTTGTTGCCATACGATCTTACCAACGACGTAGTCACCGAAGCCTATTGTCGCCAAAGAGATGAAACAAAAGTAGAAACTTTCTCGGTATGACCAATCTTCCACGTACATAAATATGAGCGCTGGAATCAGCTGAAATAACACTATGCTTCCGCCAACTATAATGATGAATGAATATATAGAGTACTGTATCCTCCTCTCCTGATAACGAGAAATCATAAGCAGTTTTCTCCACTTGAAGAAAGAAAAAGTTAGTCAAATGTCGAAGCAGGCTTATGCCTATACTTACCCTGGTTGATTGCGACAGATGAAAACTCGCCAAGACCCTCTTCACGACGTCACTGATGTATTGTCCGATCCCAGAGAACATGATGGCGAAAAGCGGGATTCCAACAAGTGCGTATATGATACAGAATATCTGGCTGTACCATTGAACTGGAGCGAGATTTCCGTATCCTGTGACAATTGCATAGCAATACTCGATGAACTTTACTTTACCGACGCATAAAGGCATACGTTATTTATAACCGTCAGCGAGGTATAAAATCAGCGAATCGGTTGTCAGCATGTGGCGATTATCAACTATCTCGCTGTTGCAAATTGTTTTCGGTATGTGGTGCCCTGTTAGCGTGCAACGTTATAGAACCACGACGAGCATATTTGTAACTTGTCATGCTCGGTAATTCCGCCGTGCGATCATCCAAATGTTGCAGCTAAGCTGCCTGGATAATCTTCACCCTCATCCAATTTTGAAATACCACAATTTGCATATGATCCATCTCTGCGGTATAGTCTGGCATCAGCAAACCCAAATTTCGTAAAGAAGATCACCACAGATTTAACGTCCAGCCTTGGTTTATTGACAATTGAAAACATTCACAAGCTGGGAGCTCCGCTCCTTCAAGAACGTTAAATCCGTGGTGATCTTCTTTACGATATATCAATTGATCGTCCGCCATCGGCTCCACTATACTCTTCAAACCAGATGCGTAATGCGTCGCATCCTTACCAATTGTTGTGATAATAGTTCCCGCAAAAAACACCGAACTTTGGAAATCCCAGTTTACTGGACACTTTACTTCTCCTTGCAGACTTATTCCGAAACCGGCGAAGCGCGTTACGTTCTATAAAACAGATAGCAGGAGCTGGCATTTGACATTCACCCCGTTGCAGACTCAGATGCCTGTGTAGTGAATGGCATATTAGTCCTACCTATGATTTTCTTACCAAAATGAATTCGTTTAGTAGTTCTTCATCCAATCCCTGTTTCTCCTCCGTTATTCTCATCCAGTGATTCTTGGCGTCTTGAGCTTCTCGGCACCGCAAAATTTCGTATGGCCTTTCACACGCCATGAAAATAGCTGCTCCAACCATCATATATACGAAATACAGTACAATCAGTGCTACTAATACCCTTGGATTCATCATTGTGGCGAGCTTTCCTCTCAAAACCCGGTCAAGTCATACTCTATAGCCTAGGCTTATCGTATCTGTCTTGGTTGTATAAAAAAAATCTACCATATTGCCATATTGTATTGTTCTTCGCGAATTCTTCATCTATAATCTCAGGATGGCATTACGTCATATTCACTTCCGTTCCTGGACTTATCAAGTGTTCTTTTAGTTTGTTTATATGCTGCAAAATTAGACACGACAGTTTACTGACGCATAGCCTATATTTGGAGGGTTCGAGCAGAGGTCTCTACTTTCGGATGAGTCAATCAACAAGCAAACCAAAGAACACCAGAAAAAATGCCCGACTTGGAAAAGCAATGTTTAGGTTAAAAGATCCGTTGGCCCTTTTTGGCCAAGTTTTCTTTCTATTTTGATAATGGAATATGTGGCATGCACCGAATCAATTATACGAGGAAAGTAGGCCTACGCTACCCACAGCATGTTGCGTTGCCTGCGCCAATACGAACACTCGGAATAGGCCTACTCATAATTTCTTCTATTCATTTTACGCTTTCGTGTTACGGGGAGTCGAGTGGCTGCTAATTTCCTGAAAAATAGCAGGCGAGAGGCAACGTATTTGCACGACAACGCAATTGCTTTCATGCCGTAGTAGGCCTACATCCGCATTTTTTTCAAATGTAGAAGTTTAGCCACTCCATCTCAATCCCGTTATCAGCGCATTCTATCGATTCGCGTAGGACTACCACTATGCCAAACTCAGGCCTATAGACATAAAACAGAGCGGAGGTCCTGAACTATATATCTATTTCATATTTCTGGAGAGCGTTTTCTGTTCGGAGCCGTTCCGCCAGATTATCGCTTTAGCACGCTTTTCTACCTTTTCCACATCTGTAGGCTGTTGGCGTACGAGCCGGACCGGCTTTAGGCATTGCTTTACGCAGGGCGTTTTAGCATTTATGGTGACCAGGACGAGGCCTTGTTCCCCGTTAGCACGTGGGAGGAGTAAGACAATTCATTATAATTATAGCATTTATCGTGACCAGGATTTATACAAATATAACATTTATGGTGACCAGGATTTATGTAATCAAAGCATTTACGGTAACAAGGACGAGGCCTTATTCCCCGCGACCACGTGGCTCTCCGTAAGCATGTGGACCACCTGACCACGTGATTCCCTGCTGGAAGTACGTGAGGTGACCAAGACAAGGTCTTGTAATTATAGTATTTATGGTGACCAGGATTTATACAGTTATAACATTTATGGTGACCAGGATTTACACAATTACAACATTAATGGTGACCCGGAGGAAGCCTAGTTCCCCGCGACCACGTGGCTCTCCGTGAGCATGTGGACTCGTGAGCAGCATTCCCCGTAGGGTGACCAAAGACAAGGCCTTATAATTATAGTATATTACGGTGACCATGACTTATACAATTATAACATTTATGGTGACCAAGACAAGGCCTTGTTCCCCACGAGCACGTGGTTCTACGTATATGCACAGGGTTCCCCGTGAACAGTGGTTCCACGTAGGTACAGTGTTCCTCATGAGCACGTGGGGTGACCAAGACAAGGCCATATAATTATAGCCTTTATGGTGACCAGGGTATATACAATGAGCATTTATGGGGACCAGGACGCAGCCTTGTTTCCAGGGAGCAAGTGGTTTCCCGTGCTCACAGTGCTCTCTGTCAGCACGTGGTTCCCCGCGATGACCACGTAGTTTTTCGTGAGTGTAGTATTTGCCGTGAGCACGTGGGTTGACCAAGGCGTTATAATTATACCATTTATGATGACCAGGATTTATACTATTATAGCATTTATGGTGACCAGGACGAAGCATTGTTCTCCGTGAACATGTTTATTCTTGGACGGTGGCGACGCAAAAGCTTTCGATTTTCTGGAAAAATCACCCTCCGCGTTAAATTTTTGATAGGCCTATCGGGAACCTGTTACGGCCGACACTGATATTTGTAAAAGCCCAAATATCGGTCGATGCCTACTTCAGGCTCGGTTTTGTTCGCTGAGAACACTGACAAATCATTCTTGCGTGTAGGCTTATATAGTGTTGTTAGGCTAACCTATATTACGTTATTTCACCCAGTAGTCGGGAACCGCGATTAACACAGTTAGACTTAACATGGTAATGACATGGATGGATATTTTTATTGTTGTTATATTTCATCCTACTACTGCAGTACAGTTGATCGAATTGAATCTAAGGTAACGCAGGTGGTTTCGTGTTAAGGGAACAATATAGCACCGCAGAGTCGCTCCATCTCACCAAGCGATCCGCTGTCGACCTCATGCGCATAGGATTTGCTGCTCCAAATATTTTTGGTCGTCTCATTGCAATTTTACTTTCCACCCCTAGCGCAGCCGGGGATTCTCTGCTAGTATATCTATACGGCCCATTCCCATTCCCATTCTCTGTGATACGGCCCATTCCCGACCGACGTCAAGTTATACCATAGACTGCTACACTCTATGGTTATACACGACCAGTAGTGGCGCTCTAGTTACGCAAGAAGAACCGGCATCTCCTACTCCTGGTTTAAAGCTCCACTGGAGGTCCTCCAAGAGTTGCCAGGATTGGAATTTGCAACAACAAAAAGTCCCGGTGCCCGGTGGGCAAACGGCAGGAGACTTGGAGGAGAGAACGTGGCCCTCTTGGCCAAGTTGGGGCATCTTTTCCTAAATTTGTACGCGGTCTTTGGTTTAGTATCGTCAATTCCGCCTTTTTTGTTCAACCTAACTATAATGATAGAAGGGTTTACTGGTACATAACATATGCCATGGGCGGAGAGGGTATTCAATTGACCAGCCGTCCTAACGCCATGCACCGTCAAGTCCTAAATACCGGTAACCAGAAAGCTCATTAAAGTCTGTAATCTCAACAATTCCGTGCAGATTGTAGATGTAGGTGTTGGTGCAGGTAACCCTAAAGCATTTTACTACAGGTATACATTATCTATATCTACAAGGTAGGCCGAGATGCTTCTTGATGCTGGAATAACAGAAAAAGTGTGGGGCGGGGTTGCAGTTGCAAAATTCGTCCTTTCACCGAGTGAAGTTGTTCTCTCCACACCTACTCCTATTTTTCTGGTATTGCAAAGAAATTCGTATCTACCTCTTTACCAAGAGAAAATTCAGGACCATTTTTCTCAATTTCTTCACAAAGAAAATGGTACCAGTACAGAAATATGGTTTGATGTGGATGGAAAACCATTGAAGTGGCACTATCCAATAGGTGTTTTGATTGATGCCTTTTTCGCGGTTGACACAAAGACTGTTGTAAATATTAATGTCCACTTTAACAACTTTCCGGAAGAGAACTTACTTCATTTAAAGAATATCAATGCAATGGAAAGTTGTTTCATGTCAACATTGAAAGAAGCAGACCATTTGAAGCATCGGGGTCAAGTCATCAACAGTATGAACAGATCACAACACAAACAGTTATGGAACAGTTTGAGATCAGGCGATTATGAAAAGTTCTGGTCCATCAATGGCAAGTTGATGGAGAGCTTTGAAAATTCTGAAGTATTCAAATTCATTCCCTTGCGCGTATATTTAAAGGAAGAAGTACATCAAGAACTTATTTCACCAACAAATCATGAAGGAGACATGCTAACGTTGGGTGATATTTTGCCAATTTTTTTGAAATCTGAAGAAAATCCTACTTTTGCAGCTATCTCACATGGAATTCACTTACCCATGAATGTACCATTGCAATGGTTGAGTGCACACATGAGCTATGCAGACAATTTCTTGCATGTTGCTATTGCTAAAATATAGACAAATGATAGCGTATAATTATACATATTATGTCCTGCATTTATTTAGATTTTGTGTTGTATTAACGTGGGATGAATACCGTATTTTGTTATGAGGCCCTATTGTAATACACAACCCCACCATAGGTCATTTGAACGATAGTTCGTAATATCATTCACGTTAACAGTTAACACATGTGATGTGTCTAATCATAAAATTATGCAAGGATGAGGATACTCCAGTAAAATTCAATAAGCCAATTTAGCTATTAGTTTTGTATGAAGTACCGGGTGTATACTGGTAATGAATGAAGAGCCTGTGGAAAAGGCGTTATCTTCTACTGTATTTATATGGAGTAACATATGGAAGATGTTTGCCTTTTGCAGTGCAATAATTGTACATTTGGTAGCCTATATTTGATACTATGATTGCAGTTTGAGTTATTGGCCTGCTAATGCCTAAGAATGGTATTTCACTTAAAAAAATGGCTGTTACAGTTTACCGTAGCACATTACAATAGTGCTGTGTCCCTCTCCCATCTGTACCACTATTATGTCGGTGAGCAAAGTCAGGTTCATTTTTTTATACGTTCCCGTAACGCGTTAACAGAAACTTGTGATTAGAATTGTTGATAGAACTAGCCTAGCTAGAGGTAGGCTGCAACTGAAAATGCATGTCGTCTTGTTGTTGGACGAGATCGGGGACGTGAGAACGTAGCACTACAGCATATCACCGCGCTAGGGTAACCAACATTGGTGATTATTCAGTCAGCGCAGTCTTGCAAGAAAATCCTTGCAGCAAGCCGAACATCGATACAAAGCGCGCTAGTGAAGTTGTCGACAGCAGATAGATGTCTGCGTGTTCCGTACGATTCTGTATATACGGCTGGAGTGGAATATTTATAATGCTATTGCTCAGCTGAAACTCATGGGGCTGCACCGCACCATAGGCTATTCTTTATCCGACCTGTGCTGTGCCCGTGATGGAATGAGTCCAGGTAACGACATAGGTATAAAAGGTATATGTCGTTGCTCCGGGGCTACGACGACGCTGTACGGTGGCTCGGCCTTCGGTGCTTCTATAATGTATAGTGTCACTTTTGTCTTGGGTGCTCTAGTCTGCTTGTCACAGTATAGAGACTTTTGCTAGAATGTATTACACTCTATGGTCACAGGAAAGACAACATTTTACAGTCACCAATTGCGCCTCCAAGTGATGAATATTCATTCTTTATGCTTTCATAAACAAGACCGACCGGGGTGGTCGTCGCGTTTTGCCTTGCTTTCTTGTTGCTGGTGTTTCTGTTTGGGCGCGACGATGTCGGAAATTGAGGAGTTTGTTTGGAAGTTTTGGTTGTTATGTTCATTGAAATTTGCTGTGCATGTGTGTTTCGTTTTGTAGGAAATCTCCAAATTTATTACTTTATAATGTTCAGGGATGGGATGGGAATGGGGACATGGCGATGCACGTATCGACACATAATGGATGGGCGAGTCGGATTGTGGTGGACTGGTCATTAGCTTGTTATACCTGATGTTGATGGAGAGTGGCTGATGGTAACTGCTAATTTGTCCTGCTAATATGATCTATTTCACTACTGTACTGCTCCGTAAAACACTTGATAGTTCGTACCATAAAAAGGATTTCTAGAAATCCCTGTTTGGTCTTTGTGGATTGTCTACCATAGGCCTTCTTTTTGTCATACCATTGTGTTTTTATCGCCTTCATTTTGATAATAATGCGATTAACAGTTACGGGCGGTCAAAGGTAGCCTACGATGTGTCCGAAATGTGTGCGAGTGCTCGTGGAGGGTAATTCTTACGTCTTCTCGTTGAGATCTACCATGAAAGGCTGCGTGGTATACCAGCAGACCACGTGGAATTACTGATACTAAATGGCAGATTGCGGAGCCTATCAGTTGTCTGTGATATCGAGGTCTGGTATTTAGTATCGGTAATTCCATAAGAGTGGTGTGCAGCTATTACTTCTGGTTATGCGACACTATGTGAGGAGCTGCCACACTTTGTATACCGGTCTGATACGCTGATGCTAACGTTTCATATGCCGAAATGGCATTCCAGTTGTTATGGGCTTCGTCATATATTATCGTACCTCGTCATTTTGAAGAATTCCGGCAGATGATTGGGAGTTGCTGGGCCTCGATCGCTCCCACCATGCAACAAAATATATGCTATATAATCGTCTTATTACCTGCAGAGCAAGACTTTCAAGCCTAACCTTATCAGTAACTCTAACCTTTGTGGTAAGTTGGAACCAGCACGTAATCAAAAGCCGCCCGAATTACGATGCCAACACCAACGATATATGTCTAGTAGAAAGTGGTAAGCAATCGGAAACGAGTACATATATATTATAACAGTTACATTTAATCTACTGTATGTGTCGATATTTGTCGTATGCTCTAGCCTGAAGTATGAAAGTCTGATACACAACGACTACTCAACATGAAAAGGTCTCATTTGGACCACATTAAGCCGGTGACTAGTTCAAGGTGGCAAGGTGAGCATTGAACATTAGTGTTTTCTCAAGCCTACTCAAATTGTAGTAATAACAATATCATTCACAGCAGGGGGATTTATACCCTTTTGATCGGGCAAGGTTTTAAGACCAATTTGATTTGAAATTTCATTATGTTTTCACTCGACTATATATGTAAGAATGCAACAGTCAGTGCCACACTCACTCCTGAAAGAGAGAGAACCTGCCTGGCTACCCTCTTTCTCAAATGTCTTTAATATTCAGGTCCACCAAATGTGCCCGACTGGGCTTACAAGTCAGAGTCTGCACCAGGAAGTCGACAAGTACAACTATGGCATTTTATATTGGAACTTCTACAGAACGAGCAATACCAGGTAGATACAGTTAATCATATCCGCTAACACAGTTGGCTGTAATGAGTAAGTGACAGACCAAATAATGTGCTCTGATTCTAATTGTGTCAACAATCTACAATCAATGCAAACAATAATCTATTTACTATAACCGTAAAAGTCATTTTCTACTTCGATCATAAATGAACCTGGACAGATACCGCTACGATATGTGCTCTGTGACTGTTTTTCTATTGGATCATTGGTGTAATACATGTGTTGCTCACTATCTAAACTGAAGGCTTTGTTCAAATCCTGGTCACGCCAAAAGAAAAACTTGGAAAACTAGAATCTATGGTTGACCTGCTTTACTATCTATCTACCTAGGGTTAGTGTGGTGGAGGGATGACACTAGCTCAGAAGAGTGAAAATGTGTCAGTACCGGTATCTACTTGTACAGCCTGTAAGGAAAAAAATGCTGGAATACGTCTCTCCAGGGCCATTGGTCTTGCACACTACAATCATGACAAGAGTATGGCGTCAGCTCCCTATGATAATGGTCCAGCTACATTCCCACATGCATGCTAAAATTTCTATTCGTTCGTACTTTTTATGGTCTGTTGATTTAGTAGCCTATTCCATCAAAGGCGATTTTTGACAAAGTTGGTTTGCTTGTCCCACTACACATTTACCAGTATTCAGTATTTTACCTGTTACACGCGTGACACTCTCTGAAGAAGGAGTTAACATTAAATTGATTATATACGTATGAATGACACAGTGCCTAAGCAAGTGTTGAGACGAGACCCCTTGAATTCCACTGACTCATATGATGTTTGATTGCAGAAGTGAGATTGCATTTTTGTATTTGAACATAAGTTGACCACGTTGGAATTTGGCGTTTCGATACTATCTCATTAATGATTTATAACATGTATAATCTGCGATTTGTCAAAATCCTTTTTCGCCTGAAGGTAATTTTTCTAATGCTCTTCACCACATTAGTATCAGTATATTTCTGGTAGTTGGGAGAATTTCCATTTTGTTTCAGGATTTCATGCTGATGTAGGTTTGGTACAGTCTGTCAAGTTTTTAAAATCTTAGCTTAGTAGGTCTAAACAGTTTTTTTTATACCAGATGCCTTTTCTGTTGCAACACCAGCCATTTGTATGAGCTGAGGGCTGGCACCGAACAATCATTCATCTGCCAAGCAACCGTGGTATAATGGACTCAATGGCCTTTGCTTTAATATAATTCAGAAGTCAACATTGATCAAATGAGCATCTTTGGTACCTGTTTAGTGAATATTTCCATATTAGAAAATTTTCAGTTTTCCCTAAATGTATTGTACCCTTGTGGCTTGCACTGATATGTTACAATATATATAATATATACCCCATGTTTCATGTTTTAAGGATGTCATTTCTTGGCAAGGAGAATACGGTGAATTTGTTATTAAAGATCCAGATGAAGTTGCAAAGTTATGGGGCATCAGAAAATGCAAGCCCCACATGAATTATGATAAATTAAGCAGAGCTCTTAGGTAAGAAAGGTGCCATGATATCAGTATTATAACATAGCAATATGATGCATTTGTTTGCCACTCCAAATTACCTCAGATATAATGCATCAATTATATTGTAGGTACTACTACAATAAAAGGATTTTGTACAAAACCAAAGGAAAAAGATTTACTTATCAGTTCAATTTTCGTGAACTAACTACACCGTTTGGCTTAACACAATCATTTGCTGCTACACGTTCTCAGGTAAAGGAATTATTCCAAGTGTAGCCTGTTGAGTTTATTAAGAGAGCGGCCGTTTCTGTTAAATATGACTTGGGAACATGACTGTTAATGATCAAGTTGTTGATGGTGTATTGCCTTTTCGTATTGTGTGAATGCTGAATTAGGAAATAGTTTATGACATGAAGTATAGTAAATTAGTCGACGTTGCTCATTCATTGCGATTTTGATATTTTTATTACTTCCCACGTTCTGACATAATATGCCTTACTGTCTCACACTATTCTGCAGTCTTGTGCTAATTATTTCACTCCTGGCCATAACAACACATCTGTGCCTCTTGCATTATGTCACTGTTGTTACTGGTGCTTTCACAATTCAACAAGCCGTTTTTGCATTTTGTCATCAGAAAAGTTGGCGAATGTCTCATATATATATATATTTTTGTGTTTCTAGTTATTTCCGACTGTGAATGCCTCGCTGGCTGCCAATGTGAGTGATCCATCAAAGCGTAATCATTTGGTGGTCAATAATCCTCAGGTGAAATGTCGTTTTGCTATTTTTATTGATCAAATTTGTTGCAATTGTGTGATATTTCAGGGCATTGCAAGGCAGCATCCTGTTGCATCGACAAGTTTAGGAAAGTCAGATTCCATCGATAATGTGTTCAGTGCTGTGACGGAGTCGCCAGCAGAATCGCCGCTATTGTCAGCTCCCAAACCAGGTACCGAAGACCTAGTGTTACAGTCCGTTTTTTCATGGTTCTTATTGTATTTAACAAAGTCTGCACTGCATAATGCTTGTTGCCAGATATCTTCTCTGGCTGCGAAGCACGGACCGGAATCGACTAATAGTCATAAGCCTTCCCTTGTTGTGTCACATGAACTTACAATCTAGTTTATCGAGTGTGTTGTGTCGCCTCAATCAGGAAGGAGCAAGAAAGTGCATCCCTTACTTATTCTGCATGCTCAGACTCCAGTATGATCTACAAATGTATGGCTATGTAACAGGCCAGTTGAGCATAGGTTTAAAATCAAATTATCCAACAATGCGCCTGAAGTCAGGGTAAATAGAGAGGAAGTTGGAGAAAGGGCGTTCAGAATAAAAACCACAGCTATATCATATAGGCCTACGGATTAATCTGCTGCTACGGCCACCAATTTTTGAATTACCAACGTGAAAAATTGATACTTTTCTCTCCTAAAGTGTATCGTTAGGTTAATAGGAAAGGCTTTGTGCAGTGTACTGTACACCATAACATTAGTATCTTTTAGCATCAATGCTTTTTAATCGTGTACGTTTCTCTGTTTCAAAACAGTTCGCAAATTATTGGGCTCAGTGAGTGACGGAAGTGAGGAGTCTCTGGCTGCATCAGAAGCTGACTCGGACAATGGCCTCCTTCGTAATACTGCACCCATTAGTCCTTTAGTTGGACCGTATCGTCATAAGTATCATTGTCAACCATCATCCATCATACCAGGCCATTTCAGACATTACCTATCTCCACGTGCTTTAAATCATCCTTATGCGTCAGGTAACTATTTGGTGTTTTATCAACAGCTGTCAGTAAGTGTGATGATATTCTTTTTTTCTATAGGGAGTCCAGGGCTATTGCCGCTAGCCACTGGTATTCATGGGTATCAGCATATGGCTGGTGGATTTGGTATGCCCATGAATCTGTATCCTGGGTCGTTGCCAGCCACTCCTACTTACTTAGGTTTTGCACATAGTCCTTCTTTTTCTCCTGGCTTTAGTCCAGCACAGACGGCAAGCCCAGGCATGAATGGGTCACAACCTGTATTTTCGTTTGACGTTGCTGATATTGCTGCCTACCAAAGGTGAGAATTGAAGCTGGGCTGTTCACTATGTTGTGCAATACCAATTTCTTTATTTTATTCTGCAGTGATTCTTTGAGACCGATGCACCATGCACTTTATAGCAATTTACAATTACCGGCATCGAGATTAACCAATGATGTACGTAGTCCATCACATGGAGCAGCTGCAGCTTCCATGCCGTCCTCGTCTACGTCAATCAAAACTGAGCATATCATAAACACCAAAGCTGAGGGAATACAATTGCAGAAGCCGCCCATGGCCCGTAAACGCAGGTTGGTGGTTGCCTTGAATATGCTTGCAATTGTACCACACCACTCGCTTCACAGTACAGTTTATCAATTTTGATTCAGATAGGGGTTGATTGAATTTCTATCTATAAATAGAGTTAGTGGAGCCGATGGTGGACGATAACCTGATGAAGGAGCGGAGCTCCGAAAGCTAGTGAATGTTTTAATTCTCAATAAACTAAGGCTGGGCGCTAAATCTGTGGTGATCTTCTTTACAATATCTATAGATAGTAATAAATATAATAAGTCACCACAGATTTAACGTCCAGTGCATATTGGAATATATTGCATTACATAATGCATAATGCAATATATTCCAATAAACTGGACTGGACGTTAAATCTGTGGTGACTTATTATATTTATTAATATTTGAATCGTCCGCCATCAGCTCCACTATTTTTTGTATCTATAGATAGAATTATAATAATGTGTAATTGTAGATTAATAGCTCTGGTCACTTGTTCATTGCAAGTGCAGTAGACATGCCATGCTGTCAGAACAAACAAAATTGTTAGATAGGGTACTTTACATGAACACCGGTGACCGGTGTGTGGAATTGTGGATCTCGGATGAATGGGCATGGGAATCCCGGTCGCTATTTCAATTATCAGGTTATTGTAGATTGTGGAGTGTGGGCCGATGCATTGATGAAAGTTTTTAGCGCCGAATAACGATTAACTACATCTCCACAACTGCCACCCTCTGTATGTGCATGAAGGGGAAATGTGAGGAATTAGGAAGGTCCTTGCAGGGAAGTCGTTCATGTCCATGGGCAATTTAGCTTATATTATACGGATGCAGTGCCTTCGAATCTAAATCTACGCGCGACCTTGCAGGAAATGGTAACCAGCTTTTTGGGAAATCAACATATTTTCCGGCCCTGTATGTGTATTGTGTAAGAACTAAGAACCTCTTCTCAAGAAATTGGATCGAGCTAAACAGAATATTTCACTACTAATAATATATCAGGCAATTGCTGTCTCTCATGAGACGACTTGAGAGATTCGCTGACATGCGACTTGCATTTAATGAACGACAATTAATATGTGAGCATGTCTTGTGTAGAGGTACTAATAAAACTTTTTTTCTATAGCAGTGCTCGTTCTGGGTCGTTCACGGTAAAACATATAAAGTCCGACAAACCAGAAGATGACAATCAATCTCAGGCAATGTCTAGTACAAGCAATGACGACGTAGAACAGCAAGAGATGGTTAGTGAAGATGAGAAGATTGATGTGGAGACTATCTCGAATGATGAAGAATCACCAACACCATGCACCAATGTTTTTCTATCAGAACGTGAAGAAGCAAGGGAAGACGTTGTTAATGTTGCTGCTGCTCCGGCGACTTCGTTTTCAGTTATTCCTCCAAAGCTAAGATTTAAGGTACCGGTAGTGTTATGCTCTTAACATAAAATGTTAATGTCCCCAAGGGCACTTATTATTAGTTTTTCATCTGAAAATTTATGAAGTAGACTTGTCGTAATAGCAAAAATAGATGACTCCCTCTATATGGATTGATGGGGCCAATTCTACATGGTCATCAAACTGATACCTCACTTGGTCTTGTTATGTATACAGATTGTTGCCGGAACTGACATTTTCTGAGCTCTGCTGATTGTCTCGTCAGTGGGTCTGGTAGTGATGACCATATTTTTTGCAAATTATATATTACGAAGTTACCGTAAAGGGGTCAAACTGTAGGTGAAGCTATGGCATGTAGCAACTTCTTCAACTGTTCCGTGCAATTTTCCTTGAAGATATCGGTACCCACATCAGTACAGTGCACATCATTTATGCTTGCTGTGCAAAGCATCTGAACAACACACTGGGATGTAGTGTGCTTCGATACCTGAATCTGAAACACATCTTTGTTTGGCCTTGGGTCAATATTTGGGGTATCGTGTAGGTAGATGGTAGATTTATTTCAAGTGATTTAATTGTCACAGTGGGCCCGCAAGGTGATGTAATGTCAGCTAATATTTCTGAAACACGATTCTAACGTTGAAATCAAGAAGAATCTTTGTAAAGGAATTGAATACTATTTAATCAGAAATAATCTTGTATCGATTAATTGCTGTTTATGCTCACAGTATCACTAATCATTCTTTTTGTTGTTTCAATGTTTGTTGAATGGCAAATCTTGTTGCAGAGTCACAGATGTGTTGAAGAAGCAGAAGTAAGCGAGCGCTTTGGAAATTTGTTATCACTCAGATCACCGTCCCATCTGACTAAAAATGATAAATTTATGCAAAGTTCCACCTCTCCATTTTCAAGTGCATATTCAGGTTTGGAAAGTTACTTGTTTCTTGTAATATTCTTGGGGGTTAGATTGACTGAACTACATATCATATTATTATCGGTCATGCAACTTTCCAAAACTGTCTGCCCAGTGCCATTGTACTGTATTCTACGGGAAATAAATGTGGGCTTCTAGAATTTAAACTTGTCATGAGGCCAAGAAACTGTTAAATGCTTGATCCGCCAGGTTACTCTGCATTAACGTCAAATGTTGTGGCAACCTTCGTTCATGGTAAAATATTCTGCTTCGTGAAATCAAAAGCTCACCTGTAGTGAGAATCAGAACTTATGCATATTGCTAATTGACCCATGGTCAAAGGTACACCAGTGGACAAAGTCGCATGTGAATCAATGTTGATTTGTTACTGGTTTCGTCACAATAGCCTTATCACGCGGTTGCAGGGTTAAACGAAGTGTGTAGTGCAGACTGCAGAGTCGCCAGTCACCACTGACTCCACAGCATTGAAATTGTATAGGGTTAGTATTGATCTGGGTAACTTGGTTGATCGAACATTTGCACAAGACACCTCAAAAGACAATATTGACATCAAGATTTTCCATCAGTCGAATTGACGTTCATGAGGAACCGAAATTGATGCCTTGGCTCATTGCCAGAGCAAGTATCACAACCCTGTAAATATATTTTTAAGCAATGAACAACGTTGAACAGTAGCTCATGCTTCTAGCCGATATCATTCATAACCTTTGGCACAAGAAGTCTGTTAACGATTTTTCAAGATATTCTGCCCACCCCCGGGTCCCGACGTACTCCTCCACTCAACAATGAAATCATAATGTCCATGTAACTATTTCTTGGCTTCTAATTATGTAGAAAGACCAAAGGAAATGTTATCCTCTTTACGAAAATCAAGCCATAGCATCAAAGACATCCTGGGATCGCATTCTAGCGATGAAGAACAAGGAAGAGGTATCGACAATCCAGGTGCGATGGACTCTAAAACCTAATTGTCAAGTTAGTTACACCATGCAACTTTGTGTTTGCCTTGCAATTGGTTTTTATCCCAAAATTGCCTTACAATAAATGACAATTGCGCTCGTCTTTATACTAAATTTCATTCGTGGTGGCTTTTAAGGAGTACATATCCACCATTAGCCTTTTTTGCGTCTTCCTTTTGCTCTATTTCTCTTACATGCTGTAGTACAGAGGAAGGCCTCTTTTTAGGGTTTGAGGCACCTTCACAAAACCTTGCTTGAAATTGAAATTCTTGCGCTTTTCAATTCGGAACAAAGTTATGATTTTGACATCATGTTGTGTTGTGTTGAAGGTCGCGTTATCGTCATTTGAAATGTTTGTAGACTTTGCATTTGGCACGTTCTGTGATTTCTTTAGTTCTTTATGCACAAGCAACTAACTGTCTTTTGTGTTCCGTTGGTTTTACTTGCGTAAGTGCTTTTATAGAAGTTTCTAGCAGAAATTTACCTGCCAAAATAGCAAACTCAACCCTTGCTCTGTATGATATTTTTGTAATATTTGATGCCAATTTCCTTATTCTTGTGCCTATGTAGCGTTTATTACAATCATGATTTCTTTCAACATGCCTTTTCATTAATGACTGTCACCTGGTATTGGCCATGTATGCGGCTGTTAGGCGTTACGTCGTATCGATGATGTTATCAAGATTGACTGGAGAGCGAATGAACTCCACTCAGATCGCCGTCTCACTGATCGGTATTCACAGGCCATTAGGATTAGGTAACCTACTGATTACTGAAAGGACTTTTAAAAATCAGCCATCGGCGTAGAACGCAAATCTTAAACGAATACCTGCTAAGTTCTAAATTAAAACGAACCTGGCTTTGACAACTAGATATATTTCATACCTTAGTCCACCGATGATAAAAAAAAGTCCGACGCGATCATGGCGCGCTGCCCTAATGACCGATGCCGATCGTCGATATTGCCCTCGAGATTTTGGCTATCTTTTGTCGATTGACGATTTGGAAAGTCAACAGTATCCTGGATATAACCTTGCCCGGAGGAAAAGAGATAGAGAGACAGTTGATAATTACGCTGGTTTGGCCGGAGCCTAGGCTACTGTAGTACGGTAGGCCCTATGTATGCATTCGAGCAGGTGTAAGGGACATTGAGGGTGCGAGTAGAAAATACAGTAAGCCTACTTACATTACGGTGCGACAGTGATATAAATATGCCCAATTGTCATGAAGTATTTCGAAATATGGTGTGGCTTCCTAACGAGGTTTTGTATTGTACTCCGAATTCCTTTATGGAAGTTATATTGATTAAATTAGCTTTGTCTGTAAACAACACGTACCTAGCCACATTTTTTGCACCACGCTGGGATATTGTATTAGTTATAGCTATTTCTATTCCGGCTTGTGTTGCCATAGTAACGCAGCGCTTATTTGAAGGTCATAAAACTCAGTTTTCAGAAAATTAAAGGATTAACTCTACAATCGTCATCACTCTATCAGCTAGCTGGTTTTATTCAGAAAACCTATTGTCTGAAGTGGTATTCGGCTCATCACTATCTTGGGCGACAAATTCCAACAATGGAACGTCGTTCTACTCTACATAGTCATTGAGTATTCGGCAAGCAATCAAGTATAGTAATGTTCTCCGGGAAGCTTTAGCAAAATGATTCTTTTCGTTGTTTGTCGACGGTGACTCCGAGCAAACAGTTTTTCTTTCATTACGTTTCGCGAAAGCGTCCTCATAAATTTGACATGTTGAAGAAGTTACCGCTTCTTAAAGCTATAAAAATTGGCAGTTGGCTACGTAGGCATTGTGCGTAAACCTGTCTTGGAAACAGTTGAATTTAAATAATTTGCCTATGAAGACGTAAGAATTTGGTACGAGGTTCAAGGGTTGCTCAGAATCTGGGTCCACTTATTTCTGACTGGCCGTGGCGCCATTTTTAGCGACAGAGGATGAAGCTACAGGCTTAAATAGTCTAGGATACGTAAAAGCAACTAGACAGCTATTGGAAAGGGCAAAAGAATAGGATTTTGTTTCTTGCCCTCGAATTTCATCACTTGAATAGGCTTACTTGTCTAGAGTGTCGTATGGTTCGCTTGGCCGTCAGACTTGTCAACGTGTGCCAGTTCAGCCAAGCTCTATCTTCAAATGGCTGCCATAGCAAATTTAGCAGAACGGGGATAAACATTGCTTTTGATCAGGCTGAATGTACTAGGTGAAACTTGCTCGTTAGTGCACTGTCGCACATATGACAGAAAAAGACAGAGGTGCTGACGTGTCAAAGCTATCATTGGAAAAAGTCGTTGAGGTAAGCGCTTATTTGATTCACTTGGCTATTATAACTGTTAGTTTTTCTAAGCATATACCATGAAGGATTATAAATTTAAAGGGAGAATAACACGCTGTCCGTATATTTATTTCTCCCGCGCGCCCGGTGTTTCGATGTATACATTATGATTTCACGGTCGAGTGACGCCGCATCTGAAGACGTTGGCTTTTATTTTGAAAAATTCGAATTCCAACTGCCGGGCTCGGGTAAACAACAACGTCGCCTTCAAATGATCCCCTCTGCATGTAATTACTTGCCCAACATCGGCGTTATGTTTCAACCTGGTAGGTAAATACAACATCATTCAGAACTTTTTGGTATCTAATAGTTCCGTCAGCATATAGTTACAATGCAGTGTGTTGGTTATAGATAGCGCAATGTAACGAAGGAGGCGTGGATCAATGTAACAACGTGGATAAGGTTGTCGCATGGTATAGGACGGCAGGGCCTAATGTGATCTATGTGAATCTTACGTTATCGCGTGAAATACTGATAGTATCATGTTCAGGGTTAATAATTTTTAGAATCTTCCAGTAAGACGGGTGGGGATGGCCGAACCAGCGAATTCTCAAAATTTCCAAGTCTTGCTAATACAGGCAAGGCTATTCTGCGATCTGGGGAAAGTGTCCGGAAACTTAACGCGTCTTTGGGATAGCAGTACTCCAAGTAGAGTACTTGAAAAAGATCAGCTCATAATTTAGCCATTGGCACCTTCCTTGATAGATTTTGTGTTGGACTTGCGTGAAATTTTCACCTTAACGCGTATATTGATATATATATATACTAATCGTGAGCAAGGAGTCATATTCTGAATGTGATTAGAAGAAGTCACCAGGCCCCAAAAATTAGTGCTACTCTTCCGCAGCTTCCCGGAAGCTACCGAACGCGGTTATTTCGGCATTATTAGAGAGACGTTTTCACTTGACGGTAGAAACATTGTTGAGCTACTTATTGCCAATACGCGTAGGCGTGACAAGCATATTAGGATTTTGTACTTTGTAGCAAACGTACTGTATAAGGATAAGCGGTTCGTAGCTTACTACCGAGTGGTTTGAAACCATGATTGAAATCCGTGCGGGTGGAATTCTGTAATGAAGCTTCGTCGTATTTGCTTTGCTCGTATACAAGTCAGTTTGGCGCATATCTTAATCATGAGTTAATGAAAGCGTCGTAATGTCGAGACACGGGGAAATTGAAGATATATCTTTCGTTAGCGTTTGATGACCCGTGATATGTGTCACATGTGTGTAGCGGCAAGTTGCACATATGCTGTTTGTTCAAGGAGAAAAATCTACGCGTGTTTTTGTAGGGTAGGGGTCGGCGGGTAATCGTGTTTTTGCGATATTTTGTATCGGTCGTCAGCCAAATAAAGAGCCCTCGAATGCCTAGATCATCGACTATAAGCTGACATAATCAGCCGCCGATTGTCAAGGAAAATGTTCATGGGCGTTTGATAAATTGGTATCGGTCATCAGTCCGGTGCACGACGTGGCCAATTATCGTATCTGCCTTAAAAACCAATATTGGCCGATTTCTAGCTCTGTGACCAAGCGAGGCTAAGCATGATCTGAGGCAGTCACCGCATCGGAAGCGACGAACATCCCGAGCTACTGTGTGTGCAATTTAGTGATTGATCATTCACGTATTTGGGGTAGAGATGCTCACTGTCGCCGATGAATCGTTAGCAAACGAGTTGTACGTTTCGATTGATGTAGAGGCCTACCGACAGGTCTATTCCGTGTTATCCCTTGTTTGCTACTCGCTATCTGGGCCGCTATTCAGTTGTTTCGATAGTCGTTATACTTATGTTAGCCTCGATTCCTCAGTTTTAAATATCGGGTCGTAGTGCGCAAAACCTTTCTGGGCGGAAGCTTAATAAACGCCTCGTTTATACCGGCCTGCTGTTAAGTTTGACCTCGAGGGTTTGGGCATGCTGCGTGCGCACTGCGCATCTATGCTATGGCATCCTATTGTGAAACGTTGCTAGAAACGTATTTCACACACAGTCGATGTCTGCGTCGGGAATTTTCTCCCAGCGTCCACCTTATTAGACACCTTTATCAAAGTCTTCCAATCGCTCGTACGTCTCGCCATTGTAGTTGAAGTTGGATGTGGCATGCCATAAATATGTGTTTATACAAGCTCTTAATGTGACTTAAAACTATTTATAAAGAGGCATAGTCATTGTACTGGATTTATAAAAAAGTACTTTCATTGTACAGATTACTGTGGATGTAGCCTATCGTCGACAATAGTGCGTAGGCTCTTCTTTATAGAAACTTTTCAATACAGGACCTTGAAGATAAGCTAAGGGATTCCGATCTAGAAGGATCAGTACGTTCAGTGAGCTCGCGTGTGAGAGATATAATTACCGAAAATCTCAAGGAACCAATAAGGACGCCAAGGAGTTTCGAGATGGCCTCGTCATCGGTGGTAAGTAACTGTAATTCCAAATCTCCCAATCGAAGATTTTGATTTTTGCTAATAAATGCAACTTCGGTCTTTCGTTTTGCTATACGAGCGTCTGCTGCTTGGTTGCAATATAGCCTTTTTCACTTTCAGGATGAGAATAAGATGCTGCAGGCGGAACTTGGCAGAATGGAGGATGCGCTATCGCAAGCACGGGCTGAAAGAGATGAAATCGCAATCAAATACAACGCGGTCAGCGAAAGGGTAAGTTACAATTTTATCACCTGAGAAGTTTACGATGTGAGTATTCGTAGAGATCAGGTCAATTCGTAAAGACTTCGGCAGACGATAGGAAATGAAATGGTTACGCCTTACGATTGGAAACTTGTTGATCAATAGCAGAGCTAATGTCGAACGATGAGATGTATTCTATAGGTGCAGAATGGAATAGAGTGCCGCTACAAATTTACGTCCATCCTCAATTTATTCATCAGTTGAAAATGTGCCACGCAAAGACATATTTTGACGTGCCAATCGCGGAATTGTAAAAGGCACTTGTTTGCGCTGGAGGATGGCGTGTAGCATGGCCTACTAAAGTAGTAGTAGGCCATGCGTGTAGTAATCCACGACTGTACTAAAATGAGCCCTCCACGGGACTGAAATTGGCCAGTGGTTCTTGACGTGCAATCTTGGTTTAGCTCTAACGTCTTGATAGTCAGAATATAATTGTCTCTCTTTCGCTATTGTTTGTAGCCTGGCCTGTAGCGAAAGCCTTTGCTCATGCGATCATGTAAATAGTGAATAATTGTTGCAGAAAAGGTACTTGTCAAGTGTTTTCGCAAGCAAACAACTAGTTCATTACGAGGAGCATAATCACCTTAATCAGCTGTTGTAATTATTAGAAAATATATTATAGACAATGCAGCAATGTTTTTATAGTGAAATTCGCTGCATGACGTCATTCATCACGGAGATAAAATTTGTGCGATTCTGTTTTACTAAAGCCTTACCAGGCCCTTACTACATTTTCTGAAAATATTGCATTGGGAGTATTGGGGGCGAGGTAAGACAAAAAGCCTGTAGTCCGATCACAATATTGGACTTCATATACAGTAGCACTGAGTTATGGCCTAAACGCTGTAAACAATTAGATACCCATCACCGAATGTCAAGGGGAAGATTAGGTACCTAATACCTATGTGCCGCTGCCGCCTGGTTACGACAGTATTTGTATGATGCCTTTACTTTCAATGTCATTCAGATCCACACGATGCAATCTCTAAGGGTGTCGTGGGTGCCAGTCAAAAATGCAGCCAACACAAAATAGTTATTGATTTCGTTCAAACTCCTTTTCAGTCGGCGTGAGAGTAAGATTCTTTCGAAAGAGTGGGATAATATTTAGACAATCGATTCAATGACAATCCTCACAACGCGAAATTCACGTCTGTCTTTAATCGCGTTGAACTGGGTGACAGTCGCACTAGGATTGAATATTGTTGACTGAGATGTTGTGTCTATTATCCTCATATTTGTCATAATAGGATAGGATCGGGGATCATCCTTCCAACTATTCACGATTGTCATTAATAGAAAATTTCTCGTCAAAAGCCCGACGCTTTGATTTAACTTGACATATGGTAAATTGGCATGTATGAACGATTAGCATAAGGTTTACCGGAGAGGCTGTGAGTGATTGATTTTTGAATGCGACACCCCGTCTGCGAACGCTTAATTTCAGTAGATTGCCACCGGCGACTTATTACGGGTAATTATCACATATGCCAATGAAAATTGCATTATTTGTCGCGATGGGCAGTCATGGTTGATATGTGTTTCCGCCTGTTCGCAGAAACAGGATTAACTGTTGTTGTAATATGCGTATGCCGAATACGGTCAAATGACCATGGAGTTAGAGTTATATCTAATTTCAATTAAATAAGCTTGGTATGTACTGCGGCTGCATTCTTGTTTGCGTATATTTAAGAGCGTCACTAGAATTGAATTGAGTCTGAATTGGTCGGTATGGCTAGCGTCTAACACACACTTTAACTGGACTGGACATGCACTTAAATGAAACTCATATTCGACCCCCTCAAGTAGTCTGTGTGTATGTCTTCGAGTTGTATATCTCGATATTATCGTGACAATACGTGGCAAAAGCATTAAAGACAAATATCGTTCTGATGTTATCATATGCAAGTTTGATCAAGTGTACGTGTATGCAGTAAACTCACATTGGGGATTTCTCCAAATTGCTCAACTAAGCAGGGAGTATTTTTGCACTTGCGGCGGTGACTCGGATTTCGCCATTTCACAACCAACACTCAGTCTATGGCCTACCTATAGTATTCCATGATATAGCTTTATTGGATATATATACGACCCGGTGAGTTACAACCTAAGATATTTACATTTCCGTGAGCTAGAAACAAACTGAGGCTGCCAATGGTAACGTTAGCTTGGCAAAGTAAGATTTTCACATTTTCGGTATGTGCTGACGACGCTACGCGTCGTAGGCTGTGCTCGTTGATAAATATTTGCTCCACCGGCTCATCGGAGTCAGATATTAGCGGTATTGCTGATCTAGACGAACTGAGATGTAAGTTAGCCGTTATTCATATAGTTTCTGGAATGACCCGTCTCAAACCAATAGGACACCATTGTCCTGGAAAAATAGTGATTGTTTAGCCCACTACAGAAAATACAGGCCCTCTCTTCGATCGAATGTTAGAGGGAGGAGTAGAGAAATATTTCAACTCGCTCTCGCAGTATTGTTCCCTGACTTGATATCACCAACTCTGAGAAGTATTGTAACTACTCATAGGGTACGTTGATATTGTTCAATAGCCGGTATGGAGTGGTACTCGACGTGTTTCATCCAATCAATAGCTCGCTAGATTGCGACTTTACTAGAAGGAACGCATTGTCGCAGCAATTAGTTGTAAAAACGTAGCGGTGTCTTGCTCAGGATATTGAAGGCAGGGTGATTTGGCATGAATCAATTATCATTATGCTTTGGTAAAATGATAATCGAACTGTATATAGTTATTCTCTACATATTCTTTCGTAAGTAAAAATCATCGTGTGACAACAATACATTCCATTCAACGCAGTTTAGTTACGATCTTTTGTTTGCGTCTTTGTAGTGGAGCGTCGGTAAGTTAATTTTAACTCTGTATGCGAGGACGATCGCGTTAAGGGTGCCGGTGTACTACCATCAGTTCGACTTCCTACGGGCAACTGTGCGGAAGGGAAGTGATAGCTTTGTTTCCGAAAGCCGCAATGGCCGCAAACGAAGATATACCGCAAGGGGCAGTTAGAGCCAGAGTTGAGGAAGTGAGTTATGAAGATAATATATTCGATATTTATATACATTTTTGTTGTGAGGTTTCCCTATCGGCTGAATTTATGAAATGCTATATTGATATTGCAGCTGGAACAAGCTCTGTCAAAAGAAAGTGGTGCAAGAGAGCGAGAAGCAGTTGAAAACAGATCACTGTCACTTCAGGTGAGAATTATACTGATTGAATCGTGGCACATATTCAATAGATGGTGGCATTGGGATTGGAGTCTCAACTTGGGATTGCGTTCGGTTGACAAACGGCGCAAGTCTGCTTCGATGCTTTCACTGTATCATGAGCAGTCCTCCGCGCGGGATTGTAAAGCCCCCGGATTATCCTAATACAAAACATAAATTTCGACGTTAGGCACAGGTCAACTAAGTCTGAGTCGTGTTCTCAAGTGCGTCGTCTGCATTTAACAATTGTTATATACCTTGTTAGAATGCCGAACTCAAGCGTAAATTGGACGAAGAACAAGCTTCCTATAAACGCAAACTGCAGGCGTATCAAGAAGGACAGCAACGTCAAGCTCAACTTGTGCAAAAATTGCAAAGCAAGGTTTGTATAAAAATTACTGAGCATATAGTAAAAACGAAGTACTTAGACTACAATACTGTAGAATTTGTATTGTAATGTTTATTCAATAAGTTTCGCCAGCATGTTGGCTCACGTCATCTGGTTGCCATAGGACTCTTCATCTGTGTTTTCTTAATCACGGCGATACATTTCAGGGTATTGTCTCGCCGACCAACTTTGGCGTCGGTTTAACAAAAGTCTTTGTATCGTTTGTTCAAATGACCTTTCTGATAGTACTGTTAACGAGAACAAATCCTACGAAGCCTAAGTGTTCCACTGAAGTTATTTACCTTGCCTCTTGTTGTAGATGGCCCGCATATTGGGTGGATTAACGTAGGCCTACATAAATGGAATATTTCATACATCAATATATACTCTTCGCTTATGATAGCGTTGAACATTTAGATTTCATGCACTAAAAATTCCAATTGGTTGAAATACATTTGGGCAGGGCTTTTACAAGTATTGTCGAGTACCCATTCATATTTATATGTTTAGCCTATGTTGTTGATTGCCATGTAATAAGACACGTTACCACTTGACCGTGAATGTATACAGCACTTGTCAGAACGGCTTTCAATGATATGATATGACTACTCCACTGTAATCTGCATTAGCATCTGGGATTTTGCTGTAGTCCTATACAAACTGCATGGATATTTTCACTTCTGCGCTGTAATAACGTCACAAGACTCAGAAAGCACAGTTGGTTTCCCTTTATCTCTATTCAACGAATCGTTCCAGATGAACGTGATAATGATATGTATGTTTCAATATGGCGTATCCCAAACCGTTTACACCGGGCATTTTTATTGAACATTATGAAATACTTTCAATTCCAACCGTTCCAACTTTTTATTATGACACATGAGTGATTCATAATCATATCACTCCCGCCGTCCTAATAGTAACGGGCTACGCGCGCAACACAACGCAAACGCAACCATATGATTGGTCCATTAATCTGCCAGAGCAAGTGTTTGCCGATATCCTACGCCGAGTAACGATTGGCTCAAATATTTGTCCTGCGGTACTGGACAAATGTTTTCCAACGAAAATTGCCGGATTCTTCATACCAACGGATACTCCCACGCGTAGAGATTGGAACATTTCAAAAGGCCCACTAATAGTGATAGCTTAAATCCGATGGCGTTTTGACCTACATCCAGGGATATATCAGGGCTATATTATAATATTAATATCCCAAAACGCATTTCATAGGTAGAAAATAGCCATAGTATTCTTGTGCTTGATGCTTCCAAATCCATCTACGTAATCGTCATAGTCTTCGTATTGTCGTATTTACACACGGGCAAGTTGAGGCCTTACCTTAGTCATGCCCTACCATGTATCCTATAAACTGGTTAATATGAATTATTCCAGGTGTTACAATACAAGAAGAAATGTGGAGAGCTGGAGAGTGAGCTCCGTGCAATGAAAGAGGAAGTGAGCGAGTCACGAGCAGCGGTATTGTTATTTGCGTTGATATTTTCCCATCATTATCTGTATAGTTCAAATCCTATTTACAAACAGCTCTCCGATACTACCAGCCAATTGCAATCTCGACTTGACAACACTGAAGAGAAACTGCGCAGAAGCGCCGAGGACCAAACTTCCTCGTTGGAGGATGCTCTTATAGAACTGGAGAAAGAGAAGCAACGGTACTTTATTGTTGCTTTATAGGCTGCTTTGAACTTCCAACAATAGATAGGAATCCTTTGTGCTTTCGTTAAGTTTACCTTGGTTCCATTACATAAATCAAACATGTCATATGTAAGACGGAGGCCAGGAGATGATACAAATTCCTTTTAGGGACCGAGTCGTAGTAGGTACCACCTTTGTGGTTACAATATCACTTATCAAATTACGGTCCTTGCATTGGCACTATAATTATATATAAAAAAAAAAGATTGGACCCGAACACATACCGTCTACAAAACAAGTGAGGGTGTCATGGCTAAACTTAGCAGGAGTAGGGTGTTGTAATTACAGTAGACATGCGCCCGTGTACACATCTACACATATTTGATAGAAAGATCAATTTAATGACATCAATGAGACACAATTCCACTTCAGACGAAAGAGTTTGGCAGAAGTTAACGCCATGCTTAGAGAGCAACTCGACAGAGCGAACGAGTCGAACATGACATTGTCAGAAAGTCTGCAGCAAGCAGGAGAAGACTTGGAAAAGAAGAAAGAGGAATTCGCAAATAAAGAAGTCGTATGGAAAGAAGAACAAGAGGTACGATACTGTCCTATTCATTCATTTATTACGAACGTATAAGATAAGCGTCAATATCGAGGGTTTCGCTAATCCTGTAGTACAGCATATTAAGCTTGGACTATATCTTACAGCTACAGTATACTGTAACATCAATTTCTAAAGTTTACCGACATACTTGAGCATGTTTACAACCGCAATGGATGAATCAATGTTTGATCCATATATTGTAAAATCCAAGTACACGCATTTTACAGCAATTTAGCACGTACTTTGGAGACGAACACAGCAGACTATTGGCTTTGTGGCGTTCCATCGTTTCGGTCCGTCGCGGATTTACTGAACTGAAATCTGCAACGCAACGCGACCTGACTAGTGCAATGACTGATGTACAGGTAACATAATATTTAATATATTTTGTCCTTAGAGTTTCTATCGCAGGCGGACACTAGCTTAAATGATGACTTTCTGTAGAGAGGCGCTCGTCTTCTGCACGCTGCATGTCTAAACTTGAATGCCAACCAGCGAGTTCAGGATACGTCTGCGAAAGTGTCTCTTGAACGGGAGAAGGGTGAACGTGAAGACTTGGAAGACCAATTGCGATCGAAGGTATAGCCGTAGACTTACTGTCTTATAAGGAATCAACGGACACCTATTTCATGCAATGTTTTAACATACAAGGTCAAAGAGATGGTGCAAATGCATTCTGACTTCGATAATGAGAAGGCGCGATTGAATTCGAAAATTAACGAATTGGCGGTCGCGTTGGACAGAGCGAAGAACCAACTTGCCGAACGTGACCGTGAACTTTTATCTCCTCGTAAACCAGGGGTAAGTTATATTTGAGAATCCCATGATGTGCGAAACCTTATTGGCAACTTACGAATCTGTTCAGTTACATGAAAGTGCTCGAGTTGGTGATGAACCATCTGAAGATGAAATTGCACGACTTCAAGAGGAGAAAATAATGTTGGAGCAATCCTTGCGCGACATCGCTCAAACTGTGATCGCCGACGCTGATCTTGCCGTTGCCCTCAGCGATAGCCCCGTCGCTGGCGGCGCTCTTGATGATCTGAGCAATTCGATGGCTGATCTAGGTCTTCCATCTCCAAGGTAAGATTTTAACTGGTAGGAAATTCTGAAATATGTGAACATTAAAGGGCTGAATTTGAATTGTAGACGTGGACTTTCGCCTGGACGAGCTATGTCTCCTGGAAGAAGATCACCTCGCAGAAACCGATCTCCGGCAATGCGTGGCGTTTCACCGTCTTTTGCTGAATCAACGTATAGTGCCGTCCAAGCCGCATTACAGAAGCGTCAGCTGCAAGTTCAGGTGCGGTCTATCCTCCCCTTCGGCATTTCTACATTAGGGGGGCAGAAGAATTTAACCGGACAATATTTGGATGTAGAATTTTACGCCGCTCTTACTGCAACCTTCCCGATTCGCTCGAGCTAGATCGACTATGACTGGGTAAACTATTTTAATTTGGCACGTGTCTGCATCTGCAGGCATTGCAGCAAACAGAATACGGATGCTGATTAAGATGGGCGGATGCTAGACTGAGTCGTGTTTCGCTAGTCCCCTACGCTATCCCTCTATTGGACAAGGAGTATGACTTCGATGTAGCCAAAATATGCTTGACACCAACCTTATTGAGCTTGGCGGACTCTTTGCCGAGTATTCCAACTCGTGCAATCTATAAACGATTTGTATCGATGATAGAATTTTCCCTACATATATTTGATGAATTTTGCAGGAGCTGAGAGCTAAACTCGACGCTTCCCGAGATGCTGCTGCCTCATTGAAGAAGCAACTGTCTGATAGCGAGGTTAGGCGTCGAACGATTGAAAACCAACTGCTAGCATTGAAACAGGATCTCGATTCCACGACGAGAGAGAAAGACGACGCACAACGCGACGCTTACCGATACCGATCGAACGCAGAAGTTGTTGGAAGGTAACTGTGTTGGTGTTTCTTTGCCGGGTTCAACCCTCTGCCTACATAGGCTACCGCACCCATTAGATTCGCCGACGCGGATGGTCATCCAAACGGTGGTTGACAAGGCGTTTACACCAGATGGCCTTCCCAGCGCAACCCATGTAGGCTATATCCGGACAGATTGGTCCAGCCGTGGCTGCCCAGAGGCTGAGATGAGAGGATTTGATATCAGGTTGTGACTCTAACAAGGTAATCTTAGATGGGATGTGGGAGACGATACCCATCTAATCATCGGGAGGAACACAACGAAAATGGAGCAATATTTATGGCGTATTTACACCGATGTCCTTTTTCCGACAGTGAAAAGCAAGAACTGGGTCGAATGCGACAAGATCTGCAAGCGCAAATCGATGCACTGCAGAGTGAGAAAGAGAAACTGCAATCCGCGAACGCAGAACTTCAACGTCAACGTGACAACATCGAGGACGAAAAGGATGACATCACCAAAGATTTGTCGAGAATGAAGAACGAACTGTCGAGAGGGTATGACGATTGCCTATTGCGAATGATAGATTCTCGTTATATAGGCCTAACATATGTCCTGATAAAACGTCGTTCAAAAATATTTTTCGATTTCAACATTTGATAATCATGTTGGGTCATAAATGATGATAAAATGAACACAATTAAACGATGGGGACGGTGTGCATTGTTATCGGCCTCATGGCCATGTAGTCTATAAAGTATGCCTCGAACGCTTTTGTGGAGAGCGCTTTGGTAATGTTTGAAGTGAATATTAATCTTTCTGGTTACACCTGGCTATGTATGGCTGTAATATATAGCGAAAAGTGGAACAGATTGAATTGTTTTTATACTTACCAAGAAACAAGATGGTGGAAGCTATGGATGGAAAGCAATCGTCTCTGCGCGAAGAGCTTGTGTCTGTCAAAGAACAATTGAACCGAGCATTGCTCGACAAGGAAGTCATGGAAGCAGAGAAGACTGAAGTTGTAGAAGCTTTGGCAAAGGTATGGATGGTGCAAATTTATTATAAATACAGCACAATTTGAGCGAGATGTGTTTAGGTTGAGGCCCAGAACGCCGAAATCGAGCTTGCGTTGAACAAGATGAAGGTGGAAGAAGCAACTCTACGCGATCAATTGGCGAAAATGCAAGCTCTCAATGAAGGTCTTGCGCAAGATAAGGTCGATCTTCACAAGGTCATCGCGCAGGTGAGTGAAAATCAAAGTGTTGTTTTCAGGACTATTCAGGTAGGTGGTGAGATTCCTCGGGACCCGTGCTTTTCGCAATGAAATAGTCAAATACACTTAACGTTATAGCATATTGAAAGGAAGCAAAATTTGTCCGCGCCCTTGGGCCCTACATGTATCCGAGAGCCACTGGTCATTGCAGTCATTATATCGCCGTTGTTGCAGATGGAAGAGAAGCACGCTGCTTTGGGAGCTGAGAAGAATGACTTGGCGCAAGAGAAAGATTGCATTCGCGCTGAACTGATCAAGACTGAACAGGAGAAGATGGACTTGCACAATGAAAAGCAAGGGCTCGATCAAAGCCTCCATCTCACTCAACAAACCAGAGAACAGTTGGAGCAAGATCTCATGCTTCTTCATCGCGAAAAGGCCGAATTGGCGGACACCCTTGCTCAAGTTTGTTGATCATGTGACAGATTTGAATCAAATTTTCGTCACTTTTTGAATCGCTCAACAGATTTCAAGGCAGCGTAAAGCTCTTGATGAAGAACTGCAACGTGCTAACGAAGATCTTTTGAGGCAGACTGACTCTATCAATAAATTGGCAAGAGAGAAGGAGGAGTTGACGAAAGAGAAGGCTAATCTTGTGGTTCAAGTCACGGCATGCGAAAGAGAAAATAGAAGTCTCTCAGAAGAGATCGCCGGCCTCAAGTACGTATGCAATAATTAGGTCTTATTTCACGAAGGCGCAGCTCGAAATAGAGTATTTTCACCAAGATAAATCTAGCCGCTGGTGAATGATCAAAGTCTGGTGTCAATTGCGATTGGTGTTATGCATCCCATTCTAACTCCAAAATGCGTCTGTTCTTCATCAGAGCTGATAAAGAAGCATTGGAGACTAGCTTATTTGATTCTCAAACCAACGGTACATCCTTGGAAACCAAGAAAGAACAACTTGAAGGAGAGCTACAAACTATCATGGCTAAGAATGAAGCTTTGCAAGGTTGGCTTTATATATTGTTGCTTCGATCCAGTAACATCCCTAGGCGACATTACACTCACGGGGACACACCGATTTCCCGTGTATTAAATATATACTTACAAAACTTATATAAATATAAGTTCATCGCTGCTACATATCTCGTCTTAAATATTTTGCAGTGGATATTGGCAAATTGCGCCAAGAGATGGAGATCGAAACACAGAAATTGGAAAGAGACAAGCAGCTTTTGAACCAAAAAATGAATCAGCAAGAACGAGAGGCGCAAGTTGCTCTGAAGACAGAACAACAATCTCACGAGGAAGATTTGGAGAAGTTGATGAGAGAAAAGGTATGTTGCTATTATGCTTTGACAACACTTACACAGCACACGGTAAGGATTAATCAATCAATCTTATCGAATCGAGGACACCCTGAGATTGGAATTGCAAGCTGAGAAAGAAGAAGCACTTCACAATGCAAATCTGGAGAAGGAAGAATTGGTTTCTAGATACGAAGCTGAGAAAGAAGAACTTCAAGAAGACATTGAGGCAATGAATCAGGTTAGGAGTGATATCAAATTCTTTAGTAGATTATTATGAATATAATATAATTCGTGGTGGTATCGGCTTTTGTGTTCTTTTGTTTTGTAACATTCTATACACATTGTTTCTACCAACGTCCTTGCGAACGTTCAGACGGTGATATATTGTCGACTGTTAGTTGTAGTGTAGTGTCGTCGCATAGATTGAACCAGCAGAATTAGTAGGACTATAATCATGGATAGAGGAACCGTATTTCGAGCGGAGTTGTACTATGACTGGATGCGAGATCGTTTTTGGGCGGCTCGACTTATGGAAGTACGCTACTTAAGAAAGATTGAGCGTTTTATTTGGTCAGTTTCTTAAGATATTAATGATTGCTTTAGGAGCACAATGAAACTCTGATCCTGGCAGAAGCAGAAAAGCAACAAACCCTTTGCATGAAGGAGACTGAGAAGAATGCTCTGCAAGAAAAACTCAACGCCGTCGCTCGTGATCTCCAACAAAGAGAAACCGATTATGAAAAGTTACGTCGAGAGGCTCTTTCCAAACAAGAGCAAGATAGAGTAATACTTCATATAAATAAACACATAAAGCTTATGGAGATTAAGTTGAAGTACCTTTCAGGTTTCTATGAACCAAAAGCTCCAAGAACTCAAAGATTTCCGCACGCAATTCGAACTCAAGACTGAGGCACACGAGCGTGAAGTGAAGCAGATGAATGAAAACTCGAAGCAACTGCAAAAACAAAAGGAATCTGCTCTGAAAGAGGTGAGCGGAATCCAATTTTGGAACTGCAATCCGTAAAACTATTCACAAGCTTCGTAGTTCGATGATAAGTGTTGTCGGCCAGACAATTGGTAGGTTGCAGAATACATTCGTGGCCTTATAGCAAAGATGAATCGTCCAAATCCTATGCAAGCAGCCAACCATACACGGAAGGCGTGGCGGGAGAGTCCACAAAACTGTTCAATAAAACTTATCGCTGCGTTGCAGGTCGAAGAGTTGAAGCTTCAACTTCGTATGGTCGAGGATGCGAGAGACAGCGTGAGAAGAGATCTGATTGAATCGCAGAGAAGGGTAGGTTATATGCGAAACTACTTGGATATTTCATAGCGTCTTGCAATATCGTACTTTCAACAGGTTAGAGAAACAGAAGAAGCGCGTGAGTCACAAAGAAAAGATAATCTTGACCTGAAGAGGAACATGAACGATGAGATCCACGAGAAAGACGCGATCCAAAAGACCAACATGGAACTGAGGTCAAAGGTCAAGAAGGCAGAACAAGAACGCATTGCACTCAAGGTATTTATATCGATTATTAACTGCTATTAGTCGGTCAATAAACATACTGTGTGTTATAAATCCAGAGAGCTAATGAGGAAAAAGATCAAAAGATTGCCGTCATGGACGAGAGCCGTGCTGGCGTACAAAAGGAAAATGGCGATCTCCGCGCCAGTCTGCGTGAAGTAGAAAGAAGTAGGCTTGAAGCAAGAAGGGAGCTGCAAGAACTTCGCCGACAGGTAAAACTGTTATACCGTACACACAAGGCCTGCTTTAACCGAGCAAAGCTTTAAACTGGATTGACGGTTAATCTTGAGAATATGATGAGCATGAGGTTGCTATACACCTCTCATTCGATCTGATTACGACGTCCATTGGCGTATTATTAGCTAAAACCGAAAACCATATATATTACGTTGAAATATGAAAGTTCAAAAGCATTGGTGCACTCACAGTAAATTTTCTATGAAGCCCCTGTGTAGGACTAATCCCTTTTTCTCTCATGCACTGACTATTATGTGCTCTTAGGTGAAAATGCTTGATGGTGAGAACAACAAGAAGTCAAAGGAACTTGAAGATCTCCAAGCTCGTGTTGCGCGTGATGAAGAACGGGATGAAGAAGCAAGAAAAGAATCGTTCGGCCTCAAACAGAAAATCGTGGCAACTGAAGCTAGCAAAGAGCAAGCTCTCAAAGAGGTCAGTTGACAAACGTGAGCTTACATCTACGTGGCAATTGCTGATTCGCGATTTGTGTTATCCACAGAATTCCTTGTTGACTCGTAAACTTGCTGAGATGGACGAGGAATTCCGTCTTCGGGAGCGAGACTACCTCGGTCAGCTGGCTGAAAATAACGCAATGGAGAAGAGACTGAAGGAAGATCAACGAAGCCTTTTGAACAAATTGGACAACTTCGATGAGGAACTGGCGGAGAATAAATTGAAACTCTCAGCTGCTGAAGGAAGAGTCACGGGACTTGAAAATGAACTCGTCAAACTGGAAGGTTGACTTATATTGCAAATGAAGAAAGTATTGATTAAGTTTCTCGCAAACGTGTTAAAATGTGTGTTTCAGGTGCTAAACGTGACGTGGAATTCAAGTTGGGCAGCTTACACAGTGCTTTGAGAAGAACTCTCGGAATTTCGCGTGTTGGCAGAACGTCGAGCCCAATGAGAAGTCAGAGATCTGTCAGCCCGTCTCCGAGAAGGTAAAGATATGCGTAACGTCATCGCCAGTAAGAAGTTGCAGCAATTCTCTTTATGCAACAGACGATCGGGTTCTCCTGGAAAAGGCTACGACAACACTTACACGACTACTACAGATGGAAGAGGCACACCAATTCCAACCACTGGATCACCTGACAGAAGTCGCAGCTTATCACCAGGCCTCAATCGTTCAAGCTCTCCATTGTATGTTGTCACTGACAACCTCAGTATTGTCGTGAGTAATTTCATTCTTTGGGATTTTTCAGGAGAACGGAACAACTCGTCCAAGACATTGATCCTGAAGTCGTTAGAGCGTCTCTCCGTGATTTCTTGCAAGAACTGAAAGATAGCCAACGTGAAAACGATGACAAAAAGATTGAAAATTCAAATCTCACGAGACAGGTATATCATATCATATCATATCATATCATATCAGTTAACTGCTGAAGTTTTTCATTCAATATTCTAAGTAGCATTGCCCCTTCATCATCATTCAGCAGATTATCAAAATTAAATCATATAACAAGTTGATTTGAAAATTTATTTGTCACTAGGTGGCGCTCAATCCCCAATTGATTCCCTTTCCCCCACAATTGACTTACCGCACACCAACCTTTGGCCATTCTATATGTGCGTATAGCCCACCCCCCGGAATTTTGCCTCCGATGTTCGCTAATTGATGACGTCACCCAATTCAATCGTTAACTTAGGCGTTAGGCTATCTATATCTACCAGATGTGCAATTGTGCATGTATTTACTGTATGGCGTACTATATACAGTATGTACCATTGACCCAGACACTCAAAAAACTACTTCGCCTACTTTGAGATCGCCGTTCTCGTAGACTTATTTGTCGTCCTCAGCGCCAAACGAGACCACAATGTTCATTTCAATTCCACTTTTGTAACTATCATGGAGACAACTGCACGCTATCATATCATGCCATAAATATGTGATATCTATCAAGTACTTTGTAATCCAAGCCGTGTCTGTAACGACTTCGATTTTTCTAGTTGGCAGAAATGGAAGCTGACCGTGACAGGGCCAATCAGCGTCTACAACAGATTCAGAAATCACTCGGGGAAGTGGAAGAAGGCAAACGTGGCGCCGATGGCCGCCTTGCCTCTGCACAGACCGCTTTGATGCTACAAGAAGAAACCATTCGTCGACACGAACGTGAAAGGAAGAACAATAACGAAAAACTCGCGAACATTGAACGTGCTTTGCAGAATGCTGATAACGATCGTAGGAATCTGCAGGTACATTTTATCATTGATTTCCGAATATCTGTTGTGTGTATATGTGTAATTTCTTTACTTGCAATCGCCAGGAAAAACTGAACAAGATGAAATCGAACGAGTCTCGCATGGAAGTTGAGAAAAAGAAGCTCAAGGAACAGCTCGACATGGGTGAGCAGAGAGCTACGCATCTCGAAGTCGCTCGACGCGCCATTGAAGGTGACTTGCAAAGAAACAGACTCAACGCAAATGATAAAGAGACGGAAATTCAGGTGCTGTTAATGCATTGTGTGTGATGTGATTCAGTATTCGTCATTATTGAGTTAATCACACAGGTGCTGCAAGAAAGAAACAATAACCTCGCCCGGCAGATCCAAGATCTTGAAGGAAAATGTACATCCCTCCAACTCACCATTGACAGATTAAGCAACGCTCTCGCAAAGACTGAAGAAGGTGAAAGCCAGCTGAAGGACAGAGTGAGTCTATACACGTTTTTGTATTTACAAGTACTTCAATGAACGCTGTTCGGACCGATTCGGCCGGTGGCAGGCTTGGAGAACGGCGTAAATGTTAGTGGCCACCAAATGTGGACGTTTTTTCTCGATTCTTCGCAGTTACCAATCCAATCTTAACCTCTTATATATATAACTATAACAGCCACTCACGCCACCCATTTGCTTAGCTTAAAGTTGCCTTTTACCTTCGAGCCGACGCGATTCGTGATCGCTTCGTAATAACATTGAATTAAATAGCCTATTGTTTGTGGTATTTCGCGCGGGCCTATTTCATAAGAATTTTTGACACAGGTTCAATCTCTATCTCTGTCTATGTCTGAGAAGGATAACGCTACAAGTACCCTGCAAGATAAGATTTCACAACTCCAGAAGTTGCTTACCGTTAGTGAACATGACCGTCGTGTTTTACAGGTAGAAATTACATTATATACCTCCTACTCCTACTTTCCAACAATTTCTCATAACCTTTTTGATGTGGATACTGCAGGAACGACTTGAAGCTGCTAGACAAGCAGTGGCTGATGTCAAGAAGCAAAATAATATCCTGCAAGAAAAGGTACAGGGCTTGACACACGATAACGAAGAAAGTGATATTCGCAAAGGCGAACTGGAGAACCAACTCAAGTCTCATCAGAAGGTAAAAACAATGAAATGGTTTTCCGCATTTAAGTCGGGAAAAGTTAATTGTCGCTGTTATGACATCCCATGTGATTTTCCCAGATGTTGGCTCAACACAAAGATTCCGAAGTTGGCTTCAACGAGAGAATCCAAAAATTGCAAGACGAGAAAAAAGTTTTCCAGGAGAGAATAACTGGATTGCAGCGAGCGATCGCACAACTCGATGCAGAAAAAAGGGAGACCGAGAGAAGCGCCGTTCGATTGGAAAAAGATCGTTCAGCCCTGAAGAAGACTTTGGACAAGGTTCGGTTCGGACTGTCGTATAGGACTAGGCTAAATGTCGTGCGCTAGGCTAATCACTTTTGATAACGGTCATCAGGTGGAGCGTGATCGACTAAAGACAGAGGAGGAAGCGATGAGACTTTCGGAAAATCGTGGTCAGCTGGATCGTTCAATCAGGGACTTGGAGTCTGAAATTGACGAAGCTCACAAAACCATACAAGTATGCTATATTTATAATATATTTAATAATCAAAAATTTCTGATGCCTAATAAACACTATCGTTAGGCACTTCAAGCTCAACTTGCGGATACGGAACAAGCGCACGCATCACGATTGATTGATATCACAACCCGTCACAGACAAGAATCCGAAATTGAGGTGGAACGATTACGAACCGCACAAATCCAAGCTGAGCGCACATTGGACGCAAGAGAAAGAGCTCACAGACAACGGGTGAAAGGACTGGAAGAGCAGGTAAAGCGAGATAGTATAAATGGGGAAACGGGTATTCGCTCTGGTCACTAACCCGACTGTCTCATTAAGGTGTCTACTATGAAAGATCAGCTCGCTCAAGAAATCAGACGTCGACAACCATACAGCAGAAAATAACGGACTATATATTGACAATTCATTCATTTTGTTCTTGAGTGAACGATGCCTTGGCATCGCTCAAACATCGATAACGCAGATATAATATATACATATGTTCCTTGGGTAGCATACTGCCGTTCCATTTCGGTTTTTCGGATTCACTAATGCCGAGGTCGGGCGGCATACTATGTAGACGTTTATAGTAGGTATTCTAGGCATTATGAGCAATATGCCAATATTTTGTTAGGCTTTTGATTTTCACCAGACTCGTCTTAACGGGGTGATAATAATCGATGGATTACTGACGTTTTATTAAATTCAAAATTTCCCTAGTAATTACTGCCCCCAGTGGATATCAGCCGGAAGCAATATAAATTTGAATGTTTCGGTAATGTGGGCATGAATATACTTTCCTTAAATAGAGCGGGGCGTGGCGTTCTTTTCTGGTACAATCGTTCTACCTGGATAATTTTTCCAAACCTACTTATATTTGGAGAGTTAGTACAATATATTATGTATTGAAGTACTGTATATCCTTGCTGACAAATTCATATAGTTTGTATTAATCTGTAGCATATTTACGTTTGGCACTTCGAGCGCATTCCGTACAAGCTGAATATTTTGTACTTGCACATAGCATTCAGCATTTGCACGCAACACACTGTTACCAATATTTCGTAGAAGCCAATAAATTTGATATTTTAAGCTGCCTCTTTCTACGTAGCCTACTAACGAAATATTCACAATAGGCTTTCGCATGTTGACGACAGACAATATAGGCCGCTAGGCCTACCTGATCTACAGAAGACTTCACAGAGGAAAGAGGCCTATCCTACCTTGGGCTTGTTGTTGACGTTCATCGATATGCGGTCTTGTGTAAGGACGCGACGCCTGCGAGTGATAGGAGCTGGAAGTTTCGGAAGCAATGGCTGTATACGTAGCAGAACGAGGATTCGCTATAGGCCTACACGGCCAGCACGGACCAACGATGTTTTTTTTGACGGAGATAGATGACGGCGTTTTATTTTAGTTGCTCACAGCAGAGATGTAATAAGATAGGCCTATATGGTGCATTCGTGAATGAACAACGACTTCTTTGAACTTGTAGAGTTGTAGATAGGCCTATGGCACATATATACCTTATTCGGATGCTCGTGGACGGAGAGTGGGCAGAGCGAACGTTGAGAGGCGTTATTTGCGTAAATGAAGACATATTCAGAAAATATCAAGGTCCACAACAGCATAGGTTCGCGTGATTTTGGATTATTCAAACAACTCTATATCCCTGTTAGCCGTTATTGTACGTGGGCTAGCCTATATAGAGTATATAGTGGTAGGGCTATATAGCTGTACTGTCATTATTGTGATACGCCTAAATTCACAAACTGGTGGTTCACATGGGCGAACTTTATAGACCTAAAAGCTATGATTAAAATGACTGACTGATATGAATGATTAGCAAAAACCTTTTGGGCACCTATTGCTTACTAGGCGCGTCCATATTTATTCATATTGTTAGATTGTGACTCACAGCCGATTCGTGTCACCTTTATTAGGCCTACGCCAAAGGTGTAACCAGAAAAAAGGGCCACCACATGCGATCAGGGAAGGTGGATAACGCGATATAGGCCTATATGTCAATATGTAAGGCTTTAAGTACGCTTTGGTGATGTAGGCAAAAGAGTTTCAAAGGTAAGGTAGGAGAATCCATTTTCGACGATGACACGCGGGTCTGTCGCACACGGAGGAATAGCTTTCTTCTTCCAAAATTTCATTTGGTCATTTTGGTGTGGTTGATGACGAAGTTTGTGTGCATTAATTAAGCTATATTTAGAATTCCGATCACTAGAGTCACCAAAGTCAATAAAAGCGAGTGTTTGGCGTCTTACAGATCAAATGTTCAAATTCGCTCCGCTCTGACATTAGTGTTGAACTTTGATTCTGGCAGAATCAGAGAAGGCGGATCATCTCAATACACGATTTGTGTTTTTCGGTTGCGCCATTCGAGATTCGAGTGCTAGAGACAGTGTGGCCTTTATCTGTTGTTTTATGAAGTAGAACGTGGCGCATTTTGAAATTTTCTTTGGCTGAGTCTAACTGTAAAGTATCAATATTGGAGTTTAGCAATGGGGAAACGATTTTCAAGGATGCTTGGTAACAAGGAAATGAGAATATTAATGCTGGGGCTCGACGCAGCTGGCAAAACAACAATTCTTTACAAACTGAAGCTTGATCAATCCGTCACGACCATTCCAACGGTAGGATTCAATGTCGAAACAGTGAAATACAAAAATACCAAATTCAACGTCTGGGATGTCGGTGGACAGGACAAGATTCGACCGTTATGGAGACACTATTATACTGGAACTCAGGTATTATACTAGCTTTAACTTTTCACACCGTAATTTTATAGCCATAGACATACTGTTTGAATTCTTATCTTGAGCTGATGCATACATGCATGAGTAAACCACAGAAATTACGGCAAATATTCAAAATCATGCTGGTAGGCCTACTCGCTTCTGGAATTATAATTATATCCATTAACCTCCTGAAACAATATTCAAAAGATTTATAATCCCTCTGGCAAAGGTTATGGCAAGAACCTTGGCATCTTTTGGCCTAGATGAGTGCTGTAGTGCATCAGCTGCCAAACAGAATTTGTGCCAATAGTTTTTCAACCATACTATGGAACTCCATCCCTCTCGAGGTAGTCCAGTCACCCACAGTGTCGTTGTTCAAACTAAGATTAGTTGAAGTAAATTTATCTCGCTTTATCAAGGGGTAGTGTTAGTAGCCTTATTTGGCTCATCTCTTCCTTGCCAGTCTGTATTTCTATAATGGGAACAGTCTTTCGCTTTGATCTTCCTTCCTCTTCGACTGGTGAATAAATATACATACATACACCAACATTAACTTCACAGGCCTACCTTGACAACAATCTTTGGTATTATTCTAGAAAACCGGCCCAAATTGTATGTAGATCGATAGCATTTAACCTAAACACAAATATACCCGTTCCACATCTTAATCGCAACAATTTACTGTAATATCGCCCGTCAAAAATCGCTACCCAATATGCCTAAAAACGGAGCTGTAGCTGAGCGCACCGGCGAACCATTGAGATATGAATGACGGCACGCGAACTGCGGTTGCCAGATTTTAAAGGATGCGTACCTCATCGCGTTATTGCACAGAGAGTGATCAGCACCACATCAAAGGATAGAGGGGCGTGTCGCAGGCGAATTGGGTGGGGGTCTGGCTGACCTGTGCGGAGCGAAGCCGGGTCAAGCGGTGCCGTCCACCTCGACTTTTATGGCATTATCGCTAATGACTTTCTCGGTATATCTGGCAACTTCAAATCGTGTGACATTCACATCTCAATGGTTCGCGGCTTGATTCTGAATGGGCCGGTTTTCAAAAATTTACCCAGGAATCAATTATATTTAATTTTTATGCCAGTCGAATTGGTGCTTTGAAACACTTTGCCCTCTATAGTTTCATTGTGACATAAACTTACAATCCAGTCTGTTAGTGCTGGCCTGATCCCTGACCCGTGCCGCATGTTTAGAACTCCATATGACAAAGAAGATGCATTGTTTATTTAAAATTATTTATTATACCACTGATCACGAAGTCTTCAGGCCTGGGATGTGATATCTGTCCTGAATCTTGATGGTGGACTGCCGACAACGAGAAGGCAATAGTTTTAGCAATATTTAGCATGTTTTAATGAATAAAATTTATTAGCCTTATTGATCATGTGTGGGTATGGTATAATCCCCCTTTTGCCAACTGTAAAAGGAAAGACCAATGAGAGAAGACTAAAGCAAAATATATACACATGTCATATCTTTACATGAAATTTAGCAGGTTAACCAAACAGCCGATTTCACTTGTAATGTTATGTAAACATGGCTATCATTGTGAATGGTAGGGTAGGGCAGAGCCCACTGTGTATATCCAATCTTTGTGTGTGTCTAGGTAAATTTTGCAAAAAGACACACAATGCACCTAGGTACCGTACACCTTTCTATTGTCGTACCATTGTTTAGCAATCAAGAATAGCCCCGTGGAATCTATATATTACGCTTAGATCCTACTGTCTCATCGGTAGGTTCAGTTTGATGCAGTTGGTGCTGCTACTGGTTTTATAAATGCAGTTTGACTCTTGACCTTTGATCTGTGTTGCGTACATTTGTTCATGTTCTGATCGCGGACCTGAACAGCAGAGGTGGGCATTTTGCACTTTGTAGTACAGGCTGACTAGAAAATTAATCGGTGCTGTTTGGCCAGATTTTTTGAGTCAGTCATTTCTGTTTCAGTTTCTGCTTATGATAGTAGGCGATTGGCATGAATGAGGAGATGACAAGTCTTGAAATAGGATAGATCTAATGACCTAATGTTCCAATTTGACATGACCGCCAAACAAGCATTGTAATGTATTCATAAACAATAATGGTAGTTTTACACAGTGCACATACACTAGCCACTGGGTCTTGTTTTGGGTTGTGCCACTGAATTTGTGATACTGTAATCTAACTCTCTGTTAACTTAACAACTATTCGGAAAGGGTTTGGCCTTTGCCATGATGTGAATATACCAAACTAAAGGTCTACCATTTGTTAACCAGCTTTCGTTAATAAGGCATGATATCAACTTGCAAAATAGATTGGATGTCAAATTTTCAGTTAAGACCTGCAATTTTGCCAAAGTTTTCAAATTTGAAGTTTGAAAAACTTGGACTTCTACTCAACGTTTCCCTGTTTTATCATGTAGGTAGCCTATGATTACTAGACTATCGTCACAGTACGGTACAGAAATCTGATAATAATCATTTTCAAGTGTCCAAAAAGATGCCTTAGTCGTAATGTTTAGCTTCATCTAAATATGGTATTCTAAATTTGTTTGAAATGGAAAGCACCGGTACAGCAAATTCCACCGTACTGTTTCATTCCTTAAGTGAAGACCTCAGCTGCTCAAAAGTTCAATTGTTATTGGTTACTTCTCGGTCTCTACAATTTTTGTCATCTTTGCTTGCATTGTTCGTAAGAACTGTAGCATGATTCCAGTTCCTTGAATTTTTAATAGAATTGATTCCGACTTGTATGGTAGCCTACTGCACATTATTGAATAAATAAGTGACACTATAGCGAAAGTATTAGGTTTAATGTGTGTCAGTGTAACGTTTTGTGTTGATGTAAATGTTTGAAATGTTTGTTTAGGATAGCGCTCCAGTTTTGATAGGAATGCAATGGGCCTAGTTGGTCTCGTTAATTCTGTTGTTTGTGATTACACACTGTGCTCTGTGTTGCCAATGATATAGTGATTGTTGGATGGTTGGACGAATTTCCCTACCACCTCAGTAGAAATGCATGGAGCTTTGTAAGGACAAGCCAACTCCTATTAGTAAATTGGCGACTTTGTGAGATTTGAAGTGGATGGATCAGATCCATTGCAGTCCCTTCTGCTCTTGCCCAACCTTCCATGTAAGACTTTATCACCAACAAGGCACGGGTATGTGAGTAAAATGGTTTTCTCATTTGCAGGGTCTCATATTTGTTGTGGACTGTGCCGATTATGACCGTATTGATGAGGCAAAGCAAGAGTTGCATCGCATTATTAATGATCGAGAAATGAAAGATGCCGTGATTCTGATATTTGCAAACAAGCAAGATTTACCTGACGCAATGAAAACTCACGAAATCCAAGAAAAACTCGGGCTGACTAGGATACGAGATAGAAACTGGTATGTTCAACCATCTTGTGCAACTACCGGCGATGGTTTGGATGAAGGGCTCCGTTGGCTGATGAGCAATCATAAGAGTTAGTGGTTTTAATTTAAGTGTCATTTATGAAATTGACTCTGCGTTGCATTGAGACATTACAATGGCAATCAAACATTTAAGT
This sequence comes from Botrylloides violaceus, assembly GCA_030412335.1. NCBI lineage: Eukaryota > Metazoa > Chordata > Ascidiacea > Stolidobranchia > Styelidae > Botrylloides > Botrylloides violaceus. Next base: position 238,272 of record JASFYC010000825.1, on the reverse strand, counting down.
AGATTGCAATGCATCTCCATCCGTCAGTGACAATAATCGTCTATCTACCTAACTTCCATGTTTACCCGTTATGCCACTCTCTGAATTTAGCTGATGCATCTTGGCTCCATGTGGGTACATTCATCAGCTTGTTTTGAATATGAAGACGTCTCTTGTTATTTTCTTGAATGAATTACTCACAATGACTAATTAAGTGGTATGGTTGCATGGTTAACCTAGTCTTTGAAAAGTGACTTGTATCACATCTACATTTGAAGCAAGTCATCAGTGTATGTTACCAAGATCACATGATAATTAAACTACCATTATTCCTATCTTCCACTCATTAAAATGGTTTCAACTGCCGGTGTCGACTTGAATTGTTTGCATTTACAGTCATGTCAACTTGTTTTTGCTGATGCAAGCGCAGCTTTATACTATTTTGCAATTGTTGTAGTCAAACATTTGTCTTTTGCTACAGAAAGTGTTGGTCTTAAACACAACAAAATAGCAACCTGACTCTTGCGTAGTCTACAAAAGTACAAATGGGCAATTAACATTACCATATACCGTTTTCCATAAATCAGCTCATTAATGAGTAGCCGCGTCCAGGTTGGTGCTGGTTGTTGAGCAAGGTAGTGTTGTGTCATCCCGTTAGAATTCATTTGAGTTGATTTTGATCATTCTTGAGTTCGTATTCTATCGTACTCTTTTTACATTTGACTTGTATTGCCATATTGGTATTGAACGGTTCTGGCCGTCTTGAATATGAAGACCATAGAAGAAATATACCTATAGCCTCGTATTTCTTAAAGAGAGAAATGTATCTTCGTAAAGTGAATGGGCGGCGAGGTTTAGCCTACTCTGGACGTGCGCGTGCTGCGTGTAGGCTACTGCACAGTCGGGTTGCTCAAAATCAGCAATTCATTACTTTGTTATGAGTTTTTCAGGCGGGACTAAATGAATGCCAGGAAGTTTTGGTCTGTCCGATATTGCCAATGTGGAATAATGCCACGCAAGAGCGGAGTTGGCTTACTCATGGCGGGGCTACTTCGCCTTTTGATAACCATTGCTCGACGACATTTTTTGCTTCAAACAGGGGTCAGTCGAATTAGCCGAACAGGAGGGGGGGGCTATACGTTCATGAAATGCCATGCAAATATGCGGGATGTGAAGTAAAAGCCATGTAGTAGACCATGGTGGGTGTTAAATTTTTTGAGCTCGGGCTCCTTGCTCTGGGGTCTTGACCCCCAACGACTGGGTCGAGGTCTTAGTCATTCCCACCCGGTTCACAGCCTACTAGCCCCATGCCTCCGAGGAAGTGACGTGCGGGTCTGGTAGGTAATCGGTCCCTTCATGTCTTACGCCTTACCGTACGCAAAGCGATAAGAGCGTGGTTATGATAAACACAGTGTTGTAACCTGCCCTTGCTTAGCCCATGCTATTCCTCTACTAGGCTGATGTCCGGCATTAGGGGACATACATGAAATTTAACTGCGAGCTGGCGCTACAGAGTCAACTGCGGCAGTTTTATAAATCGAAATCGACCAAGCGAGAGAAAAAACATGGTTGCGTAACGCGCTGTCGCTTGGAGCGTGTGTTGTGTAGTTGTCGCCGATCCACGATCGGGACGGGAGGATGTGGGTGAGCGGCGGAGATATCAGGAATTCTCAGGATTAGGGTAACCAATGAATTTGACCTGTGGCCAAAATGAATTAACATAAACGTATGAATAAATGATAATAAACAGGATGGTGTTGCGGTGTTGGTGGGAGACTGGGAGTCAACAGTCAACCAGGGCAAACATTTTGGATACAAATGCAACCAATGCAAGCTGTATACATTGTCCTCATCTTAATATTTATGCACTACATTGGGTTACTAATTATTTGTCATTTAATGAACAAATTAGCCCAAATACGTGGACCTAGTGCTAGACCTGCGACCTAGGTGCCACGATGGACCAAGTGCACTAAGCAGATTTTGCGATTCTAAACAGTGAATCCAACAAATTCGCGGAGTACAAAAATTTTTAGAGAGCCGGCCTCACATTGTCAGACTCGGTTGGTTCTTTCCATCACTCATTCTCCATTAATTATACACCAGTCTGCATTTCGTGGCCGGTGAGCGCGCGAGGTTTTGTAGACTAAAAAGGCTCCCGTATTTTAGGACCACAGGGGACGATAGGAATGCGAAAAACAACGGATGGTTTGAGCACTCGGTATACCCATTGTGGATCAAATTGGGCATAAAATCGGCACGGGCTATGTGATATGTGCAGACGGCAATTTTTGCGTCCACAAGTTCTCGTCCAGATCTGCCATAAAATTCAGTGTCGTTTATACAAGTCGCTCACTAGAAACTCTGCCACTACCTTATCGTTATCAGTAACTCATCTGAAATATTTACAAGGTTCACAAGTTCGCGGTCTGCCGTTTATCATATTGGGAATTCCGCGTTGTTTGCTGTATGACCTAATAGATCTTGACCCCTAGACTTGGGCAAGATCATTTTCGCTTTGTTCAATTTTGTCAATGATGAACATGAAACATGAATTTTCTGAGTGAATGAACTTCAAGGTTAGCAGATTGCTGAATTGTCAGGCATTACAGAATTGGTACCAGTGAGATCGATATGTTGTGGACTGGCCGTCAGAGCAGCAGTAATCTACTCAACACACTATCAATATCAACACTAAAGAATTATAATACTGGTACCTGTTATCCTGCATTTTAGACTTAATTGTATTCTGTTGTGTTGACTGCTATGTCCTTTGTATTTATTGGAATAGTCTCAATCCATGTTTTTCTATGATGTCATCAAGTCAATTATGGTATTGCAAGCAGTGGGTTTGATCATACAAGGGTCATGCCATCATGGTTGTGTTCATGATAAATTAGAGGCAACAAAAGGAATAAGCGCACAATATTACGACTTTACAAAAACTGTCGGAAACACCGCACCATCGAAGAGCAAACATGTGAGAGCTGATTCGTCTTCAAAGAAATCTGCAGAATTGACTGTGCCTAATAAAGCCGTGCACCGAACGAAGCGGTCAAATGAAGATGCAACTGATGATAACCACAATAAACATCCAGTTACAAGCTCATCTCGTAGCCAAAAGCAGTTTGCCTCAGCCCCACGACAAGTTAAAAAATCAATTGGAGGAACGCAAGCAAACTTCCGTTCCCAGGCATCGGATGAAGCCGGTACGCCAACTCAAGATCCAAATGCAAAACAGTGTGTTAAAGAGTTATTCAAGCCTATTCGGATCAAAATATTTATGCAGGAGGAGTACATCACCTTTCATATGACTAGCGACTTCTTCAGGAGATTGAATGAAAGCGTACACCGAGCTGTGAAGAAAATACAGAATATTTTGTCAGGTGGGGTGTTTATCTGGATTATAGGCCTACGGCTGCTTTGCTTATAAGGCTCTTGACTTTTGTTGACTAGAAACTACTGCTCTCGGTTCTCAATGCTCGAAGGATTCTTAACCTAGTAAATCCTTTTGTATGGTAAATGTAATTTGAGTGTTCTGGGTATGCTGATTGGCAAATCTTCTATATATTGGCATAGGGTAAAGACAGCAGCAAGACGCATTAGGCCTACATGTTCCTGCATTCTACATTTTTGTAATGGTGCAGTCTGCCTGCACATTCTTGGTTCTACCATATTTCAGTGTGCGCTGACCAGAGTTGCTATGCTAGTTCATGAACTGCTGTCTAGATCAGTGTGTTCATTTAACTCTAACTTTTTCATGATCACTTGGGAAAGTTGGCAAGTTCAACGTGGAATTTTTCAACAGCTGCCGTACTGGTAGTAACAGCCATAACAGTCAATAACAAATGATGTCAACAGTTGTAAATAGAGAGTAATCCTTGATCCTTACTTGTAGCCACTTATCGTAACCAACTAATGCCATTAAAAATGAAGCTACGCCCAAAGTACTAACAGTATGCCCCAAAGTACCTCATCATATGGCATAAAGTGTAGCACTTACTCACGAATACTTCGATTTGTTATGATTTGTTTATTCATTAGGCCTAGTCCTATTATAGATTCACTGAAATCCTGTTGTCAATGTGCTATTTGGTTTGTAACAAAAAACAACCGTAAACATGGTATGACCTTCTTTCGCATTTTTACTAATTTATATATAATACAGTAAGGCCTTTGATCAGCCATTTGATTAATTGGTAGGCTATTGCCCAGCATTTAAAATCACGCTTAATAATGCCTAATTGCTTCACCTACAAATTCAGATTATGTTATCTGCAATTCTAAAGTGGTGTTATATATATACTTCTTCTTAATATTGGTTACAGTTGACTTGGCGTTATCTCTTACAGCCATCTTCTTGCAAGTATGAGCATTAAGTGTAAATTGACATCATCGCCAGTAATTTTGTGTTTCGCCAGACACATTTTTTAGGAGTATGCTTCAGTAATCTATATACTTCTTGTCCTAGTGCAGTAGGTCTAAGCAGAGTACGGTATGTATTGAAATATATCATGCTGGTTCGCCGAAGCTTACTGGGTAGGCCTATTGTTTATTAAGGTGCATGTTGAATAATTTTTGTCTGAAATATTTCAGTGATTCCGGTCAAGGGTCGTTTGCGATTCAACAGGACACCTGAAAGTATCTGTAGCAATTTTTGGAGTGAGCCGTTCCCAACCCGGTTAAAACCGAGAAGGTAAATTTAAATGTTTCCTTGTGCAAAAGTTGTTCATTATTTTTACGATACCGGTATGGCCTAAAAAGAAATGTTCTCTGTAAAACCAAACTGGTAGCCTACTGTAGGTTGATCATTTGAAAAATGTATGTGTGACGTGCAGTCACATGGTAGGATGGTACACTACCGTACCAGAAGTTGCGGCTAAATACCGTACCTGTGTCTATGCTCAGCGAGAAGTTTCAATATATATTACATAATGTCAATTTACAGAATAATATGTTGGTAGTACCAACCACTTGGCCGTGAACAAGTAAGTAGAAGTGAAACGATCTAGCATTCTAGTCAATCGGTTGCACTTTCACATCCTTCTGCTCATTGTCTTGTTAGTGTGATTTGTTGGCTGATATGTCTGATGCTCAAAACAATTCACTCAGGAATATGATTTGTAATTCTCTACATGTGACAACTATTAGTTGGTCTAATGCCTTAGTGTAGTGTCATCCTTCCATCATATCCATTCTGTCTCTTAGCAATTTGTGAGAGTGAGCACGAATAATTGGTACGGTATGTTGCTTTTCTGTTGACTTCATTTTCGAATTTCTAAGCATTTACACTCTTTCAGATGTGCAATACCTGACGCTAGCTACAGTGGAGAGACATGTATGAAGGACTTTAAGGTGAGGCATATGCCAATATTTATCACACATTTCCTTTGTACAGTGATGTAAAGGGGGCTTGACCAATTTAAAAATAGTAGGCTAACCAGTAATATTTTTCACCGCATGCTTCTAATTGATGGTGCATAACTTTATCGTGATATTTTAATGGGAGACAGTTTCTTTACTGCTTGAACCTTTTCTAGCTTCCTGACGCACATCTTCGTGGCTACCCAATTTATCGTAACAATACGACAACTCCAACAAGTTGGCTGTACAGAGATGGCGTTGGAATTGCAGAAGCCGACATGGTCTTGTATGTACATGCAAGGAACACTATCCTTTGCAAGGAAAATGTAAAATTATCAATGCTCACACACTGGTCAAAACTGTGATAACACCAATGTACATTTTTGACAGGGCTTGATAGCTTATGCAACATATTGCCAAGTTGATCAACGTCATAGACCTATTGCAGGACTGATTAACTACTGCCCAAGTTATTTGAAAGACCACTTGTACAATAAGAATGTTATGTATACGGTAAGATTGGTTTTGCTTTAAAAATATCTAATGTTATATAGGATGTCATGAATATGTTACCACTAATTTTAGTAAAATGTGATGCAATCACCACTTGTCAATTGGTAATATACACAAAGGCAACTGGAGTGCATATAGGATAACATACCTAGTTCTCTCACACTTCTGTAGTGTTGTTTTGAATAGTATCCTTATGCCCAGGTCAGGTGCATTTGTGTTTTCATAGGCTGTTTATTGCCTTGTTGCGACATCTTAGGCATTAACCCTTGAAACATCAGCTGCCCCCTTACACCTTGGTTGACATATAAATACCCTGTCTGTTTTCCGCAGTTGCCCCACTAGCCTGAACCCCAACCATTAATGACTAACCCAATGTCATTTACCCATTGCCATGAAGACTGGTATTGAACAGGGGTGTGCCGCACAGGTTTGATGTTGCCCGACTGCTTTAAATTACGAATTCTTTTTCAAGACATCACTGCATGAAATATTTCACATTTTGGGATTTTCGAAAGACCTCTTTGACAAATTTCAAACTTGCAAAATCAGTATTGGTAAATCTCAGGTGAAATTTGATGGCTAGCTGATGGCGAACAGAATATTTTGCTACTTACGTGTTGCAATTGTTCACAGGGAAACAACAGGACGCTTATAAAATGGGTTTGTGAAAAACGAAAGAACACGGTCAGTTTCATAGATGGAGTGAAGAATATTGTAACGCCGGCTGTACGGAGGGAAACTAAAAGGCATTTCGGATGCGACACAGTCGAAGGTTGTCCACTGGAAAATCATATCGTGGTGAGAAATGACATTTGCATTTTCAACTACATTTCATTGTCAACATTTTGGCTTACAACCCAAGCAATGTACATTTACTTGACTCTCCTAATTAGGGTCTTGCGATGATCAAGAGAATTATTTGCAGACCAACGTAATCCCCAGCCTCAGGTGATATGTACTTGTACTAATGGAATTGTCATGGCATGATCCTTCGTTGTTTTCTCTTGCTTGCTTCAGTTCTTACTATTTGTAAAATCTTGATTTTGCCATCCAAGATAAAATTAACTGAATGATTTCCGGTTGTTGTTAGATGTGCAGTCTAGCATTGCGCCTGTATTATATTTGTTTTTATGACAAATCAAAAGATTTTATCTAGATATTTTTATCTAAGTGAGTTTCCTCCAATGATGTGTCATGTTCATTTCTTTTAGTTTGGGCATGACACACTGGTATACAATAGGCCTAAATGGCTCTACAATTCCTAGTATTGTTGAAAGCAATATTAAATGAGTTCAATGACATCTCGGCAAAAAAAATTTTTTCGATGACAAAAAGTGATTTGTGATTTCGGTGCATGAAACTTGTCTCAGCTCCTGCAGAATATACAGTTACGCAATTTTCTTGCATGATTATTTTCCGAGTACTGAAGGACTCGCTTCTCTTTGTATCTAAAACACGCAAACACCGGCATTGTGCTTGTCAGGAAATGTCTTTCTTACAACTGAAACATTTCTTCTCTCGCAGGTTTAGGTCTCCTCTCAGCCCATTTCGTTAGCATCTACATACAAATTTGATGCCGTCTTAATTTCAAAGCATTTTGACTGGAATTTTGTTCCTTGCATGATGATGATTAGTTTTTGCTTTTGACTTCCTCTCTGTTAACAGCAAATCTTTTGTATTTTTCATTAATTTCCTACTAACATACGTCTAAAATGATCTACCGTGCTTTTTGCATATTCTAGTTCAAGATATTTGGTCTAAATACTGGCCTGTCCGTGCTGGTGCAAGGAATATAATGATCTGATCTTGTACAAAATCTAGAGACCTGTAACTACATCTTCTCACTGGGAAGGCAGATTAATGCAAGGTTCATTAATGGCACCAACAATTAGTCGGGTGAGTTTAGTGTTGGACTCAATACAATTTCGCTTCTTATGCCTTTTCCTTTGTCAGCCTCACCTGACAGTAATCGATCGAGTGACTCTTAGTGCATTTGAAGACATGGGATGGTATCAGGTGAACTACAATCAGTCTGAAGAGTTTCTTTGGGGTAACCAGGCTGGATGTGAATTTCTCTCAAACGATGCGTGTACAAATGATTCAGAGTATTTCTGTCATGATAAATCCTCTGTGTAAGTATCTGCTCGGTTAATATTTATGGTGCACCCAGGGGCGGATCTAGAAATTTTCGTGGTGGGGTGTTCACCTCACGAAATAGGCGCGTCCAGAAATGACGTCAATTATTTGACCACACCCACTTTTCTCCCACCTCGACTTCAGATACTAGTATCCAGTACCATCGGATACTTCAAAGTCCGACCAGGAAAAAATTATCACGCCGCGCTCAAGGCGGACCGGCGACGCAACACCACCAGCGGCTGCAATCTCAGTCTCACACTCTCCTCACTATTTCGAAGCAGCGCGTTACGCAATATGGACTTGCGCTATTTCTCTTGTTCACACTCTGGGGCAGCGCGGCGCTGGTTTGATCCCCATCGCCAGAGTAGGCGGCGCCGCTATAGAACGGTTCACGCTATGTCGTAAACAGGAAATGAAACATCCGGAAGTTTAAATAAAGAAACTAGCGGGGTTGTGAACGAACGCGTGCTTCTTGCTCGCGTCTTCGCAATTCATTGCCCAGAATGAAGGCAGCGCTATCCTACTACATAAGAAACAAGCGGAAAACAGAATCCATCGATGGGATTAAATGCCGATGCTGGTGTTTGCGTATTGTGGACGGGGGTCTTGTGACAGTCAACATGACTGACCGTCCGTAGTTGTTGACGCCTTTGCGGACAGTTTTCCTATGACTGACCGCCCGCAATTGTTGACGCTTTGCGGACAGGCTTCCTATGACTGTCTTGCAGATTGCCGCAGCAGCAAAAACGTGCGTAGCGCAGGTGATTCGAAACCGAGCACGATTCCCGCGGGCGCCGTTTACCACGCCAGAAAATATTTCGTCATTTTTTCGCTCTTGTGCAGGGGGGTGTTCGAACACCTAAACACCCCCTCTGTATCCGCGCCTGCAGGTGCACCTTGAAATGTTATTTTTTGCAGTGGCTGCCATTACTTACATATGGATAAAGGCATATGTAAGTCAGGTAAATACCTTGATGGATGTCGGGTTTTCAAAACTTCTGTCGGTATGGAATGTTGGAAACCAGAAAATGGGTGAGACATATTCATATTGGTTATACTATGAATTTACGCCACTTTGTGTACTGGAAGTGATCTGCCAAATTCGATCCAGTGCACGAATGTGACGCTCTCAATAATATGCAGGAAGGAAGCTCAGCAGATGTATGGTGAGATATACTCCACGGAAAGTCGATGCTTTCAATCCAATTTACAACAGACAAATACGACTGTAAGACCGTGCTGTTGACATTTATTAGTACAGACTTCTACAGTTACAGTTCTCTCTATATCTAGGACTCTGAATCTAGTGTAGCTACTGTTCAAGGAAGGTGCTATGAGCACAGGTGCGGTGGGAATAACACATTTGAAGTTCGTGTTCAAGGGTCTGAATGGAAAACCTGCCATGATAATGAGTATATCGTGTTCGAAGGATATGAAGGTTACTTCAGTGAAGTTTCGAATTGTCAAGATCCCTTAATGTTCTTATTTTCTGTTAGGTGGAATTGTGTGCCCAGCTGCTTCAATAATTTGCAGAAATACAACGCGGGAGAAGGTGAAAGATCCTGAATACGAACAAGGTTTGGCTGTGGTTTATTTCATTGGTTTTGGTTTGCATTTCTGTATTCCTCAAACTATACCACTATACGCTTATCTGTGCGATGCATCGTGGCGCACTTGTGGTAATAGTTACAGGGACTGCAACTGCACCGGCATTTGTATCACAGCTAGCTATTCAACCAAGACACTGTGGCAGTAACAGTAATCAAGTCTGTGCCTTTACCTTTAACCATGAAATAAGGTATCGGTCACTAGGCCAGGCACAACATGCTGTATAATATCCGTGATGGTAGCAATCCATGAGAATTTTGTGTATTTCAGCCAACATGATTGTATGTGGCAATTTCACCATGACGATTCCTGGATTGTCGGATGGCGTGGAATCGGTTGTTACTTCAGCTGGCTTGAATAATGTTACTGGTGCATTGGAAGCTAAACTGGGCGAAATGATCATTGAATCTACCAATGTTTGCAAGTAAGGCGTTTTACTTCTTTCAAAATTTCTTTATCACATGATCTCTTTCATGCAGAAATTGTGTCACTGACGTCCAGCACAAGAATGACGATAGAGTAAATTTCATCTTGAAAATGCAGTTGGCTTCTACTAACATCTCTTCAAGTGCAAAAGCAGAAAGCGGCTCTGGTGAAATAAACAATAACAAAGATAGCAAGAATATTTCAATGGATGGTCTATGTGTGAATGCCGTCAGAGATTTACTGAATTCGTCTGACAAGAAGAACATGCGATTGACTTTTGATGGTGTGGATTATATTCCCGATAAAATGTAATATTAAAACCACCTAGATGTACATAGTGAAATGAGCTCACAATATCAAATTTCGAATTCAGAAATTTTGACAGTCCTATTGAAGAAGTGACGAAGTTGAAGAAAAGTCATGTACTTGATGTAGATTCTGGAACCTCTGGTACAGGCGTTTATGTTGCAGCTGCCGTCGGTTCTGTGTGTGGTAGCGTGTTGATAATGGTTGGTGTTGTGGTATACTTGAAGAACGCTATCAACGTCGCAGTATCTCCGATTCCAGCAACGCCCATGAGGGCAGATGTTCGATATCATTTCAACAGTGGTAGTTTCACTGTCGCACCGTCGGAAAACGGGAGTGCGGGTCAGTTACCGAATGTCGATATTCCCTGATGAAGGAAGTGTTTTTTCATCAGAACAGATGCAGACCAACAAGTCTCCTGTCCTGGGGGATTTTGACTGTGATTTGAATGGCTGACTGGGTATTTTGGGGAGAGGTGGTCAGCTAAGTTGCCCTTATGCGAGAATATCAACTAGCATAGTTGCTAGCTTGGCAATGCTTGTATTCCAATTGGAATCAAAGTGTTGGAAGAAATATGTATTATATTTTGTATTCCTAGATGAAATTATTTTCAAGTGCAATTCGTTTATCTTACAACGGTACGCCTGACTCATAGGATTACTATTACATGACATACGGCTAAAGTGTACTTCATTCAGACGAAAATACATTATATGCTGTCTTGTTGAAAATATTTGAATAAGTATTTAATATATGTTTGTTGGAGCATTGAGCGTGCTAGAGATGTAAGTGGGCAAAGTTACGTTACGTACCCTCTGGCCAAGATGACGTCCGTCGCCGTATTTTAGTTGAAGATAACCGTTTTAGTCTTTTTTTCTACCTTCCGTGATTATGGCTCAGTTGGTAGTTTTTATATGTCTGTGGTGTAGCGAAGTCCGAACCGCTTTTCGCTACAACGACAATAAACGAATTTGCTGGGCGACGGGTAAACAACGAGCCGGCTTTGGATTTGGAAATGAGCGCGTATTCATCGCCGTCAGGTGAGCGAAACGTCTTTGTAATTTGTAAGTGCGCAATGCAAATGATGTTCGACGTAACATTACAATATCATGGTACTCTTGATAATTAAAGTTTCCCATTACTACGCGACCACGGCATATTCACTGGTAATTTCGGTAACGTCAGTCATGGTCGTCCTCTGTCTTGCTTTATTGGGTTTATTCGAAGTCGAGGAAAAACCAGCTGATTTTCAGTTTCACATTGTGTTTTAGTAAATATTTATCGGTACCGGAATGGCATCTTACCAGTGCGGTAGTTCCAGTTCCGATATTATATCCTCATTACTTTAAATTCAGATTACATGAGTGAATTAGTGAGTAGACCAACCTAACCTTCTGTTTTTGTAATATCGGCAGCCTATACCTGCAACACGGCATCTGTTCGCTTGGTAAAGATGAGTGATTATGATGAAAACCGCATATCAGGTATATACTTTTATGACGCTATCTTTGAAACAGTAAACGTGATGATGATAATGTATGTGCTGCTGATAGAAATGAAAAGAAGATCACCACAGATTTAGCGTCCAGCCTTAGTTTATTGAGAATAAAACATTCACTAGCTTTCGGAGCTCCGCTCCTTCATCAGGTGAAATGAATGTGAAATATTCTGTCTAGAAAATGAAGCAGTAGATCTAGGGGAAAAGAATGAATGCAGTGGACAGTGGGGCTACATATTTTCTCAAGTACAGAGTGAATTGCCTGCAATGGACTCAGATTCAGAGGTAAGAGAATGCTCTGCGATTGAATAATTAGACCACGTCAATAATAATTTACCAGTGTATGATACCGGTATGTATGTATATATACCAGTACCGAGTGAAGTGGAGAACATATTATGAACAATATATATACTTGGTGTTTCAGACGATTTCATCGACAGATGATGCGATTGGTGTTTTTAATCGTACATTACCTGATGATAAAAAGGTGCAAGAGACTGAAATCATAGGTGGGTCTACCTACTTATATAGGCTACAGTACAATCAAATACCGATATGCAGCTAGGGTATAGATGCTGAGTGTAGATCTTTTGAATCTCTGAGTGGTAGCCTGTGTATGACTGGCAGTCGAATGACCCGAATAATCAACCGTGAATGTAAAATTTCTATCCTGTGTTTCATCAAGATAAATCGCCAAATGTTGAGTCTCCTCTACCGGTTACTTCTGTTCCGGAAGCTCCAAAGATCATTGAAACAAAGACTCGTGTGGTAACTGCACCTAGAAGCAGCTCTCTGTTGTTTCAAAGACTTCAAAAGCACCTAAAAGAAAATGTCAATACGACTTTTGAAGATGAAGGTAATACCGGTACCTGCATGTTCCAAGAACTAGATTGTCTAGTAATAGGAAAAAATCTGGTCCCTGTTTGTTTCATGATCTTCTGTATTTGCCACTTCTATTGTCAGATAGCCATTTTAGACAGTATGATTTTGCTCCGGTTTTTCCGTCTATATTCTAGACAATAATCTGTATCTGGGCTGGGGACTGTGTTTGGGGAATAGGCTAGGCCTACCAGGCTATGTTCATAATGATTCGATCACTCTGCCTTCTGATCACTGAGTGTACCGCTTCATTCCATATCGGAGCACAATTTGGAGCCCCATTGAAACACGGTCCAGGGGCACTACCATGACTAGACTGCCCACTTTACGGTGAGCCTGCTAGTCTGAAATACATTTGCATGCTCATCTTTAGAGCAAAATGACTCGATTAAGATGACGGATGAAGTGGAGTCTTCTCAAAATGAATTAATTGCGGAAAGAGGTGAGAGCATTGCAATAAATTCAATAAATGAACTTACTCATTAGCTATCTTTTCTTTAGGCAAGAACAAACCATCACATTCTTACATAACACCCGAAATGAGCTTATCATCAATTTGCACTGAGTTTGAGGACATTGATGTATCCACACTTTTATCTCTGGAGGTAGACCCTATCGGTGATTGATTTACAAATCATTATCATTAAACTGTTGTACGCGTATTCTAGAGGTTGGAAAAGTTTGATCTTAGCAGCATCATCAATGACGCACCTACGATAAAGATTTCGGAAAAACATTCTGAGCCATCACTTGAAGAAAAAGGTACTGGTACTATTTTGTCTTGTGATAATTTTCAATTTTCCATCTTAAAACCCATACAAAAAGTTGCAAATTTGCATGTACAGTATACTAATTGCTGCCGATGGTGGGTGGTCACAGTAGATGAAATACAGAGTGTCACCGAAATTTTAGCGTCCAAGTTTTATGTATAGTATTTGTAATTCTGAGCATCTGATTTGAGATAACATTGTCATTGCAGACATTTTCTTTAAAATGAATACAAAGAGATGTGGTGGTAGTTTAAGGCCATGTCTTTCGGTGTAATCTGATCAAACTTTGCGCGATCGCTTGTTATGTTTCTTATTTCATGAAGATACAAAAGAGAAATCGATAGTTATGGAGAAGTTACATGATTTGTGTATGAAACATGAGCAAATGGATGATTCTCATAAGGATGGGAAGAAAATGAAGCCAGAGCAAGCCAATGATATGGCAGGTAGGATAATCTGGACGGAATTTGTAAAATTGCAAGAATAGTAGTACTATAAGCTTCTTTTCTGTGTGCATGACATGTGTATATAATGTACATCATGTAAGTTGCTCGAAGATGTAAATTTTTTGTCGTGTGTAAGTCAAATATATATTTGGTTCACATTTAGATCATCACGCTGCTGGAAGAACGACAGTATTTCTTGATTTAAGAGAAAATGCAAACGACATGGAACAAAATGAAGAAAAACCAGTAGTAAGGAATTCAGCTATTAATATTGTTAGAATGTGAAAGTTTTGGTGCCGGTTGCTATTGAAATTCGGATACCGGTATGTCACTGAAGTTCCTATAGGTAGGCATGCTCTACATCGTAGCTGCCCTGCGTGACCCACAGGATTATTTTGCAATATATTAATCGGCTTGAGATAGTAAGAATCACGCTTTGCTCTATCTTCAGGAGCCACCTCCGATCCAAGCTCCACGCCCTCAGACAAAGTCTATTGGAGTATCAGTAAATGACCTCCCACTTCCATCACGGAGGGTCCAAAATATGACAAAGATGCATGCTGTATCCAGGTTAGTGGCAACATATTTGTTGGCATTATTAATAACGGCACATCCTGCTTTGCGACAGTAAATCATAGTATAATTATAAGCAGAAGGTGGAAAATCCAAGTAATTTATGAAAATTTGTGACTGTTTTATCTTTTCCGGTCCGACCGTCTGACAATTTTTTAACTTTCATGCGCACCGATTAGAGATTGTCACATTAACTTTGTTTCTAGAGGAACTAAGTGCTCATCCGACCCATTGCGTTATATTGTTCAGTAGTACAGGTCTCTTTGATTCCGCGTCCTACATAGTGATGCAATGGTCTGAATAGCACTGAGCGCCCCCTAGTGACAGAGAAAAGGTGATGATACCTCATTGGGCGCACATTTATCTAATAGTTAACAAATCTCAGCTAATCATTAACAATGTTTTCAGTGGCTCTGAATCCAGTGATGACGATGAACTCTCTCAAAACTGGTGGAGTTACAGACAAAGGTAGAGCCCTAATTTTTTTACCCTATAGAAAAACTCTTGTCTACATGTTTGGTGCTTAGGATTAAAGAAAAGTCTCAACTAAAAAGTGTATCATCTAACACAAGAGCTGGAACAGACTCTAAATTCAATGATAAACATCGCACTGGAGAACCTTCAAATCAATCTTCTCATAGAAGAAGTGTGAAATTACAAGGAAAGACACTCGACCAATCACACTTTAACGTTAATTCCACTCGTACGGAAAGAGAGACCAACATCAGTGATGCATATTCTAATAAAACCACAAATCTCATTTCAAATTCCACAACTTCAGCAGTGGATCATTCAAGTTATTGTAATTTGGCTGGTGATACATTTCAACTAGTAAATGGAATCACCTCAAAGACTGATGAAAAGGGTAATTTTACAATTGAGTTATAGAATATTGCAGATTATGATCAATATGTATCTTTGTTGATTTAGATGGATCGTCCACAACTTCTTCTGCATCAGTAGGTTCACAATCATATTCTGCAACTCGACTCAAAGAGAACCCGTCATATTCCAGGTTTCAGAATTTTCTTACTTATGCTGTTTTATGGTAACAGTGTAATTCTAGAACTTATGGCTCTTTCAAATTCTGTTAATATTGGTAGTGGTGTATCCCAGCTAGTCATCCCGCACCCACTCCCATCACTTGTTAAACTTCTATCTTAACAGGAGGTTCGGTATTTGTATATTTATAGTTCTGTCCAAGAAGGTCGATCTTGAGATGCTCCATCCTGTGTGTTGTGTATTTCGGTCATTTGGTTTGTTAGTGTGGTGCTACGTTGTGTTTGCAAAATGCTTGCTGTGTCGCCAGCATTTCTATGCACTTTTGGAAGTCTTCAACATCCAAATACTCGTGTCACTAGTCTACTCAGATGGCTCAAATTATGGGAAAAACCAAATTTCAGCATTGCTACTTGCATCACAATCAATAGTATTTTGCAACTTGAAAATGCACCATACATTGATGATGATTTTAAAGAGCCGGTATTAATTTTCCAGGTTATTGAATCCCGGAACTGGAGGCACAGGACATGATTCAAGTATGTAGGCCTACTCTAATTTCTAGTGTGGGATCCTTACAATATTATTATATACCTGTTCTTTCACACAGCTATCAAGACCAAGAAAGGAAAGTCAAAGGACAAAAAACTTCAATCTCGCAACACAAAGGTTTTTTTGATTGCTTATTTCTAATTAATATTCGTCATATCAAGATTACCATGGTGATTATTTCAGAAAGATGAATGTTGTCAACGTCCTGATGCAAGTAGCATCAGAAATGAGACGAGATATAAGCTTAAGGTTCTCTTAGATAAAGAGAAGAAGCAATTTCCTCAAGGAACATACTTATTATTTGACATGGTGAGCATTGTGTAACATTTATATAAGAGATGTTCTCCTTTCATTTGACTTTTCTTTTCTTCGGACTAGACGACAGGGCAGCCACTGTTTCATGGCCTCATCTAGGTTCTTCAGACCAGTCACCAGTTGGGTGGTTTGTATATAGTACAGAAATGGATGACATGGTCTGTGGTTTGCTCCTCTAAAACACACTTGCATGCCACACTGCCCATTGTGGAGGGACGACTTAAGCATCCCACCCCTGGTATGAGTCGATTGAGACGCACCAGATTGAAGCCTGTCGGGGACGCTTCTGGGGCGAGGAAGTAAAGACTTTCTAATTGCAATCAACAAGTTGTTTTTTGTCATATCTTAGACTTCTTCGTTTGAAAGTGATGTATCCAATCTACCGCCCAATCTCAGAATAAATGAGACTCAGATGGTGGTATTGACTATCAACATGTTGACCGTCGGTCAGATAGTATTACATAGAAGTTCAGGCGGTCATAAAGCTACTCCTGTGGATCCAAGCGTGGGATTTTCTGTTACATATCCGTTGCTGCTATCATGGCTTCTTGCACTGGTCAGTAGATCTCATGCTATTTTGTGAAATTTATACCGGCCTATTCTACATGATTTATTATTTTTCAAGGTTCCCGAAGACTTGAATAATATTCAAAGACCGAGGACAGATGATGCTTTCTGCAGAGATCTCGACCCACATGAACTGTTAGAAGATATAAATGGTACCTACCTGAACTAACTAATGCCGGTCACAGCAGGCCTAGCGACTACCGATGCAATTAGATGCTGTTGATTGTGTTGCAATTTTTTCAAATCCTACTTAAGCCTTATGTTTTGGAAAAATTTACTTGAAACAATTACTGCAGTCAGCCATATTGTCATCTGTTTCAGGTAAAGAACAAACTCATATAGAAGTACCGTTCAACGTTGTTTCATTAAATCAGTATTGGCGAGAAGATATTCAATCACTGTCATTAACTGCGGTTATCGTCCCAAATGATTTTTATAATCCAGACACTAAGAGATTGAGGAAAAAATCAAAGGTCAGAGTCATCAATTGCTTATTGTCTTGATGCCTTCACATGGCAAACACCCGGTATTTGTGTCATTCTAGAAAGAAGATGCTTTTCTGAGTGTTGTGCGACAATTTCTTCAATCCAATAAGGTTCAAGATGTCTGTCCATGGCATGAACGACCAGAATCACCTCTTCACTACACCTTATCTGAGATGGATGTAACTTGTGCAATGAAACCACTCTCAACATATGTTGCTGCGTCGAACGAACCTACGGTTGTTCTGTCACTTGACTAGCCATTTGAATTTATTTAATATTCTTATAATATCGGTTTTAGGTGATAAAGAAAGCTTTAAAAAGCACCCCGGGGTTTTACTCAAAGTTAATGACTGTGGATGATAACACACATAATATGGAATCAAATGCTAATCAAAACTCTGAGGTATGATTGTGTTAATACTGGCCTCCTGTCCCAATAGGATGATAATATCTCTGTTGCAACATACAGTACAAGACATAATTATTTTAGAGTAGATTTTGTCAAAGTAGCTGGGGTATTGCCATTTGATGATTCGCAAACAGTGTCTTCACTCTTTTTTTTAGCACAGATGGGCCTAGTCATAACCCTCTTTCTTACGTAAGATAGCCGTGGAACAATGTTGGAGTACAACTGTAGAGACCCATGATAACTTTGGGTGATAAAAATCCATTAAGATGGTAGATGGGCGAGCCCTCAGTTGCTGCTATAAATTTGAGGATGCTATCATCTTTAGTTGGCCCCCAATTTGAGTTGAAAATAGGAATATTGACATTTTGAAGCGTTTTAGCTATTTTCATTTCATTTCCATATTGGTAGATCACTATGTGCCTACTTCAAAAAGAAGCCTTCATGTTTCCGATCGCTGTTTTCGACATTGGCATACGTTTGCAAATAGCATGCCTTGATCTAGTCGGCCTCAGACTTTGCTACGTTGCTCGAAGATTCATTGATGAAAGTACATGTAAGGCATAGTAGCTTCATAGTTAGAGTTGATTGTCATATTTCTACTGTTTTCAGCTCATTACAGCTATGCACAAGAAGTTGAATATCAGGAAACTATTGTACCTTGTGCTGTATTGGCTGTAAAGGGCCGGTATGCACATAAAAAATGGTCGAAAACTGTTGGACCAAGAGATCCAGTTCTTGCAAGAATGTCCGAAAAACTTTCGTTGAACGCAACATATGGCGAACAACTTTCTAACAATATCCATTCCATGGGTGGGATGCTTTGTTGCCATTTTGAATTTATTTTCATATAATTATTGAATGCGTTTTTTAAAGATGCGAATCTATTTTATCACCCAAGAAGTGCGGCAAGAGCGTTTCAGCAACTATGTGTTTGGTTTGGAGGCCGCGTCAATCCTGATTGCGGAATGGTGAAAAGTCTATCACAGCCGATCGCTAACGGTGTCGCTCACCAAAATTCTGTTGATTCTAACGGCAGCAGCATAACAAATTCTAATGATGAAGACGATTCCGTTTTTAAATTTGAAAGTTTTAAAAGTATGCCTTGTGTAGCCTACTTTCTACTGCGGTTCTAAGCACTTATTTTATTTCAGAGCCAACCATGTTGGATGAGTTCAAACTAGATTCATATATTTCTACTTCATGTGTTCAAAAAGTCTATCTCGTTGTTTCGCCACAATTACCAACCCGATTCATTAGTGATGTAATATGCACTGTATTACACACTGGATATCATTTGATTGCTATTAAGAGATTACGATTGGACGAAAGAAAGTCATCAGCTCTAAACATACCTCAACGGTACGGCAATGCTTTTATTTGAGCTTTTTTCGTTTTACTTATGAGTCTTCTCAATTTTGTAGCAATTTTCCGTATTTCTGCCCTCGTCTCGATCCGGATGCATCTCTCGACTTTGATTATTACGAAGATGTTTGGCTATTCAGACCATCAACCGTGTTACTAATTTCTAAAGAGAATGGAATCATACATCAATCCGGTCTAATTCATGGTAATTTTCAGAATTTGATTTTGTCATCCCTGCAATTTTCTTATTACTGTATTTGTGTTTAGCTTTGCAGAGTGATCTAATCATAAGCCTGAGCAGTCCAGACGAAGGTCACGTCAAGCAACTGACATGTCAGTGTTTTCATACCACTTCGTACTCTGACACTGCAGAGCATGTTATTAATGTTATGAATAAGGTGATATTTATTTATTCCTTTCCATTGTTTGTCGAATTTTGAGTGACTGAAATAGCGTCAAAGTTTGTGAAAGGGTTTTCCAAGGGTCAAGTTCAGTTTGCATGGGTATTGGGTACTGTATTGAAAATATTGTACAGGCCTTCTGCTTTAATAATACACTGAATTGAATTTGAGGTCATTCCATGCAAGTGTTGACAAAAGACTCCTAAAGACACAACACCGATAACAAAAATCGTACTGAACCTGGCTATCGGCCTATGCTTAGTCGACTGCAATAAAATATGCAAGTCTGTGCAGTGTTTCCCAGTGCCTTGAATTCTAACAAGATACTAGATAGATTCTGAAATTGATACTGGTATTAGCTAAATTCAATTGGTTTGTACGAACCACCGTTTTATGTTAATTCTGACTGGCAATATCTTTACGAAGGCCATGGATGGTGAGATTGCCAGTGGATTAGTCAAAAGCTACGCCAACTTTTCAAACATCTCTCCAAGTCCTGAGATGGAACAAGTGGTTGTGTTTGGAGCGGTGGGTGATGAAGCCATTGATGAAGGATCCGATATTTTACGAAGTTAGTTGTGTGGAAATATGTTGCATGAATTTGCATATAATGCATGCATACGATATTTGGCTATATATTTGGGAAAATCAGGTTGAACACACAATATGTAGAATGACATAGTGTCACTCTACCCTTGTTTCTAGCATCTGAAACATTGTTACATGTACTCTGATTGTATTATTAATGCTCAAATTAAAAATCTTTATATTGCATCTTTGGGTCAACTTTTGGAATTTCCACTCTTACCATTATGAATTTGGATGAACCGCAACATTTTCTCATGCTCAAAACTGAGAATTTTTTGCAGGTTTGGCTCACGGTGACTTTGCATGCACTGAAGACGACATGGGAATAGATATTCATTCCATGGACTCGACTGATGAAGAATATGAAATGGAGCCTTTCAATGGTTTTGAAGTATTAGGGATCAAGAGATTATCGTCACTGCCTAAGAATTTGGCAAATGTAAATATTTTTCTCACTAACTTGTCGGTTGGACTGCCACTAGTAATGTGTATGCTGCGAGATGCATCCGTTAGGACACCAGTTACAATTGATATCTGTGGCTACCCCGGTTAAAGCTTAGATAGCCTACCAGCTCCTTCAGTGCCTCCTTGTTTAGCCCACCTATTCAGATAATACATGCATGCATTGATGCATAGGCCTATATACACTACATACATGCGCATATACATACCTCCATACATGCAACAGCAGGTAGTGTGTAACGGTATGCACTTTATATTGTCATATTTCATGTGTGCATTTATGTACTGAAGTCCTACGATTTTCCTACTTTCTTTCAGGAGCTGTGTTACTTTGAAGTTGGAACAGAAGCGTGGTCCCGTAATATTATAAAACTGCAAAACTCACCGGTGCTCCTCATGGTTTTGAGAAGAGTCAATGCCTTTCAAGTAAGACTTACATGTTTGCCAAATAAAATTGTGAGGTAGACCTGCACCTTGAAATTTAGGTATTGAGAAGAATCCTATCTTCAATGAGAACATCGAATCAGGAAAACGGTGATATGGTCTGTCTTGAAGATTTCCCATTCACCATATCTTCTTCTCCCGTAACTTCATATCGACAAGTAAGAGAAATTTTTGGCGCATGATCACAATCGATTGACATATTCTCTTTTTTTAGGTTAATGCGTTTTTCACCGACAAGGAATTGTTTTCTGATAATCAAAGTCGTCCGTTATTGAAATACTTGCCACCGCCGGCACGATTGCTTCAGTACCGACTTCACCAAAAAATCAAACCCACTTGCTCGTGTGGCAGCAATGGTGTGTGTAGCTGTTCGCAAAGTAATGGCGTCTCACAACCTACGGAAAATGTTAAACGAGGATCGTCGAAAAAGAAGAAAAAGAATGGTTAGCAATGTGTTTTATAGCAACTTTGATTTAAAGAAGACAACAACTCCAACATAATTGCATCAACTAGGGGTAGATATTGGATGGTCGACCAGTGGAGATATCTAACCTTGAATTATGACTCAACCTTTGTCTTGAATAGTGTCAATGAAACCCATTCTCGAAAATTTTAAATTAAGTGGAACAATCCCAACACCATACCCATCATAATCTAGAAAACTCATTGCCTGTATTTCAAAGCATGGCGTAAATGACCTACCAATCTACCCCTATTAGCAGATGGTTAATGCTCTCTGGTGACTTGTGCACATATCAAACATCATTTGAAACATTACACCAATACGCCTTGAAACAAATCATTCTTTTCCAACACAATACTGTAGCTGGATTGATTATATTGTGATAAGTCATCATATACTCATCTGCTCTACACTCTCATATATCTCTACTAATATCTGTTTTTGAGCTTTGTGTACCGTCTTGTTTAATAGCCATTACGCTGATTCAACATCTCAACATTTATCTATTTATGCCAGGCGTTTCACACCATCATATTTCATGAGCTTCTTTTCATGTAACAACTGCAGTAGTAGCGATTTGGAGACATTATCATTTTGATAATTATGTATTATGATGTCCTGGGTTTTTTTTCTAGGCAAACAGGATGCGAATTACAAAGACGCTTATCACAATGGTGATGGTACCATAAGCGCTAAGCATCTGTCTTCACTAGATGAATCCATCTATTCTTTCATGACAACCTGCAATCAGCCACTTACTTCCATAATTGTGATCAAGCCAGACGCCTTTCCAAGACATTTCATCAAGGTTTGTTCACTTTGTTTCTTTACAAATTCGATCTCAATGACCCAGTGGTTGCATTATTCTTACTCTAGATCATGCAAGAACTGCACAGGCAAGATTTTACAATTGTTGCAATGAATTTAGTGAAGTTATCAGAACATGAAGCCCTTCAAATTGCACCAACTATTATCAAAGAGGTGAGACTTCTCAACCATTTAAAACAGGCAGACTTTAGAAATCTTGAATCAATTGGTGGATTGGTGTTCTGATAGCTCGAAGTGCTGGTAGGAATATTACGAAGTTCACTGAAAGTAGATCGTGCACTTTGCCTATTGTGTTATTGAAATAAGCAGCCCACAGCATGTATTGCTATGGCAAATTGAGCTTAAGATCAATCCATAGGTTCTGTATGGATTATGACATGCGAATTTTTGAGTTTGAAATGAGAAGTGTGGTGATTGACAACTACGCATTGACCTGGCGTATCATTATTACCTTATTTAGTCAAAAACGCCATAAATCCCAAACAACTTACTTTTAGATGCAAGGTGAATGTCAGGTATATTTGGATCATATGATATCAGATTTGTCGGTAGTAGCGTGTGTTCAACGAACAAATGCAATCAGACATCTTCGTGAGCTCGCTGGTCCTCACAACCCACAAATTGCCAGAAGTAGATGCTATTCAAGACGTAACTACAACACCACATATACAAGAAAACGTGCTTCACTACGTGCACTTTTCGGCATTGATTTGATATCAAACGGAATTCATGGTAAAGTCATTGATAATAACCGTATTACCTTTGTTAAGGATAAAGAATGTTTGTGTTTAGTCTCTGATAGTTATGCCAGTGCTTGCGAGGAGATGAAGCTATTTTTTCCAAATGGACTGTGCTGCAAAGAGACACAGGAACTCGCCATGGAGTGTGTGCCGTGTCCAGCGTTTGATCCATACATGTGCGCAGGTAACGATACTTATTGCTTGAGGTTCTAGAGCAACTTCTTTCAATTGTTTCCATTCAATCTTAGAGAAAATGAAAGGTCGAGAAGCACGGACACCAATTTACAGAGGGAGTACTGGTATTTGCTTGAGTTATGACATTGAATTTATTGCTTCGTAATATATATGTGATGGTCATCTAGGGAAAAGAAAATCTCATATGAAGGATGAGATTTGTGAGCCGTTACTTGCCATTCTCATGCCTGGTCTTTTGCAAAATGGAACTGCTCCATCATCTACTTCAGAAAACCGCTTGCTCAATGGATGGAAAACACCAGCGTACATTGACATATTGGACCAGTTATTCAATCAGGTAAAATGTTAAATTTGTTGTTTGGTTAACTTTGATTTTGATACTCCTGTGGTGAATTTGCAGTCCAGCTGATTTTATTCATGTGCGTTTACGTAACTGTGATTTCCCCTATGGTTTTCCTTATTCTGCATGGTTCATATTTATTTTGAATAGCGTAACATCCCAGTGGTACTGATCTTCAGCTAGGTAAAATGGCGATGTAACATCTTTGGTTTGAGTCGTTCAGGAATCGAACCCGAAACCTCCCGATCAGAAAGCAGACAGTCAAACGGCTCGCCACACTGAGCCTGAGTTTCCAAATTTCAAATATTTGGCTCATCATGTAAAATATGCGGTTTAAATATTACGAATATCAAACTTTTATGAATATAGAGCTAGGAATTGTTTGAAAAATCTGGTCTAAACAGTCGTGCATTCCTTCCAGGGTTTTGAAGTATGTGCGATGAGGATGGCATGGTGTAGGCAAGACCAAGCTCAAAAGTTGATTGATATGCTACAGTGCAAAGGCAACAACAAAAAATACGTAAGCTTGAAAAATATTTTTGTAGCACTAGATTTGAATGATTTGCTGAAACCAAGTGTTATTTGCAGATTGATCAAATGTTAAAAGGTCCGGTGTTGATTGTGTTGATGCAGCGAAAAAATGCATTTTTACTTTTTGATGCTGTTCTTGGAAGGTAGTAAGCGTCGCACTTGCCTCGTGAATTATGTTTTTAACATGTTGTTGTGTTATTCAGTTCAAAGAGTAATGGAGATTCACTTTTTTACAAACACTCTGAGAGTATTTTACGTTCAAAGTCTGTTGATGAAACCAAACAGGCTGCGCAGTACATTTTTTCCTATATTCCCAACCTACGTTCTGTTCTCAAAATTTCCCACAACAGAATGGGATGGAATGTGTCATGCGGTGATGAATTAGAAAAAAGTAAAGATTGAGGATTTCTTCCGTGGACTCACCATGAAGCGCTGCGAAGCATTGAAATTGAAATTGCCAAGTAGCCTACATTGGGCTATACAATCTCTGCAGTCTGAACAATGCATATCGATTTGCAGAATATCCGTACATGTGTCTTCTGTTGCACTCACGCTGTTGTTTACTTCTGATTTGACTGTCCTGAAGCATGCAAAGGGGCCGATGAAATCTGTAGGCTGTGATCAATTCATATATGAACACTTTGGACAGCGTTGTGCGATTTTTGTGATTCGCTGCTCTTGTACTGTACCTGTGACCGTTTCGTTTTGAAACTGACTCCGATATCAACATTAAACACGGTTTGGTCGATTTTTGACACGCTATTGCAATTCACTATACCATTATCCGTTAAAGAGGGAACTGAACTAACGATTGAAATTTGTACATATTGTGGCATGAACTGTGCGGCTGCTATGTAGGAAAGATGTGTCTTTTTGCCATTGAACCATTAATTAATCTCAAATTAGTGGGTTTGTCACTGTGTGCTGTAGAATTTGATACCCCTACTTCTTCAATTGTATTAATTTCTAGAAATTTATTTTTCTACTCGATCTCATGCGTTCGCATCCACTTCGTCGTTTTATGGTATTACTGTATTTGCTAAGGAAGGTTTGTTTAATTTTAAAACCTTCTTAAATGTAGTGTTTGATTTTCGATGTCATATTTAAAGAGTATGCAATGCATGCGTGCATGGTTTTTTGCCATTCACTGGGGTTTTTGGGAATCGGCCGGCGCAGTTTCCGCGAATGCATGCAGAACTGCAGATGCGCTTCTGTAAACTTAAATCTGTCTCAGAGCTCAATCGAGTTCTCTCCCTGTACACATGCAAATCGTGTGCTTATGTACTGCTTACTGTGCAAACTGCACATTTTGGACCTCATTGGTTTGGGTTAGGGCTTGAGGCAAATATTTTTTGCATTCTGTTTCCGGCCTGGGTTTTACGCGTATGATTGGTTTTCTAGTAATATCTACAGCAGCTAGTCAGCTACTACCGGCATTGTTTTTGCACGTTGTTATTTATGTGGAAAAGATATTTTCGCCTCGGTTAATATCGCCATAAATTTTCTATAGCCTGATAGTCAGAGTGGTCTTCTCGGATGTTGTGAGCTATAAACTTTCTTCGTCTTTTTCCCGCCTATTCGACCACGCATTTCGAACGCTCACACATCGGTCTTCTTGACCTGGCAGTCGAGCTAAGAGCGCCGGAGCTTCGTCATAGGTTAACTGTTCAACTCTTCTCATCAATCATATTTATGATTACTAAAATGCCTTTCATTATGGAAGTACGATAAGTCTTGTCGTCAATAATCTACGCCGAACGAGTCGGAAAATCGTATCCGTAGGCTATTTAATGATCTAAAAGTCGCACTCGTGAAGCCACAACCGATCTTACCACCCCATTTTCCTAAGATACCCCCCAAGCTATATAGGATCTGATATCCTGCATATGTACAGGCCGCATTTATATCCATAAGGATTGCAAAATATAGGCTGACAAAAAGATTTCCTACTCTAACATAACAGGATACACTACACTATAACAACAAGTCAACATACTGTATATATATAGGCCTACTTGATGCATGCAGTGTAACGGCAATTCGAGGAGTAAAGTAAAAAGACACGATTACGAACAAATTTTCGTTAGCTAAATAAAAGAAAATAGGATGCCTATGCCTAGATGCGTAGGGTACTAATGGACTAGTCATCTGCATCCATGTAAGCTTACGCAATGAACCATATACGATTTTGAAACGAAATTCAGGTAGAGCCTACGGCCTTGAAGCGTAGTCCTGTTATGAAAAGCGTGTGGTGGTGGCAATCGACAAGCTATAATCCTGATTCATGACGGTACAAAATCGATACCACACCGGTGCTGCCAAGTTGTCTGTATGACCGTGACCGATTGCCTACATGTACCGAAATATAGGCTACACAGACAGGGTCGTTTGGTCTCATTTCTTCATTCCGAGGCGTTTTTTGATCGGTTTCACGAGAGTTTTGGCTCCAGCGCCCCCGTCTTCAATAATTGTCACGACCATCGCGCTCAGACTTGTCATGAGGCTTAGCTTGTAGAAAAAGGTAAAGCTGGTCACCGGTCCCGGTGTGATGAAACGAGCGAAGATGCAAAACGCTGTCCAAAAAAATATCAGCAGGCTAACAAAAGAGATGCTAGAAGCGACGGCAGGATTTAACCCCTAAAGCTGTTCTATTAAATACGGGATTTCCGAATTATTGAGTAGGCCTACACGACGTTTCAACCAAGAAATTTGGACATATGACTCAATTGACTCATATGAGACTCGCAAATCGAGTGCGCTAGCCTATAAAGCTTCATCGCCTACGATTGAATATCGGTCGCCTATTCTGACTATTAGGCGGTTGGCCTATATAGCATACATAGGTAGCCTATCGTACTTGCAACAGCTAGCATCTGTGTTATGTATATTTTCAGTTTCGTAATGCTGATAGATAGGGCATTCGTGACAGTGCCTCGTTTGTACTCTTCAGCTCCAATTGCCGCTGCTGAACATAGTAAGCACATTCTTGCTGAAAGAAAAGGATGTAATAGAATCATAGGCCTATTATATATATTGCATATTGTAATGTCAACTTCTATGTAGTGTAGCCTATAATTTCAATATAGGCTACTTACCAACAAAGTTAAAGAGGTAATGTATGTACCAAAATAAGGTTCCAAGGAGCCAAACTTCGCCATCTGGCAAGAAATTGCCTGCCGATATCAGATGGCATAACAAGGCAAAAGCCGCTAAACCACCGGCAGCAAGTGAAAATTGATTCGAATTCATGCTATTTGACGTGATATCAATGACGATTATGCAGCGTTTACAATATCTTTCAATGGCCTACATACAGTTCAAATGATAAGCTTTAAGCTATCTATCTAGGAAAAATCTGACGTTAAATGGTAGGCAAGCGACCTTCGAGGAAATGACTCAGACTACTGCTGGTCCTACCGTACAATTTCCTTATTTGTCGGCAGTAGCCTATCCAAGCACTGAAGAATATCTATAATATAGGGATTATAGGCGTATATTTGTGGTAGTAGAAATTTTGCCTATAATTGTTGTTTGGTTTTCGGGCGTTCCTGCATGCTGTCTGCAACAACCCAGCTGTGCATTTCGTTACCTGCCTATATGCTATATATATACAGAGCCTAGGCCTAGGCCTACATGTTACTGCAACATTAACGGCACTACCGGGTTGTCAGTTGTAGGCCTATATGAGTGGTGGTTAATATTTTGAAATTGCGTAAGGACAAATAAAACAAGACCACTAATATAGTTCGTAAGTCATAGGCCTAATACCACAAGTGATAAGACGCTACTCCCACAATAATCGATTAAGCCACCTCAAAGCCTGACAGCTTGCTATGCCTGATACGCAGACTGTCGCTTTGAAAAATTGATATACCAGTTGGATCGTATAATAATCGATCACGCCTTCAATCCGTGACGTTCTCGTTGAAAATGTTATTCGGCCTGCATTACGTCATTCGGGTGCCGGTTTCTTGTAGCCGTCAAGTCTGTTTAGTCTTTACCGCAGCTAACGGAGTCACATCCCCGCAGTTCTATCGCCTATCAAATTGCCGACATAGCGGAAAACTTCAGCCTGCGCTTTGAGGGCTGACAGAGTGATCTCAATATTTTTAATAGACAGTAGCTATAGCGGAAATGTGGTAGGCCTAGCTTGTAGAGCCTACTGCTTTCGCGATAGCCTATATAGGCCCTAGGCTCGATCACAAAAGTAGGCCTAATCAATGTAGTATTCGTATCGTGTTCTATTCACCGAATATGTCCAACTGTGGCACTGGAAAACTGAGGTTGGTGCGATTTAGCTGACATATAGGTATTTTCGTGACATATACGTTCCTGACATATACGTTTCTCCTGACATATAGGTAGCATGACATATAGGTAGCCTGACAATTAAGTAGGTGCCTGACATATACGTACTCTTCCGACCTGACATATAAGTAGCATGACATATAAGTAGCATGACAAATAGGTTGCTGACGCGTGACATATACGTTCTCCTCCGGCGTGACATGTAGGCTCAGTTAATATACAAATGCCTTATGGAAACTTCTCTCCTAGTATGGTGAACATCGTAAGTTTACCGGCCCCACAAATGCTGTCGCCAAAACACTCTACCCCTCCCCATAAGCAGAGGGAAGAATTTATTGTAGTGATATTTGTCTTATGCTCGCTATTGCTATTTAGTAGTGCAACTTCTCTCCTAGTGCATGGTGAATGGTGAACCGTAAACTGCACTTACGGGCCCAATCCGAAATCAACGTACGGCCCGCGTGTAGCGCGAGGCTGCAATATCCCATGACCTTTGGTGGCTCGTGTGTGGCCATGTTTGGGCCATTTACGGCCGTAACTGGCCCACGTGAGTGCGATATACGGCACGTGACATCATCTGTGACAAAGATGTTTAGGCTACATGGGCCAGGTATCTCCGTAACAAGGCCATGTGTGGGCCTCATAACGCGTGGAGTTCTATGCACTAGTCTTGGCAACCCCACACGAGGGCCACGTAGGCCTACGGACGTCGCATTTTTCGGACTGGGGGCGCCCAAAACGCTCCAACCTCCCCCGGTACTCCGATAAACCCATAATATGGAGGCCCATCAAACATGGCAAGATCTGCCTCGTGAAAATCTAAGTGTAATTTCAATGTTTATTTTTTTTTTGAAGGCAGAGAATAAACACAGAACGAAAAGGCAAGGACCCTTGGTTTTTGCCAGCATATCTATAGCCTCAGTGTATCGGTCTCACTGTGCGGTAGTGGTGGGTCCAATTATTTTAGCAGAAATTGCTAAGATTTTTGGACTGCACCATATCACGTACGATCATAATAACTGATGGAATTTCAGACTATCCACAAAATTGAGATACTCAGAAACTATAGGCTATATAGCGGCGGGTACACTCTAAAACTCCGTCCAATACATCCACATCATTATCCGGCAATTCCACTGGTTTTATCGCGTTTCCGCATCTGAAATAGTATACAGTATACGTAAGGTTACCACGGAAAACCGAGATCGGTGAGCATGTTCATTAGCCTACATCAAAAATTTTCTTAAGTATAGTATATATAGCATTATTAGTGCTGCATCTACAGTAGGCGTAGTATATAGAATATGTATAGCCTATACACCGCCTTTATGATAAGTGATTATTTTAATTGTAAATTCGCGTAACTAGCACAAAGTGTCACAGACGTAAGGGCATAAACTCACCCGGAACCCTGACATTTTCATTACGTACACTCTTTGGTATAATTCGGCCGATGAGAAACCACTCCTACGCAGAACCTGCATAATATTCATGCAGTGGTCATTTTCACACAATATCTACCGATTTAACAAAATCCTTTTTCACATGAACCGGGAAAGGAATGCCTCCGTGTACACTCATTCGTAAGAGGTATATTGCCCTTCGTGCATCAACAGAATGTGCGACATCTTCAATTTCCACGTTATGCACTGTTCTGCAATGGCTCGGAATAAAACGTGTATATACGTAAGGATTTCGAGCATACCGGACACTTGGCATTTTTTCATTACCCGTGACTGATGATTCGTTATTGCAGGGAGGAACAGGAGCGAATTTGCGACTATCTGCGGAATCTTGTCCGTCCAAATTGTCAATCGTCTTTGCCGTGGCAGTAATGTTACTATTGTTGCAGTGTTTACTGAGATGACGGATGAAAGGTTGTTTATTTACGACAGAATGGCCGCATTTCGGGCAGTGAAAGTGCGCTCTGTGCAAGATTTCCTTATCTTCATGATTTATCTTGCACGAGAAACAAATATTACTATCAAATGGTATAGCGCCGTTCAAATGACTTGAATGAAATGTCTCTTGCATCGAAAGAAAGTTTTGAAAAAAGAAGAGCAAAGGTGACAATGCCAATGTCGACTTTTTTCCGTACAAAGACAGGCGTCAGTGATAAATTCCCTGGGCAAATCTTCATCAACTTCCTCCTTCCGAATGTATACACGTAAACAGCTGTCTCGATTAGACATAACTAACCCTATTATTTTACTGCCGTAGCCTAATTCCTGCAAATGCCTATATATTCGATTAATTTTGCAATTTAATTTAATAAGCTGGACTGGACGTTAAATCTGTGGTGAATTATATATTATTTCTATTACAATATCGTAAAGATGAAGATTCACTACCGTCCAGCTTTGGTTTATTGAGGGTTACAACATTCACAAGCTTCCGTAGCTCCGCTCCTACCTCAGGTGAAGATGGCTGAGAATCATCTTTACGATATTGAGGCAATAACTAAATCGCTTCTGTACAAACGCTGGCGTTAATGATAAATTACCTGTGCAAATTTATCTCGACAATTTCTTCCTTCGTGCTGTATGCACAAATCGCTGTCTCGATTTAGCATAACCCAATTTTACTGCTGCGTAGCTGCACCCCCAGTATGCCTATAATTCGATAAATACTGTATTACAATATCGTAAAGAAGATTCACCACCGTGCAGCATTGGGTTATTTATCAGGATTAAAACACCCACGAGCTTTCGGAGCTCCGCATATGACATCAGCAATTCTAACAACTTCAAACAAAAACTACGGCGTATAACAAAGGCGTTGGAAATTGATCGTAGATTAGGAAATAGTAGGTACCTGCGCTGGGAATTCATCCTAGATTAAGAAATAGCGTTTATCGAGGGGGTTGTTGGTGGGTTTGCGAATATCGTAATATGTAGCTGAACTCCGCGCTGATCTGACTCCAAACTGCGTGTTCGAAACACCCCACGATAAACGCCACGTCAGTGACGTACGCTTCTATAGAGCTCTTCGCACAGCGGTCTGTCTATATATACAGTTCTTGCACGAGTCTTAGCTGAGACAGAATTGATGCCGAATTTGATGATTATATTACGGGTATGTCCAAAGTTTTTTTGGTGAGGGCCAAATACAGAAAAATAAGGAAAGGCTCGGGCCACTCACTAGAGGTGACATATTGACACATGATTACTGTGTGTATTTCTAAATACTATTTCGAAATTCTGTATTGTGCATCCCTACTCGTGGTAAATGATTTTCTTTGCTTAATTTTGTTCAGTGGAGAAGCACCATTTCCGTTACTGGCTCCATGTAGTGTTAAAACTGAGAAGTGCAACAGAGTTGAGCTCAAGCGCCATGTGCGGGCCGTATTCAACTATATTTTCAGAATTTGCTTCAGGCCAATAGTTTGGACACCCCTGTTATATTGAATCGATATTCCAAGTCACTTCGATAACACGTTCGTACGATGAAACAATATTGATAATGCCGAATTACGTCAGCGAATTATCTTCGCATAGCTTGAAATCTTCTTTATAATAATAATAACTGTTATAATCGGAACAGCAGAAGGGTATTTTGTTACCACTAAGTCAATTATCGATTCCGTGTGCTATATGAGTTACTGGATTATATGTCTTGTTTTGTATAACCCACTAATGGATAATACTCTCAGAGAATTTAGGGCATGTCCGAGTGTCCTAGATACGACAGTTGATGTCGCGTATATACATTCAGAAATGTATATGCGACACAGCTCCCCCCTCCATGTGGAGAGAAAGAAACAGGCACGTCTTAACAATTGTGCGGCAATAAGCACATATTGTAAGATGTGTCAATCAAAATAAAAAAACAGCAAAACAAGTTACGAAATATGCTAAGCTTTTTTTTTCGCGGCTGGCCAACCGGTGTTTTCTCTTAAGGGTGCGTGAAGCAAAATAGTAAGGTTAAAAGTAAGCAAACTTTAAAATGAATTGAAATTAAAAGCAGGCGTTGAAGAAAAATGAGCGATCATTGTGAACCTCAATCGTACATCTCAGCATCAATTGGTTCTCTACTGAAATACAAACAATCAGTGAAATGCGACAAATGATAAGGCTAAGCACGATACTTAAAATGATAAACAAAGCGACGTAGGCTAAGTAAGCGGCGTAAAAGTACACGTAGTTAAATCATGCGTAGCAAGTAAGTAAAGTAAACAGGGAATTGAAATAACGACGCTGCGTCCAGCGGTAAAAAGGAAATAACAGTCAAGTTGCAAGGCTTGAATTTGAATTGAGTTCTCTGCAAGGCGTTGAAAATTTGCCATTGTGAATATGCATTTGTATAATGACAGCTACACGTTTAAACGGTAGTGAAAGCGCAATCTAAAGATTCGTAGATCTGAAGACCGTTGACTATATTTCGAGTGTGCGTGACTCATATAGTAACTAAAAAGCGCATATTAATCTCTATGTCGTGAGAGTAGATTTCACATGTAAGTGAAGTTTAGTGTGTCATGCTCTGTGTGAAAGAGTACTGGTGACAATGGAAGCGCAACTCAGGCGACTGAACTGACAAAATTCGCATGGCGGTAGTCGGTCGGTGCTCCATATTCATGATTATCGAAATACACCAATGCAGCGTTTAAGAAACGTCTGACGAATCCTCGTTGATGAGGTTCAGTGTGGGGGCGGTCAACCGTGTTGGGACCTAAAGTTCGACAATTATATGAAAATGAAGGCGACTTCCTAGCGGCACCACATGAATAGCCAGATTCACGACCTTTTCGTAACGCTACAGCATCCCGTTGGG
Organism: Botrylloides violaceus; assembly: GCA_030412335.1. Taxonomy (NCBI): domain Eukaryota; kingdom Metazoa; phylum Chordata; class Ascidiacea; order Stolidobranchia; family Styelidae; genus Botrylloides; species Botrylloides violaceus. Next base: position 205,009 of record JASFYC010000825.1, on the reverse strand, counting down.
AATTGACAACTGCGTGATGGTAGTGTGGGAACGTTTTCGTATGTGTTGCATGCACGTCTGAGCAGAAATTAATCTTCTGCCGCGCCCTCGTGTTTGAGGTCCAGTCAACAGTGTAGTGACATGGAGCTGCGAAATACTTGAAGAAAAGCGAACTCTGCACACCAGCGACATCAATTAATTGATCAAGTTCACGGTAAATGCACGGCGCTACAGCAATCGAGTTGTTGCCACGGCCTTCATCCGGGTCATCGTCGTCATCTGAATCTGTTGCTTCCGTCGATATTATTGAATCGTCTGATGTATCTACGCTATCAGTTGAGCGGTCACTGTTTGAATTATGTTTTCTGATGATTATGCGTGGCGGAGAGCTCAGCTCATTTTTGTTTATCGCTGTTGTCTGTTTTCTGCGGGTACTCCTCTTGGGAGTGTTAGCTACGGTTTCCGATTCCTTGGCGTTATCAGTAGATTTCGATGATTTATCTCTACTTCTTTTAGTACTAGCGGTTCCTCTAGAGCTAGTCTTTTTCGGCATACTAGGAGAGAAGTTTCCATAAGGCATTTGTATATTAACTGAGCCTACATGTCACGCCGGAGGAGAACGTATATGACACGCGTCAGCAACCTATTAGTCATGCTACGTATATGTCATGCTACTTATATGTCAGGTCGGACGACTACGTATATGTCAGGCAACTACTTATTTGTCATGCTACTTATATGTCATGCTACCTATATGTCAGGAGAAACGTATATGTCAGGAACGTATATGTCACGAAAATACCTATATGTCAGGTAAATCGCACCAACCCTATCGAAAACTGGCTACGATCCAACTAATTATCGTTAACGGCCGATCAGCACCATCTACCAGCGTTAACGGCCGATCAGCACCCTCTACCATATAGTAAAATAGGCGCCTAGCCTCTCGGGCCTACATCAGAAATATATAGGCTTAGCCCTAGGGTTAAGCTCCTGCCACCTAGACCTGTTTTAGTTCCGGCTAGGCCTATAGGCCTATACGCTCTTAAGTTTGGCCAAGAAGTGCGTTCAAGATAAGTTCTGCTAGGGACTTGAGTGTTAGATCGCAACTTAAGTTGACTTTATGATCTCAACCACAAGTTTACATTTACATGATGATGTACACCACCCGTAGTTCTGCGCTGCAGCGACTGCAAACTTTGCGCTGGCTATGGGCACTGGCGCGTAAAGGGAAGATTCCAGCTCAAAGCTTCATATCTTTGAACACTCTATGGTTTGCGGAACTGCTGAGTCAACGGCAGAACAAAAGTCGCCAAGGAACATTGAAGAATATACCGAGTGGAGGAGTGGAGCCGATGGCTGACGATCAATAGATATCGTAAACCATAAGAAAGTAAGGTATTATGTCACATCCACACCAACTCCGATTTTTTCACTTCACAATTTCACACCAACTCTGAATATTTCATTTCAACAACAACTCGGCATATATATATATATATATATAATGATATATACCATTGATGCGTATATATTAACCCTCATTATGCGCTAGGATATTAACCCTCGTCACGCATGACATGTTTTTGCATTCATGCATGGAGTTCTTAATCCATATTCATTGGCATGGCTCGTCGAATTATGGTGGTAATGACGCTCTCGAACTGCGTTCGGGCAACGACATAATTATATATGTCGTATGACATATTCTGTGGTAGGAAATTATTCACGCTCCAATGACTTGTATGAGTTCGACTTGTCAACTGTACTATAGATAACTTACTAACCCACGGGTTAGGTTAGTTATCTTTAACTGTACCAAAGTCTCTTTTTTTAGTCACTCTGGTCCGTGCGAGTGCGGTCACGTTGGGTTTTTCGCAACGAGTGAAACTTTTGCATCTCATATTTTGGTGCTTGCTGCCTTTATTGCATTTCTATTGTAATAATCGTACTCGTCAAATCGCTGTCAGCTGTTAGTTAGTGCATGTCAGTTGCAGGTTGCACTGTCCGTCATATATCGATGCAGACTCCTATAAATTGGGAGTTTTGGCTCCCTTTCGCAAGTGTCTCTTGTACTTGTAGTTATTAGCACTTCTGTAACTAATACTGTACGTCATGAGACTACATAAATGTCAATTTGATGAAAATCTGTGCTCCCGAAGCTTGGAAGAATGAGAAGTTAGCATACCCACTCTAACGGTATAGCTTTCTCGAATTGCTAGAAGCAAACGTTTTAGAAACATTTTTCGGGCTAATAGAAACCTTCTGAACTTATAGCCTACTGTTGAGTCGAATATCAAGCATCATTATGGCGAACATTGAGCATGAGAAATCATTTCCTCGACTTCCAGATTGTGTTTTACCTTCAAATTACAATGTTTGGATGAAGCCATGCTTCAAAACCTTCACGTTTGATGGAAGAGTGGAGATTTCTGTTAAGATCATTTCACCTACTGACAAAATTGTCTTGAACAGTGTGGAAATCAAGTCATCATCCATACAATTTATTAGTACCGGTATGGAACATGATGTGTTGGTGCCCAATTCAATATCACACGACAAGAAGAAAGAAACCATGTCATTCGGGTTTGAAAAATCCCTAACAGTAGGAGAGGGAATCTTGAAAATATCATACGAAGGGATTTTGAATGATAAAATGAAAGGATTTTATCGAAATCAATATCAATTGAATGGGGAAAAGAAGTTCGGTGCTGTGACACAATTCGCCCCCACAGATGCTAGAAGATGTTTGCCTTGCTGGGATGAGCCTGCATTGAAAGCAACATTTGATGTAACTTTAGTAGTCCCAAAAGGTCTATGCGCACTGAGCAATATATGAATATCATTGCAGAAGATGATGACAAAGAAGATGCCAACTGCAAAGTTATCAAGTATGCTACTACTCCCATCATTGTCTACCTACTTGCTAGCAATTGTGGTTGGTGAGTTTGACTTCATTGAAGACCATTTGCCTAGAGGAATTCCCGTGCGGGTATACACACAAAAAGGAAAGTCATACCGAGGCCAATTTGCTCTCAATATTGCTGTGAAAGCTCTTCAATACTATGAAGGCTATTTCAATATCCCATATCCACTTCCAAAATTAGACTTGATTGCTATTGCCAACTTCTCCGCCGGAGCAATGGAAAATTGGGGACTAATAACTTACCGAGAAACTGCACTGCTCATTGATGATGCCAATTCTTCTGCTCCTGCAAGACAACAGGTTTCGCTCATTGTTTGTCATGAGTTAGCCCATCAATGGTTTGGTAACCTAGTGACAATGGAATGGTGGACTCACTTATGGCTTAATGAAGGCTTCGCAACATTTATGGCATACTTGCCTACAGATCACTGTCTTCCTGAATACAATATTTGGACACATTTCATCTCAACCGACTTCAAAAGGGCTATGGATCTTGATGCACTTGACAACAGTCATCCTATAGAAGTGCTGGTGAACCACCCTGATGACATTAATGAGATATTTGATGCCATCTCGTACTGCAAAGGTGGTTCAATCATTAAAATGCTCTATAGCTGGATTGGGGATGAAAGCTTCAGAAAAGGAATGCATGACTATTTAACTAAACATTCGTACAAGAATGCTACTACTGAAGATCTATGGGATGCGCTTGCAAAGGCCAGCGACAAGCCAGTTGCAAAAGTAATGGAAACATGGACTAAGCAAAAAGGTTTTCCAATTATCGGTGTATCGTCATCGTGTCGCACAGAAGGAAGTGTTACTTTGAAGCTAACTCAAAACAAATTTCATGCAAGACAGACCTCTGCAACTTGTACTGGCAAGTCATCTTGGTCAATCCCTCTCATTATATCAACAAGATCTGGCGATGCCAGTGCAACTAGGGTTTTAATGGAAAAGCATAAAGACGAAATAGAAGTTGGCAATGTACCTAAGGGTGGGTGGATCAAACTCAATTCTAGATGCTGCGGATTCTATCGAGTACAGTACAGCAATGAAATGCTGGATGCTCTTTTGAGAGCTGTTGAAGCGAACATCTTGCCGGATCTAGATCGTTTGAACCTTGTAAATGATCTCTTTGCTCTTGCCTCATCTGGAGTAACAAGCACTGAACATTTTTTGAACTCGTTAAATTCGTTTAAGAATGAAACCAGTTTCCCTGTATGGAGTGACTTGGATTGCAACATTGGAGAATTATCTTTGCTATTACGGGATACAGGTGAAGTGCACGCAAAGTTCAAAGCATTTGTTTTAACTTTGTATGAAGACATTGTTAACAAAGTAGGCTGGGATGTCAAGCCTGGAGAAGGCCATTTAGATGCAATGCTAAGAAGCATGGTGATACGGCGCGTTGGAAAATTCGGTCATCAGCAAACTGTTGCCGAGGCCAAAAGAAGATTCCAAGATCATATATCTGGAAAGCTAAGTCTTCCGGCTGATTTGAGATCTTCTGTGTATCAGATTGTTCTTGCAAATTCAGATGGTGATGAGCTTGATGAGTTGATTCAGTTGCATGATTCTTCCGACTTACACGAGGAAAGGGAACGGATAGAAAATTCATTAGGTTGTGTATCTGGTGACGATAAATTGCAGAAGGTATTGAATTTTGCCATGTCAGATAAAGTTCGGTCAAATGACAAAGTATCTGTGGTGGCTTCTATTGCCACAGCCAGTTCTGTTGGGCGAAACCTGGCTTGGCAGTTTGTGAAAACTAACTGGGAGCAACTTCATGCTCAATATAAAGGCTTATTCCTCCTATCAAGACTTGTGAAATATACAACTGAAAACTTCACAACGGAGGATCAAGCGAGAGATGTGAAGTCGTTTTTTGATACCCATTCTGCTGCTGGAGCAGAGCTTACTGTGCGTCAGTCACTTGACAATGTACGCAAGTACACTGAATGGTGGGCAAGAGATGGTGAAGTCATTTCCCAATGGTTCACAAGATGAGCACAGTTGATTCGTAAATGATTGTATGAGATTTGCTCAAGATCGTGAATAACTTTGGGGTTACCCAGATTTTGCATTGATATTTGACCAGCCAAACATTTTTTACATCAGTAGTAAGCCCTAGTATTGATTACCAGTAGTCAGGCTTATGCAACTGCGAGGATCAATACAACTCACGCGACCAGTAAGTCAAAAACTACACGGTACAGGTGCACTGTGGTGTAATGTGTTATTTGCCTAGCCTATATATTATGTTCCCTACAAATATAATGTTCAAATATTACCACTTACTGATTAGTATATTCTTGCATTTATATTACAGAGTAATCAATTGTAGCTCATTATTAAGTAGTTCTTGCATCAAGCAACATCAAAGATGACGAGCAACGGGCAATCGTTTTCTCGACTTCCAGATTGTATCTCACCCTCAAACTACAATGTTTGGTTGAAACCTTCTTTAAAAAATTTCACCTTTACTGGAAAGGTTGAGATTTCTGTTAAAATCAATTCGTCTACTGACACAGTACTCTTGAACAGCGTGGAAATCAAGCCATTGTCTGCTGAATTTATTGATACAAAAGATGATGTGATAAAGGCCAATTCAATGTCTTGCGATGAAAAGAAAGAAGTCATGACATTGAAATTTGAGAAAAGCCTAACAGTTGGAGAGGGCATCTTAAAAATTACGTTCGATGGTATGTTGAACGATAAGATGAAAGGATTTTATCGCAATCAATATCAATTGAATGGGGAGAAAAAGTTTGGCGCTGTCACGCAATTTGAAGCAACGGATGCAAGAAGATGTTTTCCTTGCTGGGATGAGCCTGCATTGAAAGCAACATTTGATGTAACTTTAGTAGTCCCAAAAGGTCTATGCGCACTGAGCAATATGAATATCATTGCAGAAAATGAGGATAGTGAAGATGCCAACTGCAGAGTTATCAAATATGCTACTACTCCCATCATGTCTACCTATTTGCTTGCAATTGTAATTGGTGAGTTTGACTACATCGAAGGCCATTCGACTAGGGGAATTCCTGTCCGGGTATACGCAGAAAAAGGGAAAGCATACCGAGGCCAGTTTGCTCTCAATGTTGCTGTGAAAGCTCTTCAATACTATGAAGACTATTTCAAAATCCCGTACCCACTACCAAAAGTAGACTTGATTGCAATTGCCGACTTCTCCGCCGGAGCAATGGAAAATTGGGGACTGATTACTTACCGTGAAACTGCACTGCTCATTGATGATGCCAATTCTTCTGCTCATGCAAGGCAGTGGGTGTCTCTTGTTGTTTGTCATGAGTTAGCCCATCAATGGTTTGGTAACCTGGTGACAATGGAATGGTGGACTCACTTATGGCTTAATGAAGGCTTCGCAACATTTATGGAATATTTGGCAACAGATCACTGTCTTCCTGAATACAATATTTGGGTCCAGTTCATTTCGAACGACTTTAAAAGGGCTGTAGATCTTGATGCGCTTGACAACAGTCATCCTATAGAAGTGCCGGTGAACCATCCCGACGAAATCGATGAGATATTTGATGTCATCTCATACAGCAAAGGTGCTTCAATCATTGGAATGCTTTACAACTGGATTGGTGATGAAAGCTTCAGAAAAGGAATGCATGACTATTTAACTAAACATTCGTACAAGAATGCTACTACTGAAGATCTATGGAATGCGCTTGCAAAGGCCAGCGACAAGCCAGTTGCAAAAGTAATGGAAACATGGACTAAACAAATGGGTTTTCCAGTAATCAGTGCGTCATCATCATGTCACGCAGAAGGGAGTGTTACTTTGAAGCTAACTCAATGCAAATTTAGTGCTAGGTACAAGACTGAAGGTTCTGTTGACAAAACGAGTTGGTCAATCCCTCTCATTATTTCTTCACCAAAATCCGATCATGCCAGTGCCCATAGGGCTTTGATGGACAAAGAATCAACAGAAATTGAAGTTGGAAATATGGCTAAAGGTGATTGGGTTAAACTCAACTCGAGATGCTGTGGATTTTATCGAGTACAATACGACAAGGACATGCTGGACGCTCTTTTGCAAGCAGTGGAATCAAACAGCTTGGCAGACCTCGACCGTTTAAACCTAGTAAATGATCTCTTTGCTCTTGCTTCTTCTGGAGTAGCAAGTACTGAAAATTTTTTAAAGTCCCTGAAGTCATTTAAGAATGAAACCAGTTACCCTGTATGGAGCGACTTGGATTGCAACATTGGAGAATTATCTTTGCTATTACGGGATACAGGTGAAGTGTACACAAAATTCAAAGAATTTGTTTTGTCTTTGTATGCCAGCATTACCAACAAAGTCGGCTGGGACTCGAAACCTGGAGAAAGCCATTTAGATGCAATGTTGAGAAGTATGGTGATACGACGTGTTGGAAGGTTCGGCCATAAGGAAACAGTTGCCGAAGCCAAAAGAAGATTCCGAGATCACATATCTGGAAAGCAAACTCTTTCGGCTGATTTGAGATCTCCTGTGTATCAGATTGTTCTTGCAAATTCAGATGGTGATGAGCTTGATGAGTTGATTCAGTTGCATGATTCTTCCGACTTACACGAGGAAAAGGAACGTATAGAAAGGTCTTTAGGTTATGTATATGGCGACGATAAATTGCAAAAGGTATTGAAATTCGCCATGTCAGATAAAGTTCGGTCTAATGACAAGGTATTTGTTATTGCGTCTGTTGCCACAGGCAGCTCTGCAGGACAAAGTCTGGCTTGGCAGTTTGTGAAAACAAATTGGGAGCAACTTCATGATCTATACAAAGGATCTTTCCTCATAGGAAGACTTGTGAAATATACTACTGAAAACTTCACAAGGGAGGAACAAGCTTGCGAAGTCAAGGCTTTTTTTGATGCACATCCACCTGCTGGAGCAGAGCGTACTGTGCTTCAGTCGCTTGACAACATACACAAGTATGCCGAATGGTGGGCAAGAGACAGCGAGGTCATTTCTCAGTGGTTTACAAAATAAGCTGAGATATACCTCAGATACTTGGAGAGAAAACTGGCAACACGATTCTATAATTGAACTCAGGAAATATAACCTATACTAGTTTCACATCTATTAGCCAGTGAAATACCTGAAAATATAAAAGCAGATACTACCCGGTACTACTAGGTAATTTAGTTGAATATCATATATATGTATGTTTGGCCTTGACAATCAGTCAGTCCTCCATAGACTAAAATTGCCTTTGTAATTTGTAGTTTGTGTGTTCATGTGTCTGCATGTATTTGTATGATGTGGTAGCTGCTTATATTTGCCTACAAACATCATTCGTCTGAATTGTTGCGGAGTCTCAAAATTAATATTGTTGCTAGCGTTGTGGAAAATTGATAAAGTGGATCACTATTATTTTTGCTGCTGCAGTTGCTTAGTTCGCGATTGCAATTTTAAACCGTTGCATTTTAAATGATTATTTCCTGACTAAGTTCTAATTTTGTTTGTTCAGATAGCTGAGTTTGATTGAGTGAATTACTGTAGCCTACCTACAACAGAAGGCCATCGCTGATTAAATTGTTTGATTCCGTTTCACACGGTTTTAATTGACAAAGAGCCTCCGATACTGTAAAGCTAATAGCAATAGGTAGGCGGAGGCGTCTAGCAACCCGGGTCCTGCTTTGGCGCAAGGCTTGTGGTGGGAGCGCTTCATTTTCGCGCCCTTGGTGTCGCGGACGCAGAGCGGGATAAGTTGTAGGTTCACTTTCTCGCTAACTAAGGTGTTGGAACTAGCTGCCTAACGACCCCATAGCTGCTGGCCGCCGAAGTAGGCTGCACTATACAGAGCCAGTTATTTAGTGGCCTGTTTAGTTGTAACTTGAAAAACTCTTGTGGCTTTTGTCTTGACTGAGTGGTTGAAAACCAGAGTAGAGCTTGTTACTGAAGGAAGCGAGAATGTACGCCCTAGCAGAGCGAAGAAGCCCTGTGTCCTACGCGTAGGCCTACCCGCACGCTAGATCATCAAACCTCAACGCCTATGCCTGCCATTCTATTTTCTGCGGTCAAAGTCCGATTGATCTAGGGATTTATTTAGCGACCGCCACTGTAGCCTAGCTTATTACGTCTCTCTTTGTTCTTAGTTCTTGCGTGCGGCTAGATGGTTCTTTGTGGAATCCGGTGTGAAATCTCGTGATATGAGTGATAACCGCTCTTGTAGGTTAGCCGCAGCTGTAATTCCATACTCGGGCGTTGTCTGTTTAGTAGTCTGCGGCTGGCCGTGAAGCGTGTAACGGTCGTCGGCGTCTCCGAGTTTCGAGTAGTTATGGTAAGTCAATATTGATTTCCAGTGATGTTGTCTGTCGCCTGGGCTTAATATATGTTGTCAAGAGATGTGTGGACCAAATCAACCTGGCTGCTACAGGGATTTTTTATAGTCGATAGTGCCCGTTTCGTGAATAGCTGTTTACCAAATACCATCTGTGATTTCAGCCGTGTAAGGCCTTTATTCCTCCACTGCTGAGGATTCTTGTGGTCCTTGGGTTCGGCAGCATATTCTGCGTTATCGAAAACTCAAGAAATCAATGGGATTTTTTAGTATTCACCCAAGTTTGGCCAGAGACAGCATGTCTCATGATAAATGTAAGTATATTTTTAAAATGATAGGTGTCGGTAGTATGTTTAACAAACAGTACGGTTATAGGCGCAGATCCTGTCAAGTTACGTAGGTTTATGACCTCACCACTCCCATGTTGAATTCAAATTTCGAATATTGGTAGGCCTAATGCATGCAAAACTGCTGAGCTCTGTGGCCCAGCATCATGCCATATTATATTCAGATGAGACCGACTATGTTTGTCAATTTGCTTCAATTTCATCAAAAAGGATAGACCTACTGGAATCTCTGAAAGTGAGGTGGAATCATAATATTTGAAATCTTTCTTTGTATGTTTCAGAAAACTCATGGCACTGGGAAATGTGTTATACCCAAAGAAGTAAAAGGCTGGACTATTCATGGCTTATGGTAGTTAATTACAATGTGAAATTTTCGTCCCTATCCTCCATTTAACCCTGTGGTGTATTTTGGCAGGCCTTCAGTACGGAGTGGAAGAGATCCAAGCTACTGCAATGACTCGTGGCCTTTTAGGCCTGATCAGATAAAGGTTCATTAATTCATAATTTCTCTATAGTGCAGTTTGATTCTGTGCATACTGTAGTGTTTGAGTAGTTGAATAGCCCAATTTTTCATCTGTAGCTGGGGAAATAATGCCGCTCTTAATTGAAGATCCTGATCTGAAAAAGAGTTTCAAGTTTTTGATGTAATGTTGGGTGTGTTATACAGGCTATATAGAGCCATCCATTTTTTCTTAACTGTATCATGCTTGTCCTCCACAATTATATTGGAATTTTGACGCCAGAAAGGCTTCACAGCAATCCAGTTATGTGCTGTCCATAATGAACGAATTGTCTCTACTAGTAAGAAATTATCTTCGTAATTATGTGCCCTGTTTTATAAGTCATTAATCAGTGCATGTTTGTCAATTAAATTTTGAATATATTGTTCAGGATATGTGGGACACACTAGAGGTTCATTGGCCCAACTTGGTTGTGGATGAAGCCACATCATCCTTGTGGTGGGTATAACGACGCTAGATTATTTAAGTTTTGTGGACAAAGACTTAATGGTTTAAAATGTGTATCTTTACAACAGGAAGCATGAGTGGCTGAAGCATGGTACATGTGGAGTATCCTTACCTGCCTTACAGTCAGAACATGCGTACTTTCATACTTCATTGAATTTACAAATTCAGTATTCTCTAGACAAGTAAGCTCTATATTGACTGATATTTTATATCTTGGTGTTGTCAATGATTGCATAAAATCTGTCTGCTTATAGTACCCTTCTATATTTTACAGTGTGATGAAATTGGCTGGCATAATTCCATCGAATGACAAGACTTATAAGGTAGATATTCCTTCTAATTGGGTACCGTACTTTCTTTGTCAGATAGCTTCAGTGGATTGAGAACCAGTTGTTTATTATATCTGTCAGGACGGTCGTTGTGTTTAAATCCTATGCCAAATCATTATAAGGCATCGCTGTACATTGTGGCGATACTGATTGGGAAAGGGGAGCTATCAACTATGAATAATGTAGCAGAACACACTTTTTCCTATGCGATGCTTGCGTAATGCTTATATATGTATATAAATATATATCATCTGTATATATATTTATATAGACTACTGGTGCTTACATTTTTGTTATCACAGCTTGATGGCATACGTAATGCTGTTGAATCCACAATAAAGAATCATGCGCTGTTCAAGTGCTTCAATCAAGTAAGTCTGCTTATGTTCCAGGTGCACATAGGCCAATGGACGTCAGTCGGGTGGAAAAATGGGTATTGCCCTACTGCCACATTTCTCTCAATAAGTTAATATTAGCTGATCACTACACCCCACTAGTCTGCTATTTCTAGCCTGATTTGTCCATCTGACTGCGAAGCCTTGAAAAGAGTAAATATTTTCTCGTGTGTTTCAGGATAAGAATACCCAGTTTCTTGCTCAAATTGAGATTTGTGTGGATAAAGAGTTTGCCGTCACAGACTGTAAACGCTCCTCTTCCAGTCATCCACGGAATAAAATACATCGCAGACGCAAGAGACGTGTGTCTTCCAACCCAATGTGGGACTGGTATCCAAACTTTCCTGAATTTGAGGAGTGTTCAGAAAATATCCCAGTAAAATACCCAATTATATATTATTAGGTATAGTGACTGTGAATGCTGTATTTTCCTATGAAATTCAAAGTTGGATTTAAACTGTTTGAGTTCTACCACGTACTCATTTATTATGTTCCTGAGAAATTATGCTTGCCGTTACGTCATTTGTTTTTCAAACTTTAGGGTTGATTCTGGCAACCAATAATGCCACAAAAGCCAAGACGTGGATTTTGGAGACATATTTTACTCTCCTATACCTAATTTATACACACAATTGGTGTATGTGTGTGTAAGCTAGTCCAGAGAAGGCTACGTATGACGTTGGTGAGACTGAGTGGTGACGGGCAAGGCTTTCCTTGTACTCCTACCTTGTCACTGAGGCTGAAAATCAGTCCAAACAGTGCCTCAATGAATTTATCAAACACATTTATTACCCACCATCCGTTTTAGCGTGTACTAGTGCAATTACAATTGCTATATATCTATCCATACTGTGGTTTGTGTTTAAATAATTTTGGTTTTATGTGTCTGGTTTTACAGCATATATCATCATGTGGTGACTACGTCGTGAGTTGTGGTGACTCGGGAGAGCTGTAGGCGGGTGTAGTAATATTAGGTTGGATACCAGAACAGACAGTCGCGCATACCTACTTCTCATACATACCGACCATCTGGAGTCAGCCGTGTAACGCGGAGCGTGGGTGCGTCATCCAGCTGCAGGATAGCTCGCAGCAGGAGTACCAATAAGATTTTTACCGGTATGAAAACGTCAGAACCGACCGTTAAGTTCGGTAGAGCGACAGACGCAAAACTGATTTTGTTGGCCCGCTTGCAGCCATCTCGCCTATATTTAATCTAGCCTACGATCTAAAGAGCCCCGCTTTTCGTAGAAAAGTCTTGAGTAGGCTACAGATTGTCGAGAGCGAGAGACCCTGACCATTGATGGCGCGAAATCCCAGTACTGTACACTCTAGTGGCAGCAGAGACACGATGGCGGACACTGCTCGGCTGCTGCTGCTTGAGTTTTACTATAGAGTCTTCGAAGAGTTTCTAAAGTTTTGCTTCTAGATTTTGCATTCTGGGCGCTTTCTAGGTTCGGAAAGTGCAAACTAGAGGCGGCGTGCAAACTGCTATAAATGTTAGAATATTATCGTATACGAAAAGGCTAGCAAGCGTCAGCTATTTCGGTACAGAGTACAGGTACTGTCACGAGCTTCCCAAGTTCTCTTAGAGTTTCGCCAATGGAAAATGTACATAGGCCTATTTTCTCTATAACGTAATAGACTCCTCCCTTTTGGTTTGTGTTAATATGGGTTTTATAAAATTCCGCTAAGGTTTCGCCCTTCTGTTGTTTATGCTTCATTTATCTAGCTTTATCACCTTATACCATTTTTTTGCACTGGTGTCAAAGCACAATGTCCTCCATAAACCCCAAGAAGATGAAAGTGGTCGAGCTCAAGAAGGAGCTTGAGCAGCGAAACATAACAGTTACAAAGAGCATGAAGAAAGCTGATCTTCTGGGATTACTAATGTCGGCAATTGAAAGTAAGTTAGTTTTAACAAAATACGGTACCGGTATAATACCTACAGCTGTCAGTTTCAATAGGCTACCACTGATGAATTGCAAATTTTCGTCAGTACATCATTCCTCCCAAGTCCCAAGCAGTATGGTAGGCTATGTCCTGCTTGAACAAAGTATATTAAATATGATTTCATAACCGAGACATTACTATTTTTGTGTTTGTTGGATCAACTATAATAGGCTACGACACACTAGTGTACAAAACCTCTTATAGATTGGGGAGCGCAATAACCAAAACGTATTGTAGGTAATCTCCCGAAAACATACTTTCGTTGACCGTACTTTACGCATAACATACCTAGAAGTCTTTTCAATGAGTTACCGGTATAGCCTCCCTAGTCAGAGGTTACGTTTCCGAGTTCTCAACAAAGCCTTCAGTTTTCTCTGGAGCAGTTTTTTTTGTTTTTTCAAACTATGGGATCTCTAAGGGAACTTGTGCTTAACAGGTGAAACGGGCCAGGAACTGGATCTTTCTTCCTCAGAAACGGCAAATGACTCCCAGGAAAGCATTGAGGATGAATCCCAAGACACTTCTATTAATGCTACAGTTGAGCTCACAGAACAAGTGTCTGCCCAACAGGTACCTCAATAGACTGTTTGTGACGCGAATATGATACTCGCAGTTGTAAACGCTTCCATTATAATAGACTAACCACCGAAATGATTGCTATGCCATCTCTTGCATGTCGCAATCAATTCAATTTGATGACCTGGCCCAATCAGTCACAAAGAACTCTTTTTAATGTAGGACTATATCACAGTTCCAGATTCATTGGATGCATAGTGCAAAGCAACTGCATACTGTACAGGTGTACACATAACTTAACACCATCATTCCAACAGATTGAAAAAGAAAGCAGCATGCCTGAACCAGAACCAGAACCGATGGAGGTTAAAGAGTCTGAAGAGGCTCCTGCCGTGGTTGAAACAACTGAAGAAAAAGCAGATGATGCAGCAGAGCAGGTTCCACAAGAAAAAGTAGATGATGCAGTAAATGAGATTCAACAAGAAAAAGCAGAACTGGAGAATATGTCTAGTCCTGTGGTAGACGCCATTGCTGAAACAAATGTTGCAGAAACAAAGGAGACTGAAAAGGAAGAAACTACTGCTGAGGACCAAGACATGGAAGATGTCAAAACAAAAGTACGAATTGCTTCTAGGCCTGCTGTCATTGATTGAAAGCTCGTTTTACTCAGTCACGGCTACGAGCTTGTTTTAAAAGATTAGGAATTGAATTGATAAATTCTGGCAGTTCGCACCTCTGTTCATGTTCAGCTTCTAGTTTGATATGGCATTTTTTCAGGATGCCACAGATGAGCTTCTTATAGAAAATGGAGAACAGGAAAAGCAGGAGGAAATGGCAGCTGGTGAATCAGAACAAGCTGCTGATGAATCGGAACAAACTGCTGGTAAGGATCTGATGTCTTTTGTGTACTGGTTGATTTTTTTATATTAACGATAAATTTGCTCACTGCTTTAGCTGCCACTGAAGAACCGACTACGAAAGAGGAGACAGCTCCACCTACAGAACAATCATCAACTGAAAATACGGAATCAAGTAAGTCTGTGTTGACATTCTGTATCGGTATTAGAGTGGGTATTTTTCAAACTTTTATATCTTTCTGTTCAATTAGCAAAATTTTTCATTGATATAGTTGTTTCTGTGTTTGTTAGGTTCCAGCCACACACATAGCAGGAAGCGTCGTCATGATGACAGAGGTTCACGTCACCATCGAATGGAGTGAGTGCCTGACAATTGTTGATGCCCGAGTCTTCGTGGCATGTTGGGTGTTCTGTTTTCATGCTTCTCTATGTGTATCATATCGGACTATCAGTTGAATGCTATGTAGGGTTTTTATTGGTTAGTTCAGGCCAGCCATGTCCTTTTTCTGCTTCTTAATATATGTAGTGCCCCTTTTACTAACTTTGTTCTATTGCCACAGAACTCCTCCCCCGGAGGAAGAACCGGAAGAAGACTTTGACGATAGCTTGGTTGTCCTAGACACTTATCGAGCAGACTTAAACTTCAAAGTGTCAAGAGATCGAACTGGAGGTCAACCTTTCACCATGGAAGGCTTTGCATACCTTTGGGCCGGTGCGACAGCCACATATGGTGTTTCAAACGGCAAAATATGCTTTGAATGCAAGGTTTGGGCTTCTTTCTATATTTCTATTCATTCTATGTTAGCTGTGTTGCATGCTCGGAAGGAAACTAGGCACTAAATGTATCGTATCGGTTCCAGGTTACTGAGGAAGATGCAGTCAAGCACCTGCCAACTGACGAGCCACATCCAAGAGTTGTCAGAGTTGGATGGTCACTGGATAGCGCAGGCCTACAGTTAGGAGAGGAACCTTTGTCTTTTGGATACGGAGGAACTGGAAAGTTTTCCGTTGATCGAAAATTCACCGATTACGGAGAATCCTTCCACGAAGGAGATGTGATCGGTTGCTTTATTGTACGTCATTTCTCTGAAAACCTTATTAGATTGGTTGTCAGTATTTATGTACCACAATTTTGCAGGAATTCACTGAAGATGGCTCAGTAAGCCTGTCGTACACAAAAAATGGAAAGTACCTTGGCGTAGCTTGCACAGAAAGCAAACCCGACTCCGGACTAGTCATGTTTCCACATGTGCTCTGTAAAAATTCAAGCGTAGAGTTGAATTTTGGACAAAAGGTGAGTTCTGTGTGATTTGAAGCAAACGTTTTGAAGTGGAATTTCGCTGACCGTGTGTTCAATGTGTTGGCGAAGGCAAATTTTATCAAGACTTCGATTTCCTGCCCTTAGAATCTAGTATAGATTTGCGTTGCTGTGTATGCGAATTTTCAAATTCCCAAACTTTAAGCATGAAAGTAAAGCTTGTAACTGACCCAGACTGAGACTGAGGATTTCTAGTTGTTGTGATTTTTAGTATATCTAACATAACACAGGAAAGCTATCTATAGGTTTCATGCACATTGCGTAGCACTTGTGTGAAATTGTACATTACCAGCTTGTTACAGGTAGTAAGTAGTAACCCATTGATGGCGTTTTGGGTGTATCATTGATGTAGGCCTGTGTGTGGCACAGTCGTCGCCTGTTTCTTCGCTTTTTAAGCAAGGTTATCACTTCTCCAAATATATATATATATATAATGATATATATATATCATTTTACAGGACGAACAATTCATGGAATTTCCAGAAGAAGTGAAAGATTATGTCTTCATTTCCAAAGTGCCAATGGAAGAAAGGGTCAGAGCAGCTAAAGGTCCTGCATCCAGGAGCGAATGCGAGGTAGGTTGCAAATTATCAAGAAATGAAATAATGTACAATGTACAGTAAGGAATTATTGATGAAATTATTACGTATACGTCACTGGAGATGTGGTTGCAGTAACTCAAGATTATATTTGTGGCAGGTTCTAATGATGTGCGGTCTACCGGGAGCTGGAAAGACATACTACAGCAAACAGTTGATTAAGGAACACCCTGGGAAGCAATACAATGTACTCGGTACCAATTCCATCATGGATAAAATGAGGGTACGTTCCGATTCTCTGTATTTTGTCGTCATCTGATTTTGATTTTCAAATCTGTGATAATAATTATCTCGGCACTTTAATTCTTATATACTATGATATATATATACTATTAAAAAGTGAATAAGGCAGCATTGTCATGCCCGTTAATCAATGAATCTCATTCTTATAAGATGGTGGTTTTGTATGTATTTTCTTAATTTTTTGTGACATTCTGATTTCATCTATAAAAATTTGCAAGATATATATTTACCAAGGCTTAGGAGTTTTTCCTCTTAATGGCTTATCAAGTGTCTTGTTGACTCCTAAAGTATAGCATTGGTATATCGATGTAATTCACAACGCATCGCTTATTAAAACCGTTTACATGCTGATGTGTGAGAGAGTGGGTTTGGGTTCGGCATCTCGTATAAACAATTGGTAAACGATGTACAGTAAGTAGGGATGGGCAAGATGAATCAACCAAGTGGGATCAGTGACTTTCAACAATTAGTAAACCATTTGAAGCAATTCGGTTTCATTGAAATTATATAATGATTCATTTTGCCCACCCCTAAGTGTAGGAGCCATCTATACATCGTATTTTTCGACTTGTTGCAGGTATATAGTTTTGATTGCAAGTTGTAGATCCAGCAACCAAATTCCAGGATTGTTGCAGGTTGAGTAGAACAAAATTGCGGGTAATTTTAACTCTGATGCTAAAAATAATGTGGTGATATATTGCTTTCACTGAGGCAATAAAGAATAGCCATAGCCGTGACGAGGATCATAATAATAAAGACAATTTGACGATTGTCTGATGTGAAAGTCAGAAAGTTCATTCTCAATCATTCATGTTACGTAATCAGAGTCTAAGAGTGATTATTGTCTTTGTGTCTATTTGTGGTAACATGAATGTTGTAGGTAGCCTATTGCTTCCATTGGCTGTGATGCTGCACATGTGTACAGGCTGTTATGCGATATTGGAACTGCATATTTTGAAAATATTTGCCAGTTGTACTGGCATAGTATTTGTAAAACTTTCAAAGTTTTGAAATCGTCTTACCAACGATGGCTATAGCTTGCAATTTGTTTTCTTATGAAGTTATGAGACTGGAATTTAGTCAGTTGGTAGCTTTTTGCCTTTGTAGCAATGCGAATGTTGATTCCGCTATGTTTTTGTTGTTAGGTGATGGGAGTGAGCCGCAAACAAAACTATGCGAATCGTTGGGAGCTGCTAATTCACAATGCAACACAATGTCTGAATCGTTTGCTACAAATAGCATCGAGGAAACGTCGAAATTTTATCATCGATCAGGTAGGTCATCTCTTTCTCCGCTCTCTTATGTTTCAACTGGGTAACGACAGCAGAGGGTCAATGAATTTGCTCCTTTCCAAATAGTTTGTAACTAATGCTTGTGGTTAGCTTTGTCATGTTATAGGCCTAGACCTTAATGTCGGTGAGTTTCTTGTTCCGTATAAATTATTCATTGTAGGCATCGAGATCAAGTGGCTTGTTCAGAGACTAATGCTGTGGTTTAGCTATCCCTGAGTCTCTTTTACCGATTCCTTGAAAAGTGAGAGAAAACCGCTCTCTAGTTGTCCATTCTGAAAAGGTCCAATGGCACTGTTATTATATCAAATGAAATTTGATTCGTGTGTAATCAAGTGTCATAGCTGTGATTTGCTGTTTTGGGAAGGAGCTCATTGATTTTGAACCCGCCTGCTTGTCTTACCCTCATTTGTTACAGGCGTCTTGACAGGTATGTATGTAATAGGGAAAAGCGAGAACTTGGTAGAACGTTGCAAGTTTCGTGTAACGATATCGATTTTGTATACTCTGCAGATGCATTGTCAATTATATCTAATTGAAGAAAACTGAATTATTGTTTTGCTTTTCGTATGTGTGTTGTTGTACGACACGATAAAATTACATGGCGCTGCCTGGTGTACATCCAATCACGAATGAAACATAGACAAATGTGTACGCATCAGCCCAGAGGCGGAAAATGCGCCCTTTTGCGGGCTTTCAGCGCAAGGCTATTGTAATTGTACCAACTGAGGAGGAATTTAAGACTCGCTTTGACAAACGTACTGAGGAGGAAGGGGAGGAATTGCCTGAAATGGCCATGCTTGAAATGAAAGGTATCTTTTATGTCGAGAGTTTTACTCTCGACTTGTAATCTGCGGGTATTTATTTCGTGGCCTTCATTTGGGGATGGGAAGGAATACACTCTCTCTGTCCTATTTTAATTTAATCTTTTCATCATCACAGCTAACTTCGCTGTGCCGGAGAAAGGAAACTTATTTGATGACGTGACTTTTGCCGAGCTGCAAGAAGAAGAAGCGACGAAAATCATAGAGAAGTACAGAGAGGAAGGAGCGAAGCATGCTCCTCCACCTGAAAAACGATCACGAGGTAGTGAATTATTTTTTGTTTAATAACAAACTGTTGATAATATGTGAATATTTCTTAGGGCCTAACGATCAGCGCAATAGAAGCAAGGGCAGCGGCAGTGGTGGCTGGCGGCAACAGAATCAGCGATTTAGACAACCACCAAACAGATTTGGACCACCAGGACATTGGAATAGGTTTGGTGGTAGAGGGCCTATGAATTTTACCAGAGGAGGATTTGGGCCACCAATGCATGGGCGCGGAGGAGGATATGGTTCACGCCAGTCCGATTATGGCAGAATGAGAGGTAATACAAGATTTATGGATGTCATGTCAAATATGTTACATTTCACATTTCACGCCAACAGACCACTCAAGAGGAGATAGGAGAAACAATCAAGGACGCTCTGGCGGATACGGTCAAAACCGAAACAAAGGTTTGTTTTCAATGCTTCTATGAGTCCGATATGTAGCAGGCCAGGATGAGTAGTAATTAAATTATATATATATCATAATGCTGGCCCATTGTCTTGGTGGTTAGTGCTCAGTTGTGCTAGTCAATGATGACTTCATCCATTTATGATATTTCTTTGAATTGCAGGATGGCAGGATCAAAACAACAAAGGAGGATACAACAGGTATATACTGTATGTGTAAGAAGTCTCACTAGTGAGAGTGGAATGACCGAGACATTGGTTGACTGACATGATGACTCAAGTTGGCACTCAAGTGCATCTAAAAAAACAATTGCAGGGGGCAACAACCTAAATAACACACCATAGCCCGTAAGCCCCGTATGTTCAAAATGTCTCTTCCAATGGCTTTTGGTCCTCGTTTTGTCTTGTATTTAGATTTGTGAATCTGTCTGCCGGAATATTGTGATGTAATGTGAGAGAGTTCCCGTCTTTACAATTGCTCACTGTTGAGTCAAATGCAAAATTCAGTTTTGATGCCACTCACCGATTCTTGATGAGACTGACTCAATGACCTAATAGTCGTATAATCCTCCATGTCTATTCGAATTAATCGCGAGATTCAAGGCTTTATGGAAATACATATCTATCTATCCATCTAGTGGGACACCGCACTCTAAATACAGTGGTGGTTTATAATGTTGGAATCACATGATATTTTTGACAGTCGTCGTTCTCCACAGAACGCCAGGTACTTTGTAAATTTGCTGAAATAAGACAGGTGTCGAACTTAGTAGGTTCTTACCCCCGCCGTGGTTGAATAAGTCACCAGACTACACTTGCTCGCCAATCTCTGGTGAATTAGGGAAATTGAAGTTATGTACAGTAGTGTATAATCCATCATATTGAAATAGGCAAAATCAAGGGTCTGGAGGCAACAAAGGTGATGGCCCCAATTATAGCCAGCAGAGGAATTCTGGAGCTGGAAAGTGGGGAGGACAGCAAGGTTCAGCACCACATTCCGCTCAGGTTTGTATTTCTGTGCGATCTCGTCTACCACATTCCTGTTCTCATAAAGTTTCATCTTTTAGTCATACTCTTATGGGAACACTCAGTCATACAATGCTTCAAACAACATGAGTGGATATCCCTCGATGGGATATAATTTCTCTCAAGGAGCGGCAAACAATAACCAGACGCAACAGGGCTACCAACAATCTGGATACGGCCAACCTGTACGTATTCTGCTGGATTAAATGCATTTATATATTTTGTCCTGTAGCATTATCGTGACTTAGGAGGATAGTGAGTACATTGCCAATGTCCTGGAATTTGACTTTCAAATTTTTTGTTGAATTAATTTCCTAGTAACTTGGTGTAATCTTACTACGATCTTCAGTGCTCGTATGATATTGATGAAATTGTGATTCGTTATGTTTCAGGATTATTCCCAGCAGTGGATGCAGTACTACCAACAACAAGCACAAAACCAGCAATATCAAAATTACTACGCCAACTACCAACAGTACTACAATCAGCAGCAAGGCTATTCACAACCCAAATAAAGACGGCGGTGCCGATAAAGATGTAGCACTTGAGTCAATTTGCAGAACGCCTTCCAAATACGTTTTTGGACTGCCAGACATTCTTTTAGTGAGATTTTTGTATTCCTGATGGCCTGTTTTGTACATATCCACGTGATCATGAGCCCAAGAACAGTTTGACCAGGAGATTGTTGGTGTTTGTTATTGCTTAGCGAGGTACGAGGTATTTCTCTATAGAGTCAAAGTGTAGATGCAATGGTGTTCAGTCGCTGTTTCTGAATGAAAGGGATTTCCGTACAAGGTACAGCTGTATTCAAGACGCGCCTACCCGTTGCAGGGACTTCGGAAGCTTGAATAACGAATGACTGACTCGGCCATTTCGTCGGGGTCGCCGGCGTTATAGCGGAATTCAGCTCACGTCGCAGTGGCAACCCCCTGGCATCATTTCTAAATGACTGTAGAATCTGGTAACCGGAGGTTGGCGGTGAAATGACGCCAGGAAAGGTCCGAGGTCCGGTGTCCGGCGGTGATTCGTGCGTTTTGCTTGATAGGTGCCTTCTTGGAATGACCCCGCAGTGGAACGAACGTCTGCCTTAGAACACCACTTGCGGCGAGTAAGCTCGGGGAAATAATCCTAGCGAAAGCGTAGTGGAAGACACGCCGCTGGCATTGTTTACACGATTCAGACGGCCAGCTGCAGACAGTGAGCGACCAGATGGCTTCAGATTCATTCGCCTACCTGCAGAGTTTGTCTACCAGATATAACCGAGCTAGGTGCAGTGACTGTATCTTGGAGTATACTCTACCAATGCGCATACATCAAAGAGTTGTTTTAGATCATGAATGAAGGTTTGATGAAGTCAAGCAAGCATATGTAAATTTGTCAAGCTCGATTTTCGCTTTGTAAAGAAAGCGCCGCTTTTCTAAACCAAGCTACCTACTGATGCTGCCTTGTTGATGATGCACCGTGATTGAGGTGACAGACCGGCTGTGTAGCGAAAATTTATTTGTCACAGCTTGATTGATTGGCAAGTCATTTATTGTCTATTGTTCGTCTCGTTTTCGTAACCCGCTTGCGTTCATACTATGGCTTACGCATTCGAATAAGACATCTCAATATTTTTTGCCAATAGATAACCACAAGTTGGGGATTACTTATCATGGCATAAGAGAGAACGCGACTTCCCGCGAAGACTTTGATGAATCGGCAATTCGCGACAT
Source organism: Botrylloides violaceus (assembly GCA_030412335.1). Taxonomy (NCBI): domain Eukaryota; kingdom Metazoa; phylum Chordata; class Ascidiacea; order Stolidobranchia; family Styelidae; genus Botrylloides; species Botrylloides violaceus. The sequence goes on along the minus strand of JASFYC010000825.1, from coordinate 182,763 downwards.
ATGGCAGGCGAACGAGTAATTGGAGCGAGAAAAAAGAACGGTTGTTTCTTCGACGATTACCGCGGCGAGCAATGTTATTGAGTGGTTAGCCGGTGAGCGAGGTCTTGAGAGTTCCGTCCGTTATGCGTTGTCAGGGAATTTTTGTCAAGACACCTGTAACAATATTCTTATATTTAGAAGATGATATTTTCATAGTTTGTTCTGCCTAGTAGGGTAAATATTAACAATGACTAAGTGTGTTCTCGTTATAAATTTTATCATTCTACTGGTCCTTCGCAATGCAGTACAGGTAAGGGTGTAGGCACGGCTTGTACTATTTGCATGCATCTTCCTAATCATTGAACAGTTAACTAGATAAAGTCATTCAATCATGTACTCGTAGCAACAGTAAGGTACGTAATTGTTCTGGTTTAGGTCTTCTCGTCTGGTGTCGTCGAAGTTCGAATAGATGAGTTCAGAAACAAACTAGGAAGGGACGCGCAAAACCGATGCTGCGTTGAGCCTGTCAGAAGGTTTGAAGGGAAAAACTGCGAGAGTCAATGCAGGACAGCATTCCATATTTGTATATCGCCGTCCTCGACAAAAAGTGACTGCACAGACGGCTCAAAGAGATCTGAGATTCTCGGCGGAAACTCGTTTGAATTTGACGAAACCAGCCCGTACGCCGACAACATTGTAAGGATCGGATTTAACTTCACATGGCCGGTACGTAAATCATCATGTATTCCTCTTCATAGCTTACGTTACTAAAAGTGTCCCCGAATAGTTGTAGTACAGTTGTTCTGCAGCTTTCAACCAACCTGTTTAGTACTCGGCTACCACAAAACCCTATCCAACTGGCGAAACACGGCCCCTTTCGAATAGGCCTGCGCATGGTGGTTGCTGCTTTGGTTTTGTGTGCGTCTTTCAATTTCCATTTCGCAAACTTAATAATGCATCTCATATTTTCGCAGGGGTCATTTTCAATGGTCATTGAAGCTTATCACGACAATGGACAATCAAACGCAGGTAGGCCTACTTTCTTTCCATATTGGTGATAAAAGCGTTATTTACATCCAAAATGTGCCGATTTCAGGATCTGCGATTGTTCGCATAGAAAAAGCCGATCACGCCATCTTGCCAGGCAGTACATGGAGGACACAAACGCAAGATCGACAAGGCAGAAGGTTGCGGTTTTCATACAGAGTTCTATGTGATCAATATAATTACGGCAGCGGTTGTTCGGAATACTGCAAACCGCGAGACGACGTATTTGGCCATTGGGGATGCAACAGCAAAGGAGATAAAGTCTGTCTCGACGGTTGGGAGTCCTCGCCACAAGCGGCAAAGAATTATTGCTTGAAACGTAAGTAAGCCTACGTTAAAGGGTGTAATTGATCAATCGGCCATCTTTCAGTTCACGTAATTACTAATCCACTTGCTGGCGGGTCGTAAACAATCAACTGCGCCGTTGCTTATACATGTCACGATTGGGTGATCAACGCCAACAAAGTCTTCGGCGAGTCACGTTTATAGCCTTCTCTCTTCATTGCTGGGGTGCGGAAACAACGAAATATTTTTAACAGCAGGAACATCCTTCTTTTTCACCCAAATAACGTTTAGCAACAAAATTCGGCCAGTATGTAGAAAGAGACACCCCGAGTCTGTATCATAGGCTGTAACTGTAACCACATCTGTAATCTCTCCCGAATATCTTAGTCACTTTTTCCAGCCATTTTGTCAGGATTGATCAGTAAATCAAAAAAAATCTGCCTGGTGAAATCTATATAGATCGTTTTTTCCAATTTCAAAGTAGGCCTAGATCTCCGCATAATCAATTCGTAAGATTGTGTAAAAATGCTATATACCCTATAAACGCGGCTGTGCTTAAATGACCCAAACACAAAATGACATCATAGGCGGAGTCTGTGACATATACAAAGCGCTTTATTCATTCGTCGTACGCCCAGTGCAATTTGATCTTTTGATCCACGTCGCAAGTTACCTGTTTTTTTGCCCCGTCTGCCGATCCCGCACCCCATATACCGCCAACCGGTATCAATAATGTGTTAATTGCTGGTTTGATCCTGAACCATCTGGATCTGTCAAGAATCTAAATCGGGATAACACACTTGACGGGGAATTACTGTATATTTTAAAAAGCTATTGAAAATGCGAAACGCTCTACACATGACTATTACAGTGAGAACTAATTATAGGTCGAATGCCAAATGCATCTCACTGGTCCCGGGTTTAATAATTACATCATTCAGAGTGATCATCTCATTGACTGTCACTTTACACTTGCAATTTCAAGTACGTCGTCCCGAATACCTTTATTTAAAACACTTAGCGTGATACGTTGGTCGCTGCATTCGCGCAAATTGATTGCGATACGCTCGGCCATCAGAAATTTTGTTCGGATTTATTGTCCTGTCGGCGGCAATGCGATGTGGCCCATAAATGTTACAATATGGTTTTCAAATAAAATCATCAATGTCATTTCTTATAAATTGTGCTATTTGTGTTACAGCGAAATGTCGAGTCGGATGCGATTCTGTTCATGGATATTGCAAGCAGCCAAATGAGTGCAGGTAGCTTCATCTTCCACAGAAGAAATCTTTTGGACGAAAATAGGAATTTTTGAAATATATTGTTCTTAAAAATATCATCAATTGCGGCTCTGCTGATCCACTCTTATGCTCACCACATGACACGAAATCCTCGTAATTGGGTCGACCCATTCGAGGCCAATATGCGTAATTTTCCGATTATCTCTGTATCGGCACTCCACAGAATGACGAGGTCGATCAGTCGGCCATCAGTCAGGCGGGGAGGCCGAATATCGCGTTGGCCTTGAAAAATCCATATCGGTTGGTCTTTCAGATCCTACACATTAAAGTTTTCTGCGCGATCTGGTTAAAAATCCTATTGGTGTAATTCCCGTTTTTCTCGCACAACCCCCAAGCATTACGTGATTATCTGTTGCCACTGCAGACTTTCCGTAGTTCGCAGATTCTGGGGCTACATAAATCGAGTTCATCTATGATCATAGCATAGTGTGGGATCTGTGGAATATCATCGATCTTTGCAACAATGCACTTTCGTCCACCAGAGCTCACTGTTTTCTATGTTGCAGATGTCGTTACGGTTGGCAAGGGGATCAATGCGATAAATGTGTGAAAGATCCTCGCTGTCGCCATGGTACATGCGAAACAGTCTTTCAGTGCCTTTGCAAGCAAGGTTGGGGAGGAATGTTCTGCAATCATGGTTAGACATCACCAATTGGCTATAATTTTAACAAGGCGTCACAAATACTGTACAACTGATATATTTCAGATCTGAACTTCTGCGTCAATCATAAGCCATGCCGAAATGGTGCACGCTGTCGAAACAGTGGCTTGGGCAGCTATACGTGCGAATGCCTGCCAGGGTACACAGGCAGGCGTTGCGAGTTCTCAAGTAAAGTTTGCGAGTCAAGCCCTTGTAAAAACAACGGGAAATGTGTGGTAAGCTTTTACCTACTCTTGTTGTAGTGTTCTCTAACCTATAATCGCTTATATGCGTATGGTTTTCTCTTTTATAGGCTACGCAGAAAACAACTAATGGCTTCCAATGCAACTGTTCCGACGGCTATTCTGGAACATTCTGCGAAGACTCGTATTGTTCGAGTAATCCGTGCGCGAATAGTGGATCATGCATTCCCAAACCGAATGGATATGAATGTATATGTAAACCTAACTTTGCCGGACGGCTTTGCGAAGTGCAGAAAAATGGATGCGCCCAACGAGTCTGTTTAAATGGTATGTCACTTTTTAATTTCTCCAAATACTAAACTAAAACGGCCTAGAAAACCTCATTTGTCGGGTGTGCCGGTGGATTACGTCAATTCTTCCTCTAGTAAAGTGATATCTTATTTTGGAAAGTGGTCGATTTTCCCATGGTTTGCCGTGCGGTGTCGTATTGCCCTTCCATTCTATCTCTTCCCATTTATGTTCGCTCATAAATAGGGCGCGTTTCATGTTACTTTTCGTTAGCGAGCGATACAACTTTGATAAACAAGTACATTTTGTTAATATTTAACCGTAGAGTCCATTAGTATGGGGTAAAGTCGCTTTTTGTCGAAATCTGATGAATTGATGAACTCGTAGAGTAAGCCTACTTTATTGTTAGTTACAAATAGGATAGTTTACATATTAGATCTATGTCACAATTTCTCTGTTTGCTTTTCGTACACTCAAGGCAAAGCTGTTACCCCTTGGTGGCTCAAGCTTGAACTAAATGGAATTAACAAATCGGTCGCTAATTGACTGAAACCAGCCTAGTAATTTAGTGGGCATAATAAAAAACATTTGTTCTCGAGTCGTACCCGTCGACATCTGGTTCGTGTATGAGGGAAAGATGAAAAAACGAACAACAGCGATTCGTCCCTGATATGAATTGGTTTATTATAAGTAGGCTTTTACTAAACTTTGAGGTTTCCCATGTAATCGGTGATGACTTCCTACTGCACTTATGTAAGGCCACCACCTGTTTTAATCCGTGATTGATTGGATATGTCCGAATCTAGTTGCGTTTTGCTGGATGGAGAGCGAGACTTCGCTACTATGATAATGAGCTAAACAACGCTGTTGTATTTCTCCATGACCATGAATTGTGATTCAGTCTTCTCTGTCACTATTAAAATTGGTTCGCAATGATTACTTAGATATGGTCCTAATCAGATATTTGCATAAGTATGATGCGACTCGCTAGTCTTCATCCTTGCTCGCAACTCAATAATTCTCACGGCGCCTCCGTAAGATGAACCCACGTTGGGTTCTGCCTTGGAATAGGCGTGACAACCTCAGCTCTAGTTTCGTCATCGCTTTGATCTGATATGTAATAGACTTTCTCATCAAGATGAGAAGTGGAATCAATATCCGACACACGTTGATATTCGCGCGAACAAGGGATTGTATTGTTTCCATACATACTTTCAGACCATGCGGCCTAATTTTGCATCTCCACTTCGCCGGCGAGTTTACGACTTACTCAGCTGGGTATAGCTTGCGATCAATAGTTCTTGGGTCTCGGGTCTTCTCAGCACTCAGCATGGAGGCACATGAATTTTTGTCCATAGATGGTGGGTTAACGGTCACCATGCTCCACCGCGTTTCCTCCTTTCGGAAATCTTTAATTTCGCGCTAAAGATTATAACCATTGAATATGTTGGTATTGTAGGTGGGAGTTGTGAGAACACAGCATTCCATGTTCGCTGCAAATGCGCCGCTGGGTACACCGGGACTTATTGTCAACAAGCTATAAGCTCACATTGTACGGAAATATGCCACCATGGTATTTGTATCATCAAAGACGGCTTTCAACAGTGCGATTGCGATCTGGGATATTCCGGGAAAAGATGCGAGATCAAAGAATCTTGCCAAAGCGACGGGTGTTTGAATAATGGCGTCTGCAAATTGCAGAACGGATGGTATTCTTGTGTGTGTAACGACGGATATAGCGGCGCCCATTGCGAGCAATTCAAAAAATCGAATGGGGCGAACACAAATATAATTTTCTATCCTAACAAGAGTGAAGGCATGAGCAAGACGCAAACGATAACAGTTGGACTTTTATCAGTACTCATAATCTTTCTGATTATCGGCTTGCTGGTATGTTTAATCTATCCTGCGAAGAAAAGAGTTGGGTATATACGAGGACTGGTCAAAAATCGTATGAGAACCCAAACCATTTCAACCGATGCCACCCTTTCCACAGCGCCTGAAACATCACAGGAATCGTCTTATGAACCCGATAATGACGATAACGACGGAGGTGACGGCGACAGCGCCAATTTAACGATTGATATGAGACCCGTCAAAGTGAAGTACCGCAACGTAAGACCTGCGGAAGAACGTCGCAGGATTTCAGTGCGTTCCGCACACCTCTCAGGGGAAAGTAGACAAGACCATTTCAACTTACGCAACGATCATTCTCTTCCTTCTTACCAGGAGGCTTGCGGAGTGGCGAAGTTGAAGCAAGTTCTCGTTTGACAGGCACAGTCACTTCGACATACGTCGAAATATGACCACGTCTGAATGGGAATTTGCCCTTACAGCGCAGTGGAATACCGAGATGGAGGAAACCGCCCACAGTGTGCAGAAAAAAAGCCTTAACGTCTTGTGTATGTTCATACCGAATGTTCACTACGCTGGGATATATAAACTGCATCCCTCCGACCATCATATGTTTGCTCTGACTGTTGTCAGCTACAAACTATCGCCCGTGTTCAATTTTATCAAATTTAGGGAAACAAATCATTGATTGAAAAGAGATTCTAGCCACATCATAGTTGATACGACATGATTGAAATATTTATTTCAACAGTCTGAAATAAAGTTGAACCTTAAACGACCTCATCTAGCCTCGGCCGTTATGCCTTGGGGAACTTTGTGAAGAACATGAATCCCAAGTTTTATGGTGAAACTGGGTTAGGATTAAATCGAAGAACCGCGACAATATGGATGATAGGGTCGGAAAACAACGTCCCGATATTTGGAGCATCAATCGCGTACAGTGGGCTAATATAGTTCCCGCAGGACCCACACTTTTAAACCGTCTGTGATGCAACATCAAATATCATGTCCGCCGCTGCCTTCCTCGTTTGCAGCCTAAATGGTGGGTCGACAGTTCATATTTAAGCCTATATCTGGACAGCACATTGCCTCGCTCTTGCTCAGTGCTGTTATTATACAGATTAGCAGAACGGTCTATTTACTACCCATATTTATTCTGCGCTCCTCTAACTGAGCTGGAATGGATTAAGCGGCGTCACTGGTGACTATAGGCCTATTAATCGCCTACCAGCGTCACCTCCTGGAGAGTAGTTCAACCAAGCACAAATCACAAACAACAGGTAACGAGGAGGCTCGCCAACGGCGTGACGTGAACCCGAATATTCATGGTGAGGCAGAGGTCCCGTACCAATAGCTGTGCTATGGCTGACCAGTCGCCTGACTGTTTTCAATATTCCATTCCCATGAGCAAGCGCCTGCACCTTCTAAAAAGCGGGTAGGAGTATAGATATCTATTTAGTCCGGGAGCCCACGAGGAAAGTGAAGAATTGTTCGTTATAAATTGTCCGATTGTTTGCAACGAAACTTCGATAGGTAATGGTAAATAGTTTTGGCGTCAGTTCTTTCTGCCCTTGGCACGGTACCAACCCAAGGACCATAAACATTGAAAAATTTAGCAAAATTTCATCGATCGGACTTACAGCTGTAATTGGGCACGCCGAACCTACCAATATTACAGACAAGTTGTAATGGTGACTGTCCGTCGTACCGGACGTTCGCCGGCGATGGCGTGGCTATGAAGATTGAGTCGAATGATGGATTTTCGCCGAGAGGACCAAACTCTGCTTGTAGATTTAAAAGAAGCCTTGTGTTACACGGACTAAAAATATTTATGACTGATCCTGTTACGACGCGGAAAAATACATAATGTCCCATATAATCAAAAAGCTTCCAGTGACGAGCAAGAGTAGGCTTACCAGTAGGCCTATATGAGTTCTGACTGGCGATACGCCCTCATCTCCTGACTATGCACAAAATGGATGTGATGTGATGTGTCTCTTGTCATATAAATTGATCGAACTAATGCCGTCTTTAACGCATTTATTGATCCACTACCTAATCGACATTTTTGACAGCAGCAAAATGGAGCTACCAAACATGAATACAATATAAATGTAGTGGTTGAACTGAAGATCCCAATGTTTCAATCCAATATCGTATTGCCCATCTGATCAATTCATCGGTCTTTTCCTTATCCCAAATGGCAAGATACATCCATGATTACTGGACTCTTACTGTGAACGTATAACAACACAGACAAAAGACAATAATAAAAAATTTACAGTAACGGTCACGTGCTTTGTGGATTTTCGTGTTTTGATGGCAAAGCACCATATCCTATGAGAAATTCTTCCAGATCAGCGGCATAGAAATCCTCACCTAAAATGTCACTGATTCTAACATAATTGCCGATAAGTAAGTTTCCCTTGTATACGATAATAGTTGGGAGTCCGTTTTCAATGAAATTTGCTGACATCTTTGCAACTTTGACATTGATCTTGCAAAATTTGGCAGTTTTATACTTTGCTGCCAACACTTTCATGCAACCATTGACCGCTACACAGGCAGGCGTGTCATCATTATATACATGAATGATCACCGTAACAAATTCTTTTTCGTTTTCAACTGCCTCAATGAAATTGGCCTGGTCAAGTTCAATTACTTCACCAAACGCGATCTTTTCCCACCGTGATGCATACTTTTGCTGAATTTCCTGAAGCCGCTTTTGTTTATACCATTCCAAAAATTCCTCATCATCGCTGCTGTTGTCATCCTCATTATCTTCATCTTCGTCTTCTCGAAATGATTTACATGTCATGGCTAATTTTCGGCAAAGTTCATCCTTTTCACGCTTGTCCCTTTCTCTTGATTCTGTTTCTAGTTGCTTAAATCTTCTCCAATCTTCAATGACGCCTTTCGGACCTAGATGGAAAATTTATTGATAAAGACCTCGAAAATCTGCAATTATAATTGATTGTAGCAAACCTGTTTGAATGGCCCTACCATCCCATTTTGAAGCTGGTGGGACTATAGAAGAATTTGGGCCCGTTTGATTTGCTACAAGTTCCTCCTCAGATTCTTCATCGGAACTGCAATAATTGTGAGCCTTTTCTCCCAACAATTTGTCATCCATACTTTGAAGGGCCATGATTGTAAAATTAGATGTAATATTAACCTATTATAGCTTAGATTATATCTGAAAAGCGGGTAGTAAATTGAGATCATTGAGCAAGGTGCAGGGGGAGGAGTGCGATTTATATTACCGGTATATCCAGAATTAAATTTCAAAGGGAGAGAATTTATTTTGTCTCAACAAACTTAACCGATGTGTGCGGACAATTGGTTTTGATTGCATGATATACCCACTGATGCGATGGACACATATACCATATTTCAATGCTCCGGAGTTCCAACACTTATTGTACTGGTACGCAAGGTATATGGTAGCTTTGTAGTGCGGACTTTTTGCCTAATATTAAAATTCTTGCTTTCGAGACAATTTATTTGTTAACTTATAAATACCATCTTCATCACCTGAAGGAGCGGAGCTCCAAACACTTGTAAATATATATTACAATACACCAGACTGCTGGATGTTAAATCTAAGCTGAGGTGACTTATGCTGTCTATCTTTATAAATAATGCACCACCTGTATACTATATCGCGTTTCAATTGTCTCTTATGCTAATATTAAATACCACTTGCCACCCAAACCTCACGACACTACAATCTAAGCTACAACAACAACAACACCATCGAAGAAAACAACCCCTCCCACCGGCCAGCGGTGCAGTGGTAGATATTGACTAACTACTAATCAGTGAGTAAGGGTGGAGCTTAGGCGGCAAAATGTTGATTGTAACCAACAAGCTCAAGCAGGGATATCTAGGGATGTCTAGATATCCCTGAGCTCAAGTAGTGAAGACATTTGTTCAACAATCTTCGTGCGTGCATAAAAAATCATTAAACACAAACACCAAAATCGTCTAAAATTCGATCAGTTACTTCCGAGTCCGAATATCTACGATGTTCACAGAGACCACTGATATCCGGATGTACCGAATCTGTAATCGGAAAAAAATTGGGCTTCACCTGTTTTCCAGAAATGATTTACCTTGGCACTCATAAAAAATTCACGAAGCGTCTGTTCTCGGTACAACCTAACCGCGGGTTGCGGTACTGGCTTGAATCTTAAATGTAGAATAGAATTTATTGCCAGATGCCAGGTGCAGTATTATGAGTAGAGGTGGACCACCTCTTCTCATTACAGGCGCTCCGAGTAAATCTGTTTCATGAATATTTGTAGGCAATTTGTCGCTTAGTATAGTCAAAGATTTTCTATGGCTTGCTAGTTAAAAGCCAAGTAAAGTAATGGAATATACAAACACTGCGTCGGATTAAGAAATTTGCGGATTCCACTTTGATTGTATAAAGAAATGGATGGACAAGTCGGACACAGTTTCCTGGACAGGTATATAAACCATTTATTTCAGACCGTACCATTTCTGACTCGAACCACTTTTCCCCCATGACTTTTGAGTTGACTTGAGTCTGGGTCTGTCAGGGTAAAGTGACATGACTTGAACTGTTACTTATGAAATAAAAAGTGGAGACTTCACTCACGCGGTCATCTCAAGACCTGCCGTCATCAGCATCTTTGGATTTTGGAGTTACAATCAAGAAGTCTCAGAAATTTGTATCAAAGGCATACGCCTAGCCTTTTTACCAGGCTACAATATAGATAAACTGTTTTGCAAGCATAGTTTGCAACTTTGCACATTAGTGATTTACAACGAATTGATTTGTTGGTTTGTAAAACTCAGTGAAATAACTGAAATGAATGCTTCGATCATGAGCGTGGATGCTGGAATAAAGTGTAGAGAACTGTTGTATCCAGATAAAAATGCTTGCCATCGTTTGCTAAGATTCACTGTGACATCAGGTCTACTGTACACTGTACTGTAACGACGCAAATTTAAGGAGGATTAAGTAGCCTATGGATGAGCCTGGTGATTGTTGGGTGTTACTATCTGTCATTTTTTCTTTTCAGAAGTGTGAGTAGACGAGAACGACATGGTGGGCCTAAAGAGTACAGGTTTGTAGTCACATATTGCTTGCTGGTACCTTTGCCTTCTGTTTCTTTCTATATATATATTAACTAGGAATATAAGTGGATAGCCATCATGATTACAGGCTTGATTCGTCATTTCAGCAGTGAACAACAAGACATGGTCGTTATTAGCAGAAATTTGAAAATGCAAAATAGAATTGCTGTATATAAATGAGCAGATTGCAGTGAAGTGATATAAGAGTCAACAAGTTAGCTGCAACCTTGAGCAGTTGCCGTGAATTGAAAAGTATATACCCACAGGTCACTTGCAATGAATCAATGGGTTCTGAAATTTCTTTGTGAAGTGTCATGTGGCTATAAATTGTGTTCGTTTTCTTTCTAACTACCATGATAATTCTTGACATATTTGTGAGCTTGTGAGAGAAATATTGCATTACTATATCCTGTCACAGTGTCACCTTTTGCAGGATATCTAAGGCTGATATTGGGGGTCCAATGATTAAGCAAGCCAAGTTGTCCCCAGATAAAATGGAAACAGGTATTTAACAACTTTTCTTGTGTTGGTCATGTTAATTATATATACATAGGCCTTAAGTTATGGGGGTTTTGGTAGGAGTATGGCCAAGAAACAACCATTGATCCAATTCTCAGGGGAGATTGGAATGACACAATGTGGGTTTATCACATTTTGTAACCTCTAAATTGGTAAATATGTAATACAGTAATTATTACCGTTCACTGGTCATCTCCTTTGTTCTATTCCTTGGCAACTATCGCCAGTCCTAGCCAGCAAGGATTTAAGAGTAATGTGATCACTCGAGCATAGTAGAATCTGCCCCTAAAATATTCATCAGTGCTGCACTCTTAGTAACTCATGTTCCCATGCTCCTGCCTCCTATCTGAGCTTGACGACTGCCCTATATAATTATGTATCTGGACTATGAACCAACAGGGTCAGTACTCAGTAGCACAGTAGCACATTATGTTATAGGGCTAACATAGTCTTATTAAATGGTATCCTTGATCCGATTTTCAACTCATGTGTTAAACTTTTTTTTTGTACAGTGATGCTTCGCTGTGTGATTATTCAGAGAGACGAGAGAGGATTCGGCCTGACTGTTAGTGGAGACAATCCTGTTTACGTTCAGTCTGTTAAAGAAAGTGAGTTCGCCTAAATTATCACTTTGTTCACAAACAAATCATTGATTTTGATCTTGCAATAATTGATCATTTTTAGTGTTTCCGTAGCCAAACTCAATAACATTACATTAAAACAATAGTCTTGTTGAAGGATTTTTCCATAGATTGGCATTCTTCGAAATATTGCAGCTGTCATAATTACCATGGGCTACCAATTTCCTAAAAATTAACAGACACAAAAATGAAGTTGATATTTTGCTAGACATTAGTTTAGACCAGGAGTGATATAGTGTGGTATGGTTTGGACTTGTAGACCACTTGTACACTACTGTTGTAAAAAGTCAGTTTGCAACACTTGAGGTGGCAAAACTCAGGACTTAAAATGACGCAGGTTTTATGTGAGAAGAGCTGATACATGGTGCGAGTATGTGTAGTGTGGAGAAAGCCAGTAGACCTTTCAATGCTGAAGCCTGATAGAAGGGAAAGGGGTGGCTTTTTATGACATGTTTCTATATATATTATGAAAGAGGATAAATATTATGATGAATGGGGTCAAAGAAGAGAATGTGAGGTCGAAGACGGACCTTCTGGGGAATGATTCGCAGTGGCAACATGGAAACACATGAAGATGTCACCAACATACTGGCCAGGGCTATCATATTACATGTGTTGAATAATTTGAATTTTCTAGAGTGCAAGATTAGTTGCAGATGTTCTTTGAAACTGTAGCATCAACAAGTGAAGCCAACCATTGATGCTGCGTTTTACTTTAGTAATAGTTTGCACTTGTTTATTCGATATGCTTGCACTTCTGTACTATGGTGTTCTCACAATGAATTTTAGCTAGTCTCGCTGTCCTTTATTAATTGACTTGCCCAACAAATGACCTTTTGCTCTATAGGCAAATTCTGAGAACCGGAATGTTTCTAGTGTCGTCTACTTCCTGCTTTATCGCTCATACTTATACATACATTTTCATAATTCAGATGGAGCAGCCATGAGTGCTGGTGTGTTACAAGGTGATCGCATCTATAAGGTAAAGAACTAATAAAATATTCCTTTCCTTCCTTTCCTAGTCATATTTCCAATAGCCAATTGAAATTCTATATTTCATATTCATGAATGAAATTTGTTGCTATACTGACAACTTGTTTTCGTAGGTCAACGGAATCAATGTTATTGAATCGAATCACGTTGAAGTGGTAAAACTTATCAAAGGTATGTTTGAAATATAAGCACTCAGTTACAGGCGTGTAGTTTGTGTAAGATGGCGTAATTGAACATTTGTTAAGAGCTGTGGTTAATAAAATCAGACTAGAGATGTGTAGGCACCGTTGCCTAACACAACTCGAACCATGGAATATAAGGTCATAAGTCATAATTAGTCATGGCCCCTTGGCCGTGGGTATTTAATGAACTTGACTTGTTCTGGTAGTATTGCCCAAACCCATTGAGCGTAAGCGATATCTCAATTCACTATGCGAATGCCCTATCGTATCCACCAACGGTGCCAACCCAATCGTCGCAAGACATATGAAACTCGTTCACATCTTCAACAGATGTGATGTTTTTTGTGAGCAACTATCTTTCACCATGTGAGTTGTCATTTACCTTTATCATCTTCAGTGGTATAAAAGCCATTTTATCATATTCAGACGATTAATCTGTGCCTTCACTCTGGCAACTATTGCTATTGCATTAGGAAGGAATTTTAAAACTAAATAATTATTAGTGTGAGGCAATGAGAGACTAGGTCGCTATTAAATTTATGACGGCTTGTCATATTTAAGACACGACTTTCACATCATTTTTCAATGCGTTCATATTTGGCTTGGCGTAAGAATGTTCATAAAACACAGGTTTAGATCACGCGCGTGCGGCGTTTTTTGTACAGTCTTCAATACGTCGGCACCCTTGGAGGAAGTCGTCTTCGAATGACGTATTGAAGTTGTGCGATTGCTAGTCGTATCATGACGCATAGGTATTGGTACCACACGATCGTCACTTTAACAAACAGGAAATGGGAAAGAGTTACGGTCTTGCTACTTGGTAGTATTCTCTGCAATGGCAGTACTCTGGCAGTGATAGGCCTAGTACGTTCGACGTCAAAAGCTCATTTGCATGCTTTCTGATGCAAGCCGTCGAGTTTGGTGAACTGCTGCTGCCTTTTATAAACAACAGAGCACTTGTCGTGAGAATTTCAATGGTCAAGACAGAGCTTCAGTAAAGTGTTGTACAATGAGATTGTTGCCATGGTCTCTTGACTTTGAAGACTTTTAGGATTAGCTATTTAAATTAAGCTTTTAATATCGTAATTTTCACTTATTTCATGATACTAGATCAATACGCCACTGTTTTCTATTCTCGTTTGGATCCAAATGTTGTGTGTAATTCACTCTGTCTTGGTATAATTGTGACTGAAACTTACTGAATGTCGTTATTTGTATTTTGCAGCCGACAGCCATGTTACCTTAACTTTGTTCAGCCCAAATGCGGCCACCGAGGAATTCGTTGGGGCAATGCAAGAACTGCCTCCATTACCTACAAGACCACATTCAATGCTGGTATGGAATTTTATTTTTATGAGCTTGAATTTTAGTGCATTTACGATGTAGACTGCTTGATTGGTGTTATATGGATTTCAAAGGCCGCCCTTTGATATTCTATATGTTGTTATTTTGTCGTGTGCCATGGTCTGTGTTATACTGCCTTTCCTGTCATGGATGTCGCATTACAGCTTAGTCTCATATTTTACCTCTGTAATATTACAGTTGCAAGATAATGCGTTTCATGATGAGAAAGTGAATACGATCAAAAAAATGTTGAACCAAGAAACCGAAGAAGTTGAAGTAAGACAAAGTTTCATTGCATTTATCTAGCTCTGATTCCTACCGTAGAAAGGTCTTTAATGTCAAAATTATGTGTGCGACTTTCTACAATTTTGTCTCATCTATGTCGCTACACATGCAAAATTATGTCGAATGACGCAACCTCGGAAGTGTCGTGTAGGTGTAAGATGACTCAGCATTATTTAGGTGCCTAATAGAAGGTAAATTTCTATGGTCTACTATATTAACTAAGCATAAATTTTACATACCAAGCTACATGCGTTCCGCATTGTTTCGGGTTAAGAGGGAAATCACAGAGTGCAACTCCTCATTCTGTGCCAATGAAGTTTTAGTCTGTAGCTTATCTGCGAACAATAGCATGGCCGCTTAGCAAAATGTGAATATGTCTATGGTTCCAGGAATACTATGAACTTAGGGCACTGGGTAGGCACTTTGATGGATGACAAGGCTACAGAATTGGAAAGTGACAGTTTTTCAGATATGTTGTAGTTTATCTGTTCGCTTACTGATAAACGAGATGATAATGAAATCGAAGCGTGAATCTTTTTCACCTCACATGCGATAGCCTACATATTAGCCTATGTTTAATGATGTTGCATGAGTTAGCGTTATATTTGTTCTCAGTACCGGTATCATCATACACTTGCTTCGAATTTGACATCAACTGTCACCGTCAACACGTCAAGTTCTGTTTTTTCTTTGTACCTTTCATTTTGCTTGCTGCACAAGAGTTGTGTTATGCTTTCCCCGCCCGATTCTTTTGAAAGTCGCAGTGAAACTGAGCTAGTAGATTAATTTTCATTTAATCATTGTACGTAGATTGTTATAATCACCGGGGATTTTGTGAAATTGCATTTTTTTGTTTTTGCACGTTCTATAAGTTGAGTTCTAATTAATTTCAATGAAGCGTATCAAAGAGGAATATGCAAGGAATCCAGATAAGAAGTTGCTGGATAGTCTCGGTAATGCTCAGAAGCTTTTGGAAGACTTGCAGAAGCAACTTTGGAAGGTGGTAATAGTCAATTATCTTCCATTTAGGCCTACTGTGTATCTTGTATTGAAAATCAATCCCACACCAAGTCTGGGCGACTTTATTGTGTTACCAGTCGAGTGCTGATGGCAATTTCCCCGAAGAAGCTGCTTACAGCTTCCCGGCTACTAGCTGGCTATTATACATACGGTAGATGAACGAGTATGTCACATTGGGTGTATAGATTACTTTAGCATCAATACTATTAGTGTTTGGAACCATGAGATGTGCATTTCCGTGCGGCATGTTTCATCTCATTGCTATAACAGTTCGGTAAATTATGGATGAGAGTTTGGTATTCGTTACCTATTTCTTATCATTATCCCAACTCACCACATGGTTGTCGCCTTTCATTTTGCTGTCTGTGCATGATGCAAGCTTTTTTATTCAATGCATGCCGTTATGTTGAAATTCTTTAGACTTTCCACATGTGCTTACAATAGTGCTGCCACTTTATTGTCATTGACCAAATATTTTTGATTAGGTGGAAAGCTCTCGTCAACTCAAATATCCAAACAGCAGCTCATGCAACCATGTATCGGTATCTGTTGCGGGTCCAGGTAAGAATCTTCCCTCTCATGAAGGCTGTGTTGGAAATGTGTTTGCAGTCTAGTTGCAGTTCTAGTTCAGGCATTGCCTAATGCATATCCTGTCGCCCAAAAGACTGACCCATGTGTAAATTCACTAAATCGTGCATTGATGTAAGACTTTCATACTCATAACATCGACTTTGTCATGGATGGAGTAAAAGTTGAGAATATTGAGTATAAACTGGAAATTTCCACGACTTTGACGTGCCGGTAGTAACAAGATATTAATATTGAAGAGTGTAGTGGAGCCGATAGCGGACGATCAATAGATATTGTAAAGAAGATCACCACAGGTTTAGCGTCCAGCCTTAGTTTATTGAGAATTAAAACATTCACTAACTCACCATCTTCACCTGATGAAGGAGCGGAGCTCCGAAAGCTAGTGAATGTTTTGATTCTCAATAAACTAAGGCTGGACGCTAAACATGTGGTGATCTTCTTTACAATATCTATTGATAGTAACTTACTGTGATTCTTACATGTTTTCTTATTGTGAATGCCTATTGGACATTACTGTAACAAAAATTGTTAGCGCACGCTTGCATTTTCGGCATTATTTGTTGTGAAGAACTTCTGTACATACAAATGGTTACCCTGATTATATATATACATGACTATACTGTTATATATGCCGGTATTCAAAACCAGGGATATCTAGATATCCCTATTCAAAACTAAGTATGAAGTTGTCTCATCCAGTTGCTTCATTGAAATTAGTAATCGGAGGCCTACTTAGTAAGGCTCTTGAGCTTCGTACCCAATGGCCACTTGCCTAAATTATATGACTGCTAGCAAACTGTGTGCCAAAATCACAATGTCCACCAAACTCACCCGACTGCCGACTCCTGATCGAATTTACTGAAAGCAAAGTATGCAATAGAAGCATTGAACCTTACTTATTCTTTCTTGATTACATTCTTGCACGTTGCCATGACTCTCAACCATACATTCCCTTTCAGATGAAGGAGAACAGGGGAGTGTAGATGAACACGGTAGTGTGGAGGTGAGTAATTTACTGTTTGTGTAGTATTCATTGTACCGATGTTGAGTGTGTGGCGGAGTCTAAACTGCTCCTGATACAATCCTTCTTTCATTGGTGATAGTATGCCGTTGGATAATTGACAGATCAGTCTCAGTGTTAATATGGCTTCAGTTATCAGTGGGACGACTTTTTACAGGCTAGTTGTTAAGTCAACCAAATCAGCATTCATCTTTCTGTGTTTGAAAGGATTTTTGATGGTAGCGTTTCGTGTTGTTTTAGTCGGGTGTGTGACATACGAAACTTCCGTTCTGATCCATTCCGGTCAGATTTTCAGTGTTAACTGAGTCCACAATAGAACATATGGAGATGTCTCTATGCCGTATTGATTATAATTTGTTCACCAACATTTGTCCCGCTAGTTTGGCTGAGGTATTTATAGAGTTTGGGTTGAAATGATTTCGTCAAATCCGATGCCCCTAGGTGTTGCTCTTCAACAAGGTGAATATGCCCGAGTACACAGAATGGTTATCTATCTTAATTTTCCACGTCTTGGTTATCTCCATGTTGCCTCTCGCTGATTAATAGCATTCTTTCTCAAAATCTTTGCTTTGAACAGTATTTTATATTGCTTTCTGGGTTGACATCATGTTGCCAAACAGAATAATGCATTTGCCATAGTGTCGATCGAGCATGTCTATTGCGTGACTGTTTTATAGGTCACTGTTGATATTCGTGTACACAAACCTTTAGATGAATCGCTCGACTTTTGTCAGATTTGATTCGTTTAAACGCTTAGCACTCAAGGGTCACGCCATAAAGTAGTTAAGTAATTATTAACTTGAAACTGAATTTCATTCATCATGCGATTGTTTGCATTGGTTGTATATCTTTCTGAATGTCAATTTTATTGTAAGCGCAGTGGCACCAGTGCCGTTTGTAAAGGATGAGGCTTAATAGCGCCATGTGTACGTGAGCAAGTAGATGGCCTTTGACAAGTCGAGAATTCGGCCTAAGCCGATGGCGGGTATTGTTATTAATGAGTCTCTTGTCTCTGGTTGTGATCCGTCACCGTATCCCAACATGAGCAAGGCAGCGAATTTGACTGGTGGGAATGAAAGGAAACAAGCTTGGTTAGACCCTTCTGATACTCAGGAGCATCGGAGACTACGTGAAAAAGTGGCGTTGAGCTCGAGTTTTAGTATTCCTTTTGAGCGAATGGGATCGAGAAGATACGTTTCCAGAAGTGTCAGTTTCTCAGATCGACCTCCTAGTGCAAGCACAGGCTCACAAGAACAGAAAATTTCAAGACGACGCTCTGGAGCGTTTCGAAGGCATACGGTTAGTTTTGAACAAATTCCTTTTGTTTGGCCTGTTTGTCATTCGTCATGATTTCTTATTACGCACCGTAAATTCAGTTTCTAGTGTTCTGAGCTGTAGAGAGCATTTTGTTGTACCGTTAGTGTTTATTAATGCCTGGGAATTGGAATGCCACAGTACCAGTAGTCATTTCCCAGATCCCAGAGTTGTAGAGTGCATTTGGTTGTACCGGTAGTGGTTAAATAAATACTTATGAAGGCTACAATAGGCCTGCCCGCTACTAGTACCCGAATCATCCTCTTCCTTTGTTCCTTGTCAGCTTATTTGGTACTCAGCCTCTGGGTAATGATGTCTAGACCTGGGCTGCAGCATGATTAAATCGGAGCGGAGCGGGTGTCACTTGAAAGGGTATCTTCAAAAGCTTTGCCAAATTTCCATGTAGAATTAGCCATCTGCTGTCGCTGTGGCTGCTGTGGGATGTGCAGACAGCCAGACACAGTGTTACGACTTGTGTCTCTCTCAATGTACATTTTTGGGAGGTGGTTGTACATCAATCAGTTATCTTAGGCTCAGTGTTATTCAAGTTTAGCACAATGTACGATGTTGGTTTGAAAGATGTGGGTGTCATGTCATGGAAAGTGTGGTCTGCTGGTCTCTATCTGACATCTTCCCTTGTTTACATTGCATTAGTGTTTACATCCCTTCAACTAATAACAAGGGCAATGTTTTGAAGCTTCCGCAGCTATTCAGTCTTTGATATTTGTTTACGGATTGTGGCATTTTGGGGAGTTTGTGTGCATTCTCTCAATTGATGGGACGTAATGAGCCTACAAGGGAAGCAATTTGTCCTTTAGGGGTAGGAAAAGTTTCATAACAAGGCATAATGCGAAATTGGGTTAATGAAGAGGGAGAATTAAATAAAGTTTGAGGTGGCACAGGAGCCCCGATTGTGATTCATTACTTGTTGTTGCATATGCAACAGGTACGTTATTTTATATAATATGATTTTGCCATCCTGTGTTATTTTCGGAAATGGTTTGGCAACAGGCAATATAATTATGCTGACTTCGTCCGTGCATTCGTTAAAGAATTTTAGTTATTGTTATATTTTGCATCAGTTCAATTGGATATGACTTCAGACCTATTGAAAAATAAAACTTCAATACCCAACACGAGCCCATATTTGCAATATTCATTGTTGAAATGCCGGTACCGTACTATCATGGTCTATAAATGAGTTCACGTCGTATTCTGATATTACGCATTCTAGCTCTTGGTTGAATAGTATTTTAGAGAAACACAATGCGGACAAGTAATTGCATAATTGATTGATGATAATCGCGTCAAACTTTAGCAGTGCTTCAAATCAGGCATGTTCGATTTGAATACGGTAAATAGAAACATCATGTCAGGGCATAAAATACCGGTAGATAAAATGTCATGCATTGGAGAACTCTGGTCGACGCGAAATCAAATTTGTGAGGCGTTATACCAGTAGACAAAGTCTGACTTTTATTTTTAAAATCCTATTTCAAATTTCACCTATGCATGAATTCTGAATATAGGCCTGTTATAGCCTGGATGATCATTTCTCGATCTTTGTATCCATGCACTATCGTAAAGTTGATTGATGTGCTTATGATTACCGCAGGTATTGTCATGAGTTTAACGATGGATGGATTTAGCAAATTTGCCTTTTAAGTTTGTGGTAGCAGTGTTGAAACTAGCCAGGCAAAAGCAACGTCACTGATGTATGGAATTGAGTGATCTTGGTAGCAGGCATAATGACTTATTATATTCATACTATAATAAGCAACAATGCTGTGGGAGTGCTAACTGTCTTATTTACACAAAAACTGACCGAATATAATTCTCCCAACAGCTAGTAAGCCTAATTCTGCTGAAGATGTACCGGTACTCAGGTCAATTGGGTTGTGTCACTGATTGCGAAAATCGGGATGCCACTATTTCAAACATACCACCGTCGACCAAATTTCTGGACAATATTACTGTATGTGCCAGGTTCCCTTATACCGCAATCTAAATTTCACTTGGTTGCCATTGCCATGTCTTTTGATAAATTTGATTGGATCATTATACGTTATAATAGAAACTGTTCGGAACCTAATATCAAACTTACTTACTTTTAATAGAAAACAAAAGAACCTTCGAAAGTGCAACAGAGCATTATAAACTTTGAAGATGATGAACTAACTGAAGAATCTCAACCGGTATGTCGTGATCACTTACTGTACCGTATAGGATTTCTTCACAGATGTTTGCCTGCACCCGGCTTTTCCACGTTCAATCTCATTGCTCTTTATAAACTTTCGTTTTGATTAAAGCTCTCACTATATCCAACCATATTGAGCGAAAGCTGTATCCTTATTTCAGTCTCAGAATCACGGGCCATTTTTGGACTTCAATATATTGAAGACGAAACCTGCACACGCTGCTGTGTTTTTAAATTACGTCTTTCACTCACACGATCCGTCGCACTTGGTAAGTTCTCAGTTTTGAAACAATGGCTTGTTTTTATTTGAAATATTATTCCAACATCTAGTTGCTACTGCTGATGACGGAATATTACCGTCAAATGTCTACGACTAAGGAACTTTATAAATTGTCAGACTTCATTAGCAAGACATTTTTATCAGATAATGCGGTAAGATCTTTCTTTTTATATCTCTATATATTATTGTAAAGAAAATCACCACAGATTTAGCGTCCAGCCTTAGTTTATTGAGAATTAAATTCCATCTTCATCTGATGAAGGAGCGGAGCTCCGAAAGCTAGTGAATGTCTTAATTCTCAATAAACTAAGGCTGGACGCTAAATCCGTGGTGATCTTTGCAATATCTATTGATCGTCCGCCATCGGCTCCACTACCCTCTTCTATATATTATTGAAAGCTAATACTTCAAAATTTATATTTTCAGCCTTTGAAAGTGTCCTTGGATGAAGGAATAGCCAAGAGCATTGGTACGATATAATTACTGTTTGGATATAATAAATAGGAGTAGCTTTAGGGCAATGGTTCTCAACCAATGGTCTGTTGATCGCCGTTGGTCTGCGAAACATATTTACCGGTCCGCCAGGCCTCTAGAATATAGAGAACGGATTGAAGTACCAGCTGGACCATTCACTTTGACTTTGTGATGTACTCGTGCAAATAAAGTCGTTCATGATCATTTTACCCCAAGTATTTATAGACGCATGCATACGTCAAAATGGTCGCATCCATCTTGCATTGAATTTCCATTTGAGGAATGATGTCTTTGAATGTCTGTTCGCTGTAGTAAAAAGGAACCGCTGCTCTAAGTTTAATGCAAACTTGTGATGCGATGTATGATGTGCGGTTTTTATACTTTTGATCTGTACTTTGAAATGTTCCTCTATATCTTTTCCAGTTGACAATTCTCAGTCTCGAAGTCTCTCAGATGATGCATTAAGATCATTATTCGACCCTGCTGCACAGCAGGCATTGAAAACGGTAACTTTTTATCATATTACTACCTTTGCTCAAAAGTAGCACTAATTATTTATTTGTGTTCAGGTGAAAGTGCAGCTCGAACAGTTTTGTAGCAAGCGAGAACAAGGCTTGAGCAATTGCTATGGAGAAGAAAAGGTCACAGGAAATTTATCTGACACTCAAGTTTCAAAAGTCGTCAATGATTTCATCACTGTTTTACTGCAAGATCTTGGCCCACCGTCAGGGGCTGATGAAGCCGAAACGCAGAAAGCGTAAGTCGTGTGTTGTATTTGCTTTCTATTTAGCTGCGATTCAATTTAGATTGGTTGACTCAGTTACTCAGCAAGGTACAGCTTCTTTTGATCCACAGGCCTTCTCAAATAACAGCAGGCACTTAAACTAAATTGTCATATCCTTTGTCTATAAGGATGAAGCAGCGTAGCTTCAAAAACTTGTGAATGTTAGAATTCTCAATAAACCAAGGCTGAGCGTTAAATCTGTGGTGAATCTTCTTTACGAAACATAGGTAATGTGTAACATAGAAGAAAATAGAAACTTCTCAATAGGCTGGTAAATTTTAGCGACTGGTTACCATGCATCTTTCTTAATGGCTGGAAATGGTATAAACCTCATTTGATAAACTCTGCAAAGCCTGCATACCCACCACAAAGATATCTCTTTGTGCCCTATCAGCTGACAAAAAAGAAAGAACTACCTTTGAATTTCTGACCTCATGTACCTTCACAATCAGCTGTGGTCAGTTGCCTTATACGGTCAAGGGCATTTGTGACTTATCCAATCACATTTTGCTACAGAAACGCTAAGTCTGAAGCTCTCGAGAAGTTGCTTGCTCATTGGACGGGCAAGAAGAAGAACAAGATCAGCTCTAGATTTAATTCTATGCTGAGACCGAATCGTACAGTAAGATATGGAATAAAAATATTGTATCTTCTATATTAAATACAATTTCTTGTTGTTTCGCTTTCAGCCAAATCAAACTAGACCGTGGTCGTCTGCGAGTGTAGAATCTATTTTGGAAGATCCAAAGTCTGGGAGATCTGGGATTGGGAAACTAGGAAAGTTCTCAAAGAAGCCGAAACCGAGGGAATCTAACGTTTCAGGTAAGTTTCTGCTCCGTAGAGGATTTTTGTGTGGCATAGTTTGGATTGCATGCCCTATTTGGTTGGCTGAAGCATTCTTTTCAGCAAATGCTCTCATTTCTTCCACAACATCGCTTGTCCATCCACAAAACCTTCTAGAATTCAACGACGCAAGCGGTACTTCATTACACAAATCTAGCGACTCCTTGGTGACCACTTCAGACCTTGAAGATAAACCCACTGGAGGAAAGGATATAAGGTGGGACATGTCGACGTATATAAAAAGGCTTATCTGACTTTGATAATATTGATACGAGTCATTGACATTGTTGTTTCTATATGCATAAGTACTTCAGGTTCAAGCATGGATTTAGTGGTTTTAAATAATATTTTACCCCGCCGAAAGAGTGTGTTCTATATGAAGTGTTTCCATCTCCTAAAGAATCTATTTGTCATTTCACCTATAGAAGAGTTTTGATATGGCCCTTATTGCCGCGTCAACTCAGGTTCCCACCACAGATGGGGATGTGGTTATTCCTCAATTGCTTCGGTGTCAAGTCTACCGCTTCCACCAACGAGATATGGCTTGACTGGTTGCATCGTCAACTATTGACACGTCTGTATTTGGTTAAAGAGATAGAGTTTGAGACATTTCATGAGAATTCGGTGGTGTATGCACTACCGCGTTGAATCAGAAGCTGTACAAATTTAGCACTACTGCTTCCACGGAATATTCAGTGCGTCCACTTTCCTGGTTGCTACGCTATTCTCTGATATCTCACCATCTGTTCATCAGCGGTCTAGGCATAACGATATATTGATAGATTTAGCAGGATAGAGCCAAGTAGCCAATAAGCTAACCTTTGCAAGGCTCAGTGCACGGCTCTCCAATTTCTCTGATTCAAAAATCTACTATTCTGATGATATCATCGTATCATGTATAGGACCTGTTGTAATGATTATGGTGTGCTTGTCAATCATTGCTGAGATATTGATTCCCTGTGAGGTCGCGATATTCACCTGGCTTAATGGCATGTTTGTCATTTAGGAGCGAAAGATCAACAAGAAGACCTGTCGATGGGGAATTTGATAATACAGACTATGATTCGAGGTATGCGCCGTTAAATATATATTGTGTACTGAACCAACAAACCTTTAGCAAATACGTCCCAGTTAGAGGTACATGCGCAGAGCTGGTTAGTGATATACAGTTAACATGTATAGGTCTGTTTATGGGTCGTGACTTTTGTAATGTAGTGTAAATGTGTTTTGGAGTGTCGTTCCTTGGATAAAGTTCACCCTACTAAAACGGGCTTATGTTATGTTCAGGGCGGAAACCGACGCAGTAGAAGCTACTCCAGAGAATCAATTGAAAGATTTATTTGCAATACATCCAGAGTTGGATATTCCACTGGAATCGTCGTGGTCGGCGAATGCGCCGCGTAGCATCGTGAAAACACTCGACAAAAAAGAATGCAAACGTCAAGAAATCATCAACGAAATTTTGCATACTGAACAGCATCATGTCAGAGATCTTCGAATATTATCCTTGGTACGTAGTGAAGTTATTGCAAATTCTCCGGTTGGTATGATAATATCCAGGTATTGAAATTGCTCTGAGAGTTTTTACAATACTTTTGTACAACTGCTGTATATGTAGCCTACATGTATATAACACTATGAATGATACTATAATAATGTCCCATGCAAAATATTAAAGATCGTCTTTAATACTGAACAAAACAACTTTGACCCATTTAATAGATCACCATATGCTGGATGTTGTAGATGTAGATCCACTTGTTCTTAAAACGTATACTATACAGTATATATTACATTATACATTGCGTACTGGTACTACACTTTGTATTATAGTTCAGGTTTCCAGAGGCAACAAGTCGTGTCTAACGAACAATGTGTTTTTGTCTTAACGTTTGCATTGAAGTCCTATCTTGCTATGATTTTATGGGTGAGGTAACACTTCTTTCTTATCTCCCCAGCTGTTTTACCAAAAGATGAGAGATGAAGGCGGACTGAGCCAGGAGGAAGTGTCTACCATATTTCCAAACCTACACGAAATCCTTGATATTCATCTAGCACTGAATAAACGTTTGAACGATCTGAAAAAGAGGGATGGCGTTGTTGTTAAAGAAATCGGCCCTGTACTTGCCGACATGGTATGTATAGCTTATTAGTCCTTGTGATAGATTGATGACGTAGATTGCTTAGCTTTAGGTGTCTAGCTATGTTGTTTGAACCAGGTCTTGGAGTTGACTGTGTAGACTACCGTATGTAAAATTTGAGATGTCTAGCTGGGGTGCTGTTACCCTTACAAATTTTTACAATATTAGATTAGCCCAATAGAAGCAAACGTGGATTACTATATATCTTATGACTACTGAGTACAAAGTCAACGTTGTAGTCATGCCAACTGAAAGCGGGCGACTTTTGAGTCATGTTTTTTCTCAGGTCCTCGTCTTAGTCATGAAAGCTTCATTGAAAGTTGAAAAGTGTATTTGATGTTTGGTAGATCTCCTATAACTATTGATTGTTAAATTTTGTCAAGTTACGCAAAACCCTGACGTGTTGACGTCATAGTATGTGTGATCACTCTAATTATGCAGACATTCTATTTTATGATAGTCCTAGTCACATCATTTAGTAGAGCTGAACGGAGCTTGTCGTATTTCTGATGTCATTACCCAAGTCATTTACTACAAGGCACCCACTATAATCAGAAATGACTCCAAACACTGACTTTTGTCGCGAATGTCCTCTTGACACCTTCACAGAACATGCTTTTTTATGTCTGCTAAATTTTATGTATTTCGTCAATTTTGAATACCGATATGTGACTCATCTTTTAATTTTTGACTAGTTCCTTGGAATATCGGGAGAAAAATTCAAGCAAGCTTGTGCATTGTACTGCGGCAACCAGTCGGCGGCATTAGCTTTTATAAAGGACAAATGCAAGAAGGAAAATAAGTTTAAAGCCGTCATTCAGGTTTGTGTAGCATGCTGTTCCAAGAGTTCTAGACTTACCAGTAGTCTTGAATTTGCAGAGCATTGAAAAGCACCCGATATGCCGGAGGCTCCAACTGAAAGACTTCATTCCAATCGAATTCCAGAGACTTACAAAATATCCGTTGCTTCTCGAGAACATTATGAAAATTTCAAAAAGTATGCTTGATACCGTATGCACACGCGCGCTATCTAGAATTTGCAATCAATCATCTTTTGTGTATCTCAGAAAACGATGATGCGCAACTGCCGCACGTCCACAGGAAATCAAAAGAAATTCTACACTACGTCGACAAAGCAATTAAAGATGCAGAAGACATACAGGTAACGTTCCTAATGCCTTGCGTGGTCCCTGCACATATTGGTTCAAAGGGTGCTTGCGAGCTGTTATTGACAGACACAGCGGTGACTCACGCCCTTATCTACTATGCGACAGAATAGTCCTTCTTGTATGATTGATATGACAATGAAATTGGCAATACCTTGAAAGTGCTGTTTTGATAAAATAGCCAACCGATCAAAATTGGAGGAAATACTTGATGAAATAATACAGAACGGCATGTGAAATCTCTGTATTGTTACACTTTCTGATTTTTGGTGTGCAGTTAGTCAATCCATGATGTCACACAGCAGCAGCAGTTGGTGATTATGGAAATTTTGAATTTGTTACTCATGGGTGTTACACCGCGCTGTAATGACTACACAACTCTCATGACGGTGATTACTATGCCATGCATCACATCATTCACATGTATTGCAGAGTGGACAATGGCAGGGAGCTATTAATAACATAGACAATCACGAATTCTTTACGAGCCCTTCTACATTTTTTTTTTCATTTGTAATATGACTTTTGTTGAAACAGAAAGTGGTCGAGATTCAGAAAAATTTGGATTCCAGCGCCTTGGGAAAAGTGCAGCATCCAATCGCCCAGGAATACAAGGTACTGTTTTTAAAGCCTTGCTCATCATTTTGCATATTAATCTATGTTTACTTGCTGTTTCTGCAGAATATCAATCTGACCGAACGGAAATTGATTCACCAAGGTCCGTTGATTTGGAGAGTTACTAATAATGAAAAGAAAAAGTCTGTTGGTATGTTTTCTAATGAATGCCATGCTGATTTTTGTCATATACAGTTACTTCTTGAATTATTGATTGCTTAGCGTAGAGTTTTGTTCTTCATATGTAGCGCCATTAGTTCGAATTTTGTATGGAGTCTGGTCTGGTGCACTTAAGTGTCATCTCATCACTTCTGAACTTCTCTCTGTCATTCAGGTCTACACTGTGTATTGTTTGAAGATATCATGGTTTTACTCCAAAAGCAGGAAGACCGTTATATCCTAAGATGTCACACAAACTCTTCGCTTAATCAAAAAGACCGAGTTCAACCGCCTATATTGAAGTTGTCGAAAGTTATAGTGCGCGGTGTCGCGACAGGTACAGACTTCATTGCCTTCAGATATTACATGAAAAGTTGAAATCATACAGTTTTTAATTGTTTTAGACAAGCGGGCCTTTTACGTGCTGTCGGCATCAGAACATGGAGCTCAAATTTATGACCTCGTAGCATCCACCTCACATGAAATGCATGAATGGATGAAACTGGTCTCCTCTGCTATCGAAATAGCGAAACAAATGGTACATGTTATAGAATCATTTTCGTGCGATTCTTTTGTACAATGATTTCTCACTAGCTGGTTATCCCGGTTTCACTCGGGGGGATACAACATAAGACGTTGCAGCGCTATGCAAAAAATGCGACCTCCATTTAATCGTGAGTGAGACGCTTCCCTCTCTTCTCTTGACGAAGGAAAATGGCTCCTCGATTCATTTCTCATATGAATTATCTAAACCCGTATGAAATATATCTAAGACGCCGAATCGAAGGACAGTACATAAGCAGAACGTTGTAGCAAGGCTACCGTACGCGACCAGAAGTGAACAAATTGTTCCGCTAGATGGCAGAAGCGATCTAAAAGGTGCATATCTCTCGAATCGTGGAAATAGCAGAATTGGACGATATATAACTTCCAAAATAAATGCTGGAAGCGCTAAAAAACACCTGATCGCAAGCATACCGTCCGTCACTACATCCCTGTAACATCTTACGGCAATAGCTTCTGTAATAAAGAAGTTGATTCGTGCACATACATACATACATACATACAAACAGGCTCTTTTATTTATATATATTGCACAGGATACCGTATCGACACCATTGGAAAAAAATGCATTTCTCATGCCCGAAACTCCGAAGGCGACTCCAACTCGGGAAGTCAATATTGAATTGAAACCGGAAAGTCCAGCCGCAATAGACAGCACGCCGCTAGTCGACGATGCGGATATTATTTCAAAACTTCGTATTCAAAATGATGTAATGCACCGTTGTTTTGTTATTTTGTTCCGAAATTTAATTAAACGCAATTCGCAATTTTAGATTATTAATGCCGCTCTGTCAGAGAAACATCAAATACTAGCTGCTCATGCTGGAGTTCAACAAGAGGATCTTGACAGTATATTCGAGATCAGTATGGAAGACCCATTTCCAGACAGCAACAGTCTCGTCATTCACTTACTATCATTAAGTATGATATCATGTAGTAAAGCCATGTGTGCATAATCACTAATCACCACAAATTTCAATTTTAAGTTAAATCTGTTTGTTTTGAAATGTAGTAAACTAAACTGTAGCTTGATCTTGATGTGAAATTTACGGTGCATTCTAGTTCTTTTGTAAGGGGGGTTTTCGGTTAAAATGTGATGCCGGCTTGAGAATTGTAACATTTGCAACCTTCTTTACTCTATCTATTGATTGTCCGCCATCCGCTCCACTGTATTCTTTAATATTGTTTGGCAATAATCATTTCTCGTTGTATTAATGTGAGACTCATTTTGATATTGGATCTGCAAGCGGTTTGGTCACGCTTCGCTAGTCCCGATGTATAGCTGAAATCAGTTGTTGATTTTGTACTAATGTAATTTGGCGTCAAGTCAAGCCACGGGCGATGTCGTGGGTTAGTGCTTATTCGTGGCATTTATGATCCGACCAAACATGTGAAGCAAGATAAGTGGTCTTGCTCGTTGAACTACACCGGCATGAAATCTCTAATGAACTTGAGCTGTGCAACGGGATCAGCGAAGCGAGACAAAGACCTGACCCTCTATGAGCACGACGTACGATAATGGTTATAGTTTTTAAACACTTATTCATTGCATTTTTCTTATTTAGGTGCTGGCCTGGCTACGATTATGAACGATGCCTTGAATCCTGACACAGAGTTCCTTTTGCCAACGTCACCCCACTTGCTGATGCCAATTCCACAAAGTACAATTCCTAATACAAACTTACCAATTGGTGATGCCAAGACCAACGACGTACCACCAGCTTATAATAATTTAAAATGGGAAGATCAAGTAGCCGCAAATAATTCCAAAGTTCCTACGTTATCGCCAGACGTCCCGAATGACCAAAATATCAAGGCCAATAACCAAACGCATGGCTTGCTGTCTCCTGATATTTCTACTAAAACTGAAAACTTAATGGATGAGCTGGAAGTTGCGATCGGGTCTGATTATGAGACAGCAAGCGAATCGCCATCTCCAACTGCAAATCACGAACTAGAGTCAGAGATGAATCCAAATGATGAAGGATCGAATGTTGATGCTTCAGCCCCTGATGAACGTGATGATCTTGATCTCTCATCACCCGTCGTTACTGAAGGTTGGTACACAAAGTTTCTTAATGACTCCATAGTGATATATCGACGGCAGCCAGTCATTGGCGATCTTTATATATAGATTAGTGTTAAGGTTATGATAAATTTGACTAGATATTGAAGTAGCGTATTGTGATTATGGCTTGAAATAATGATGAAACTTTAAAAAATTGGCAGTTGGCATATTTTGCATTTTTGTCTAGTTGAAATTTCCGGTCAGTCAAGATATAACATCCAATCTAGTTCATTTGAATAGAATTAGCTCTGCGATTCACCCTCCGATCCGCTCTCTGAGCCTTGATCAGATGAAGCTCTCATTGTCTCGTCCACGACTCGGTCGACTCGATCTTTCTTATATTTGTAATTTGTAGTAAAAGGCCGTATTTTATCATTACAGGTGTGGAATCTGGTATTGCCACCGACAGAAACTTAGATAAAACTATTGACAGTTCAGAAAATGATCTGTCTAGCGATGTACTCTCTCCAATGCGGTCCGAATCGCAAGATCTCTTGGATTTCGGAGCACACGTTATAATGCCTGAAGATAGTAACTCAAACTCATCTATTACTGAGACAGAGAAATCTAACCTATTCGGGAAAACTAACCCTATTAATGTCACGAAGATGTTGAAGATACAAAAATCGATGCACTCACAGCTTTTGCGACTTCTGGTGAGTGATTTTTACGCACCGATGCTGTACGTTTCTAGCTTCGTCTACTGAAGCTAAGCAGGATTTGTGTCGCTGGTGTATTTGCGAGTTATGACAGCGACTACTCCTCATCATTCCTAGGCCAAGTGAGATGCGTATCACTGTCGAGCATGTGGAATGCAATGTTTTCTGGCGTATAGCCTATACCAATGACTATTATGATATGACGACCATCGATCATTGTACCGTATTTGCAACGATTTACACAATGTCGTTCATCTTAGGAGATGGAGCATCATCTGAGCTGGACATTTTGTCCAGTGAAGCACATCAGTGTTTAGGCCTGACTTCTCTAGCTTTCTAAAGCTGAATATGATCAATGTTGGAATGATTTTTTGCCGCTTCTTTCAATCCCTGACTAAAAACCTTTGAATTCCTAATAAATTCTTCTACTGTACGTCATTTGGACTCGCCACTGATGACACTGTCAAGTCCAAAACATATTTGCGGTCGTGTACAAGATTTCGAATTTTGATGATGGCGACTTAGTGGGACTATTCTTATCATTATCAGGAAATTCTCAAAAGTGATGAGGCAACACGAGAACAAAGTTCGGGAGATAATAAGGAAAGCGGTGCCGATACGGTGAGCCTCTTGCTTATGTTCTGATACCTTTGCCTACAGTGAATTGAAGCAGAAGTCACACATTTTTGCTTGCCAGTGACCATCACTTTAGTGGGAGCTACCGAGAAAGCCTGCACGCGCCTGTTGCAAATTTGTACAGAATGTTTACTTTTCGTACTGTACTTCTCAGGTTTAAGAACTGCTGCTTGCGATACCTACAGCTGAGAATTTAGTTAGTGAGTTCTATCGTTTTCGGCACGAGAAACGGAAACTCTTGACTGTTTGGTGTACTCTCTACTCGCTATATGAAATTTTGAATTAGCCCAAGTGAATGTTTTGCACTGTTGAAAATTTTTTTTTTTTTTACTTTATTTACACAACTAGTCATTTTATTTAGGCATCATCACTTCCTTTACTCGCTGAATCAAGAATTACGGAAGATGACGTGGCGGGAGATCAAGAGCCTGTCACTGATGATCCGGTACTGATAATATCTGAGGTAAGACTTAGCATCGCTTTGAACGGGGTCAGTGGTCTAAACTGGACGATAGCTGAAATACCAGATGGTGTCGTTATAGTTCACGTGTAGTAGTATGGTAAGGGTTGTATTTTGGCATTATTCGACCTAGTCGTTGTCATGGCAAGAAGTCAGGGTTACTTCCCTTCCTCAATATCTTCGCTCAGTTTGTGTCAGTGATTAGTAGCATGCATTGCGTTTTCCCAAGGAATATAACAGCATTGCGCTCAGTCATGTGTAACCGGTGAAGAGATAGATCACTGGCTTATTGCAGTACGTTGTGTAATCATAACCAATTTATTAACCGCCTCGCGCTCGTACAGCCAATGTGTGAGAAATAAATTCCATTGTGAAATATTCTGTTTTACAGGACATTCCCGTGTCACCGAGCATTCAAAAGGACTAATTTCTCAACAAAATTTCATTGGTTTTACTATAAATGTATTTGTTCCAGGCCGGAGTTTCCATTTTGCTATGCCTTACATGAAATGGCTGTTAGCAGACTTCAAGACTATTGCACTTGGTGATTATTTATATAGACCTCGTGATTTTATGATATTATTATGATCTGTAGTCATCTTGATTTAGCAGCGCCGATCGATCATGTGCGTGAGCATTTGCTCTTTTCTCTTGAAATTGTTCTTTCAGCTTTTCTGTTTAATATTTCAATGGAAATTAATCATAATACAGGATTGGTGCTGGGTTCATCAGCTCCCATCTGCAAACCGCAATGCTCGTGTGTGGTTCTAACAGGTTAGATTAGACAGTGAAAGGCATCTAGAAGGCTACTGGCGATCCGAAACTGTCAGCTTGTACTAAAATTAACCAGTTCATGACTCCCTATTATAGAGCCGCGCGGGCCAGATAATCCTTGTTCTTGCATTCCCATCGTTTGAAGTCATTTGTGATAGCAGGATCCGTCAGGCCATGGTTTAGGAACAAGATATTGTCTAATGGGATATCTGTTGTATGCTAGTCGGATGAGTACAACCTCATGGCCGGAAGGTCGAGGGCCTCGAAATGCCGCTTTGCCCTTGCGCGAACCGTGCGTTTCTTTACCGACTCTACGGCCAGTTATTTAAAAAGGTGAAAATTTGTTGAGCCTTGGGGTTGCTGTCAAATCGGTGCCAACCACCGTCCCTCATCGCTAACGACTTGGGGCAACGCTGTCTTTTTAGGTTCTCAACCCCAGCCTGTCCTGTTCGTGGTGCAAAACGCCGTCCGGTGATAAGCGCCACTGAAAATCTTTATAATAATAATATTCCTACTATAGATTATTGACCTAACCAGCGCTGCGTCATCTAGCGGATAATATATTTTTAAACTAGTATCCACTTGAAGTAGTACAGACCAGATGTAAGCCTTCTTAACACATGTTAATTAAGAGTTCTAGATATTTAGAAATCCCTGATTGATCGAATATTATTATCCACATTCTTTCCCTTAATTCTATTGCAGCTTTGCCCACGGTGGACATTCCACGATTATATTCGATGGTCCGATTTTTGCGCTGCGTCATCTAGCGGGAAATATTTTTTAGAATAATTCTATGGTGAAGCTTGAACCTAGTCTATAGTGAAGTGACCCAAGTGGCATGTTACCTTGTTGCGGCGTTTGACGACCGTTATTATTATTATTATTCTTATTATTATATGGACGATTTTCAGTGGCGCTTATCACTGGGCGGCGGTTTGCACCACGAACAAGACAGGCTGGAGCAGATACATGAATATAGTAGCCTAATCGTGATACATGGATATAGTAATGGTGAAACATGATACATGAATACAGTAATCGTGTCAATACCTCCGGCTTATAGCCCGGATCACTATTACAATCACGGCTCTCCGCACTTCCCCGATACCGACTGCCAGGCAGGGAAGGAACGAATACCAATTTTAAAGTCTTCGATTTGACTCGGTCGGGAATCGATCCCGGAACCTCCCGATCAGAAGGCGGACTTGACGACCGTTAGGTTTGAGAGGAAGCACAGTGACATGTGATCACCGACTACATAGGTTTGATATAGGTCTATCTATACCTTTTCAGTTTTCGCCACGAAAGAAGGCACATTTACTCTAGGCTGTACGATTATTATGAATAGGTTTCAATGCGGATATCTTGCCGCTTGCACAGCATTCACATTGCTTATTTGAAACGGAAATCTTTTTCGGAGGGTTCGAAAACATGACATCATGTATACATACAAATTCGAATCTATTGACACCGTAATATGTGATCCGTTACACGTAGAATGTAACCTATGATGACCAAGATGGTTGCTTTTGAAATGCTATAGGTTTTCCATATATTCAGGAAATAAAGATCGTTAGGGCCAGTCGTTCTGGGCAAATCGTTGGCAGGCTAGTTGCTTCTTCACAAATCTGAGAGGTTAACACGCGAAAGCGTAGATACTATATATTGCCTAACTTAAGCACTATCAATAGGCACTCAATGTGTATAAATTGCATTAGATATAATCCTTCGTACCACAAGCGTATGATAAATTTGAATTTCAGACGCTAAAATAAGAAAGAGAATGAGCGGAGAGTTGGGTACCGTACTAACTTGCTGCTGGGTTATTGCTTTCATATCCATAGGAAGCACTGCCGGCCGCCGCAAAGGCTACGGAACACATAGATCTACTGTTGAAGCGAGTAATTATTATCTTTCTTTTTTCTAAATTCATACACACTGTCCTCTCTAACTCAATCACAATGTACTAAATTATTTCATCATGAAAAATAGCCATATATTTTTCTAAGTAGGGTAAGGCTATGTACTAACCCTATATAAATAAGGTGGTGGTGCTGAGGGAAAGGCCGCAGGCGGGTCAAGTTGGTAGCTGAGACTCTTCGTGTTGGCAGGAATAGTAGCTTTGCTTTGCGGTACAAAGCTTGAATATTGTGCGCAGTAACGCATTCATTTCGTGTTGAAAGTAATTTATTTCTTGAAGCTTTTCGGTTCCAAATCTCATCAGGAGAAAATCGTTGGCAAACTAACAGGGGAAGCTTTCAAATTCATAACAACAAATTGTCTCTATAGAAATTAATACGTCACAATGCACGTAAACACCAATTGGGTAAACACAGGTTACTATACAAGCAGAGTAAAACCACTGAACTTGAACAAACATAATACAACACAACGTGTACGACGGATTTACTTAATGGGATATTTTAAAATTATGTACAAAGTCTTTCTGACGGCACAGATTAGTCCCGTTTTAATAGCCTATCCCTATACTACTCAAAGACCAACTTGGAAAGCATTGTGACCGATAAGGTTTCTAGGCCTGGCGATAGAAGTCTTCAAAAGTTGTTCATAATGAATGAGGACTACCATTGACAATGGTAGAGTTAGGCCTACCATGCATCTGAATATGCTGAACGATGAAGAATTGAAGAATAACAAGAAGGTATTTCCTCAGATGTTCTCAACAATGAAAATGCTTTTTATTCACAGGAAAATTTGAGATTTGCACCCTACCCAGAGTTGTCGGGGACTGCAGAGGCTCTTTACGGAGGTGGCATCACAATGCGTCGTCAGGAAGATGTGAAGTTTTCGTGTTCGGAGGATGTCGCGGTAATTACAACAACTTTCCAAGTCGTAGCAAATGTGAAGAAATCTGCGTAGGTATGGTTCCGAAATTCACGATATAGAGCCTCGATATGTTTGCGATATTAGGTAATGCTTGAAGTAGACCCTATTGAGCCGTTGCACTATACTATAGAGGCCATTTTAACCCTCAAGACACGTTTCATTATTGTATGTATTGTATATGAACGAATGAATACCCGCTGGCCACAGTGTGTGAGGGTCAATCATGCCCGAAAAACTTAAATAAATGATTATTTAGTGTGTAAAATAATTGTGGAGTGATCTACGGGCATGACCGTCGATACAATCAACACGTCTAGCTCTAAAACACCATCTCTTTCAATCGAGAAACCGAATGATCGTTGTATGTATATAGGCTTATCTAACATGTGACTGCGGTTAGGCTATACGTCGACTGAAGCTTTTGTAATAATTACATGTATGTTCTGCAGAAAACAGATGCTTTCTTCCTACTGCTCCGGGTATATGCAAGGCTAAATTTCCAATGTATAGCTACAACGATTTGACGAAAGAATGCGAGATATTCACCTACGGGGGTTGCCGCGGTAACCGCAACAATTTCCGCAGTTATTCAGTATGCATGAAGAGTTGCAGCAGGATAAAAAAATAAGGTAAGCATATATTGCCACGGCTACGGCCTACAGTACAACTACTTTTGATGACTTAGCGAGGCTTGGGGCTAAAAATCAACATATGTAGGCCCACCTATATTAGTCTAGGCTATTGTTCGGCATTTAGCGTAGAGCATATTATAGGAACTGACTGTTTGTTTCTTTGTTTATTTGGAATTTATGGCAGTTTCAACTACTAAGGTCAATGCTTACGTTATACGTGTCAATACTTCCGGTTTATAGCCCGGATAACTATTACAACCACGATTCCCCTCACTTCCCCGAAATCGACTGCCAAGCAGGGAAGGAACGGATACCAATTTTAAAGTCTTCGATTTGACTCGGTCGGGAATGGAACCCGAACCTCCCGATCAGCAGGCGGACAATCTAAACCACTCGGCCAACTGAACGGTAGAAACTGACTAATTAGGCATAAACCTGAAGAATTTGTACGGTATCGAAATGCACCCGGATCTAGTTTCTACAGTATGCGCCAGCCGTGCATCAAAAATCAATCGGTCAGTAAGTAAGGTTCAATCCCGTTATTTCTTATTGTAAAGAAGATCACCACAGATTTAGCGTCCAGCCTTAGTTCATTGAGAATTAAAACATTCACTAGCTTTCGGAGCTCCGCTCCTTCATCAGGTGAAGATGGAATTTATTTATTTATTATGAAATACTCAAAGGTGTATCCATGGCCTACTTTAGTTCCTAGAGTAGGCCATGGTGTATCCGTGTGTTGTTTCGAATCCTCTGTAATTCTTTCAGAAATTGCGAAATGACAGCTACATACACCAGAAAGGACCGTCAATATACACCACACGGTGATCGGCGAATCAGTCTACAAATAACTCTATAACAATATTTCGTGATAGTCTATGTATTTCTATAATTGTACACATGTATTTGCGTGCACGACATAAATTACATCGAATATATTCCAGACACCCAGGCATATTTACTTTGTGAGTTGCTGTCGGGACTTTCGTTAGACAGTCATTTTATCTTGATATGATTCGGTGTGCAGATAGTGGTACGAGAAAAGGCCTTTCAGCGTGTTAGGCCAGGACAAATTTACACGTGTAGCCTACCCCTACATGGATTTTTCCTATTCGCCAGGCGTTACCTGTATCCTTGTATTTTACAAACCAGATGCAGGGGTAATACATATCCTAATTTAGAACTAAATTTTACAGATGTGATAACATAGTTCTTTTTCTATTGAACTCTTCTAATTTAGTTCTAAAGTAGACCATGGGTAATAAATTAATGAATTTGTCTCATTACCTTTAGAACTACACTAGAAGAATTCAATAGAAGAACTATTTTATCACAGATGTAAAGTAGGTAGGCGATGGGTAATAAATTGATTAAGTTGTCTCATGACCTTTTGCGTAAAGATATATATATAGTTTTAAAGCGGTTGTTTGAGAAAGTCGGTATAACGATGGTCGAAAATTGTTGGCTTTTAATTTACAACCTCTGTTCGTTGAACTTCTGAGCTAATCCGCGTTTGGAAGGTTGCCTAACTCCTTATGTCATTCAAATCTATAAACGGATTAAGCATCAGAAGATACGTGCGTGCTAGCTCAGGCTTCATACAATCGAAACATGACTCACGGACACCCAAGCGTCAGAATCACGTCATTATGATGATTCAAAATTTTGCTGGTTTGTAACGCTTATAATAAGTGAACGCATTTAAAGGAAATGTATCAACCTCGCCCACTGAAATTTGAACTGTACTCATTTTCCTAACCAGCAGGAAATGATTTGCAATTGCAATTTGGCGTGCTGAATAGGGTACGCATCAATAGTAGAAATGGTTATCTTATGGTTATATAGACAGCATTAAAGTGTAATGATATACGTTATGTATATATATTGTAGAGTTCCGATCAAATGCAGCGGAAGGAGCACGCGATATTCAGTGAGACGAGTCATGAAAGGGTTACAGTAGTTTTAATCTATGACTTATGGTCAAATAATTACATTCGCTAAGCCTAAGCTCAAGCCTATGCGGCAACAACTATAGTTCAAGGGAGTTCGAAATGGTTGCTGTCTTGGATATATATCTAGATGTGCTTCTAGCTATGCAGATAATATCGAAGGAGTGCGGATGTTAGGGCTGTGACGAAGATTCAGATCCAGAGGCTATAAACCGGAGTATAAACACGTGTAAGCATTGGGATACTGTAAGTACAGTAGTTGAAGCGCCATAAATTCTATTGTACCAGGCATTGGCATCTCGTATACCTGATAATTACGAAAATCTGGTCGACAGTTCTTGTGCAGACTACATAGGCCTACACCTACAAAAAACTTAAGGGGATTGAGGCTAATTTCTAACGACTCTTCTGAAAGTATTAAATACTTTGGGTGCTTATGACACTGTGCCACTTATGGGTTTAATCACATTAGTTACGGGGTAGTGGTTATCCTTTATCAATAATTCCCAGACCTCTAAACGTCTGGTTCTCATGCTTACTGACCTGCTTGTTATAATGTGATTAATAGTCATCTGCTGAGGTTGTCTAGACTCAGCTTGTATTGTTTCTGTATATATTGCCTGCATAGTCTTATGTTAGACTACACACTGACCGACACACTACATACTGACTACAACTGTACTTCTGAATCTACTGTAAATATTGTGTGAAGTCGTGTCGTTAGCTGTAAGGACTGATTACGCTGTGCTACACTCTGCTAGTGGAAAGAGGTGATAGGATCTCAAGCCGTTGAGCCTCTTCCGCTCTAGTCTACACTGCGCCGTCAATCATCATCAACGTTTTTGTACATTTACAGCACCTTAAACTAAATCTTGATAATCATGAACAGAGCACTTTGTGCAGTGTTGATATGCATAGTGATCTCAGGAACGGCTACTGCGGACAACGACGGTAAAGTAATTTGTTCTGTATCACCAGTTTGATAGGCACCTGCGTAGCAGAGCTGAGGACATTTTCTATATTTTACTGTTTGTCTGGCGGATCTTGTGATTGATATAGTCTTTCAACAAGGGATATTATTAGCCTGTAAGCTGTAGACCTATTATTTATATATGTTTTTGTACCCGACCGCCTTTTGATATGTCGATCCTTCTGTTGTAAGTTGTAACACTAAACCACATCCCGATGCAATACAGCAAAGCCTTACTCTAACACTATCCGTAAGGGAGCAACGGCTACCGAATTCCCAGTTTCGTAGAGATATCCCTAAGACCTAAGTGAAAACATGCAATAAAATTTCTCTTTCTATATGACGGATGACGGATAAGAGTCATTAGTCGATTACAGTGACCAGTGAGGCAGGGCAGTGACTTAGGTCATACGAAATTCAGCACCGGTGGAATTTTCGACAACGTCATTGTAGCGTCGACTCATAGCTACACGTTTTTATGAGTAATTTTATTCGCTTCGCCAACCACGCGACAACGATTGCACTGATTATAAAAGCGTAACAAGAAAACGCAAATACTAATAATAACGGTACACCATCGTGATATTCTACATAATGATTACAGAAACACCACAGTCATCTATTCAGATAGATTTTGATTGTGCGCCGTGCGACAACGAACCAACTTGTCACCATTTGTTCATTAGTTAAAGTGCAATACAGTTTACATGAAATTGCAGGTCTTTGATACGATACCCTCCATCCTTTAATTTTTACAACTATATAGGCCTGATCTGAAGTATTTGTTATCTGTGTACAGTGTGTTCCCTACCAGCAGCAACGGGAATGTGCCGGGCGAAGTTCATTAGATATTATCACAACGTCAATACGAATTGCTGCGAGACATTCACATACGGAGGATGCCGAGGAAACCTCAACAACTTCATGACTAAAGACGAGTGTGAGGCGTTATGTGTCAGCGACAAGTAAGCCAGCTGGAGTTGCAATACTAAACGCGAAAATGGAGAAATCACGAATACCGTAACTCATTATGCAATATGACCATCACCGTCAAGCCATGGCCTACTCTAAAGTAGGCCTTGGTCAAGCATTCAAACTTTTGTTTTGATCCAGTAGACAGCAGTGCCCCGTTAACGTACAGTTTCCTGCGCGCTTTTATGACCTCTTATTCTGTTGACAGATCAGCATGTCTTAATCTATGAGTTGTGTTGGAAATCTCGATGATAAGCTAAAAGCAATGTAATACTACAGAATCAAATCAATTGATGGATAAAGACTCTGATTAGGCCTATAACTGTGTGTGTTAAAGCTTTCTGAACACATTACTCTGTCAAGTGCACGATGTTCTAAATATACTTCTGTCAAAATGTGCTGCGAAAGATTTAAATTTGTATAAATGCATATCACAAACGAACAAAGCAGAGTCATTTTCGCGCGATTATCCACCCAGAATAATCTGTCAGGCAGAAAGTTAAAAATAGCCCGATTTTTGCAACCGAAATAACCCCACCGACACGGATAACGAGCCAGTTATAAAATACTCCACTTTATTGATCTCCACACTTAGAGTTTACAAAATGGTCTCTAATCTCATTTTTAGATACTCTAGTACCGGGGTCGGCAACCTTTTCAGTTTCGCGGGCCGCATTAGTCAAATCGATGAGTCCGCGGGCCGCGCATGTCGCCGATTGTGAAAAGTTGACGATAACGGAATCCCCTCAACCGTTCAACGTCGGCTTGGTCGTTATTGGCCCGCCATTTAGTAAACCGTGTTAGCGAATGGTCTGCCGACGATGACTACGCCAATTGTATCTTCGACATGACGTGTAATAATAACTTGAGTTAGAAATGTAATCTGTTTCATTTTGCATAGACATTAAGCCAAAATTGGAAAAATCACGGGGGCCACATTACAAGGCTTCGTGGGCCGCGGGTTGCCGACCCCTGCTCTAGTAGATACTTATAAGGGATTGCATATTTCAACCTCTCACATTCGCACTGTTGTAATGTGATCATAAATCTGTTGTCATTATTACTTGTGTGTTGTGTGCACTAATCATGTGGTAACACGTCGATGTCACGTGACTACCCTTTTTCTCTTTTTGTTGAATGGTGGAATAAAACGTGGTGTGTGTAACAGGAATTAAACATTGTACCTTGTACATACAGTATTTTGGTTATCAACTTATCATGAAAAGAGCACTTTGTGCAGTGTTGGTATGCTTATTGCTTTGTCATCTGAGCAAGAGGGCTTGGTGTGAGAGAGAAGGTAGGGTATTTTGTTCTGTTATATTGTATATTTTAGTGATTGTGTTGCGAATATTGCCATTGATATAATCTTTCAACAAGGCTCATCATTGGCCTTTATAAGTGGTTAGCTTTTGTTCCCGACTTTATTTCGATATGCCTCACCACGTCCCGATGCAATAATGCATACAAAGAACACTAATTGGCTACGCAGTTTGGCGATTGATGTAACAAAATGCCACCGCTGGAATTTTCGACACGCCATCCATTTGGAAATGACTTCAAGAGATGGATTCGGATACTAACGAGTAACGACGTGCCTTGCGACATCGCAACAACCGACACCGTTATACGCATGAGTGAATGTACTGTAGAATACACAGTATTTATAGTACTGTATATATAACCGACATCGCAACAACCCGACACCGTTTTACGCATGACGGCATATAGGATATAGAACACACAGTATCATGGCCTACTACATGAATGACAGTATATATAAGTATGAAATTGCAGGTCTTTGATACAATACCCTCATAAATTCACAACTATGGGCCTAATCGAGCGAAATATTATCTGTTTACAGTGTGTTTCCTACCCGCGGATCAGGGAATGTGCCTGGCGGCGATACCACGTTATTATTACAACTCCAGAACAAATTGCTGCGAGGAATTCAAATTCGGAGGATGCGGAGGAAACGCAAACAACTTCGTTACTAAGAGGGCGTGTGAGAGGAAGTGTGGCCGAAACCCGTAAAGCAGATGGACAAGACTGATTAGGCCTAAATATGTGTCAAAGCTTTCTAATCACATTACTCTTTCAAACCGTGCACGATGTTCGAAAAATACTTCCGTCAAAATTTACTGCAAAAAGTTGCAATTTGTATCTTAGACCGATAACGCGATAATGTATAGGCTAGGCTACAGTTTGTAGAGATTGTGGTTTTCATTTGACTGTCCAAATCACTGATTCTGGGAGCTCTCTCTTGTTTCGCTTTGGGCCAACAATTTGCCAAATCAGGAGACCCGTTTCACTTTAAGAGACCAGCCATTAGGCCTATGCAAGACGATGTCAACCCGACCAGCCGGTAGGCTACTTCCTCGCGACTCACCTAGCTTTTCAGGCGGTTACCGAAAATTGGCCTTGACGTCTCTCTTTCTCTCTCTCTCCATAACAGAATGGAACGGGGAAGGATTTTCGTATCTGACAGAAATATGAGGCATTGGTTTTATGGATTTATATCGTTTTCAACTTCTAGGGTCATGTACGCCGGGTCCGATGCCTAATACCACGCGTGTCGGTACTTCCGGCTTATAGCAGGTGCTGGTCACTACAACAACCACAACTCTCCCCACTCCACCTATACTGGCTGCCAAGCAGTGATGGGACTTATACGCAGCCTATCTGGCCCGCTGCAGAAAATACTTGCTCCGCCAAACCGCTTAGAAAATCGCCATTCCACTGAGTAAGAATCAGATAATTCTGGCCGGTGAAGCTCAAATCATCAAGAAACATTGAATTTTGACGTAACAATTCAGTGCACGCGGATTTCAAATACCATCTGAGACAAAAATGTTTTGATCGACATTGTGCCCAACGATAATCGTAACTTTCAGCTTTTTCTGGGATCGCCGGAATGATGGACATCTACGGATGGGTAATCGTTGCCATATTTTTCATGATGTACACAAATTGCAGAGGTCTTACTCTTACGCAAGAGACGCAGCTTTCAACTGGTTAGTATACAGTAACCAAGCGTTGTAGGCCTACGGTAAAATCCTGATATATGTCCATTTTAGTTGATAGGTCATTGACAATGTTTGCGCAATTTACGACTTGAGCGAACGCGGGCATATAGGCTATAGGCCTACGGAATAGTCAATTAGTCATGTTCACTAGATGGTTGTAATAGTGATCCAGGCTATAAACTGGAAGTATTGACACCTATGCCGTAAGCAATGACCTGGCGTAAATGACCTTAGTAGTTGAAAACGCCATAAATTCCAAATAAACTAGATTGGCCTGTATCGCTAGCGAAGGTTTTGGCACCAACGCAAATTGAAAAAGATCTCCCCGAAGCCAATCTGAGAAACGTGATTACCTTGTCTCATGTTTGTTTATTTGGAATTTACGGCGTTTTCAACTATCAAGGTCATTGCTTACGTTATACGTGTCATCAATACTTCCAGTTTATAGCCCGGATCACTATTACAACCACGACTCTCCGCACTTCCTTGAAACCGACTGCCAAGTAAGGAAGGAACAGATACCAATTTTAAAGTCTTCGATTTGATTCGGTCGGGAATCGAACCCGGAACCTCCCGATCAGAAGGCGGGCAGTCTAAACTCTAAACCACCCGGCTTGAAGAGAGCAAGCACGACCACCCGTTTAGGGCCCACGTGTCTGTAATTCTGAAACGACATGACAACATCCAACGAATTATGTGATGATATGATAGCGCAATCTGTACCGGGGCTCAACGGCTTGAGATCCTATCACCTCTTTCCACTAGCAGAGTGTAGCACAGCGTAATCAGTCCTTACAGCTAACGACACGACTTCACACAATATTTACAGTAGATTCAGAAGTACAGTTGTAGTCAGTATTCAGTGTGTAGTCTAACATAAGACCATGCAGGCAATATATACAGAAACAATACAAGCTGTGTCTAGACAACCTCAGCAGATGACTATTAATCACATTATAGCAAACAGGTCAGTAAGCATGAGAACCAGACGTTTAGAGGTATGGGAATTTTTGATAAAGGATAACCACTACCCCGTAACTAATGTGATTAAACCCATAAGTGGCACAGTGTCATAAGCACCCAAAGTATTTAATACTTTCATTGTGTGAGTGTATAATTATAGTATAGTATAATTAAATAGGCTCGACATCTA
Organism: Botrylloides violaceus; assembly: GCA_030412335.1. Classification (NCBI taxonomy): domain Eukaryota; kingdom Metazoa; phylum Chordata; class Ascidiacea; order Stolidobranchia; family Styelidae; genus Botrylloides; species Botrylloides violaceus. The sequence continues at coordinate 138,781 of JASFYC010000825.1, read as the reverse complement.
GTGATACTATAAACTCCGAAAAGTCTCTATAGTGATACCGATCTCGCGTGAAATGTTACCTTCCAGACAACAATATCTGCTCTTTGGCGCCAGCAACCGGACGGTGTAGAGCAGCTTTTCCGTCCTGGTTTTACGACCCTATCGACCAAGACTGCAAACCATTCATTTACGGTGGGTGTGGAGGAAATGAAAACCGCTTTGAAAGCAAGGAGGATTGTCTCTTTCGTTGTCCAAGTGGGTAGCTAGGGTTAAGTGTAGGGCTTTACAGTGATTTACAGTTCTCTAATTGCTATGCTTATCAGTTATAAAGCGATCCAACAATGTTCCATTTAGTTGACTGCACACTTCCCCTGGACTCTGGCCCTTGCAAGGAATTTGAACAGAAATATTTCTTCGACTTGCTAATGGGAAAGTGTCGCGAGTTTACATACGGCGGGTGTGGAGGAAATGCGAATAAATTCGGCAACTTCCAGGATTGTCAAAAGTTCTGTAAACTTCGTTAGTAACTGATCAATATATCGGTTTCGAGCTTCGAAATACAGTATATATACAGGCAGGGATTGTGATGCTGCGATAAAGCCCCAAAATCGTTGGAAAGGATACTAGAGATCTATTCCACTGCAGCTACGCGCATCTCGTCCCGGGTTCAGCGTTCTTCGTGCAGTGCGCATCGTGACCAAGGTTCTAAAAGTACCACATTGTTGCTCTGTTATAACAAACGCCATGGATTTTCTTCAAGGAGAAAATATACTATCTATTTAGGCAAGGAGCGCATGGCGGTGCAATAGAAATTTCGCAAATAAGTTCAGTACAGCATATAGAGACCACAAACCAAGACAGGCAAGCACCCATTAATATTGATTGTGAAACAGTGTAATCAGCAGTATAACTTCTGAAACCAATAGTCAGAGTCACTTATTCAATTTGAGGAGTAAAATAATAAATCTGTCTGTATATGAAAAGAATGCTACAAACACCTGGTACATATATGACCACAACCCGTTGGACACCGGCCCTTACTTGGAACGAATTCAAACCACTCCTCGATGCACTTAGTATGTCCGCCATGGCCACAACCTTGACACCACGTATACAAACCTTTGACAACCATATGACATAGAGCACATTGTATCCCCGACCCAAGGCCTACTGCTTTGTGATCAGTATCCTTATGTTTTGGACATATCCAACGACTTTTGCATGCAAGACGCTTGTCACATAACATGCAACTGCTATGAACAACACACGCCGCATTCATACCGCTTATGGACGGAATATTGCTGAGTTTTAAAATCTCAGCGTGATGGTTCCAGAGTTCAAACTTACTGACAATATTCAAGTAAGCGCCTTGCCAGTATTCGATTCTCTCATGAGGTGTTGATAATTGCAACTGCGGACAATAATGGCCGAGTATGAGGATCGCACATGTCACTATCTGAATGCCATTGCTACAACTATTCAGTATGTCCTCAAACATGTTTTCAAGTAGTTTCGCTTTTTGATCTCGTAAAAGATATGGCATTTGAATCGGGTTGATATAAACTATAGGTGAAATAGATGATGCGGCAACAGTTGGTGGTGATTGATATGCGTTAGTCCCAGAAGACTGGCTCTTCCTAATATTTCTTTTTCTGGTATGTTCAACATGATCAAAGCCTGTCACATCAAAACTGCTGTCAGGGATTGTAATTGGAGAGGCGGTTATTAGTCTATCCTCTTCAACACTCAAATGTGAATCGGCAGAAACTTCGAGACCATCAGTAGTCTGGTACACTAACCGACGTTGTATAGCTTCTGAAGGTAACCAATTTGTGTTACCATCTGACGGTACCACTACGGTATTAAAATGTTCATCTACCAATATATCTTCATCTTCTGAGTAATAACAATCTTGTTCGGAAGTTGCATTACCGCGAGCAATATCAGTCAAATAATGTTCGGTTTCTGGATCAGAGTGTTGCTCTGAGTCTTCACCATTGCTTTCAGTAGTTAATGCACCGTTCTTAAGCAAATCCTTGCCACTTTTCAAGATGTTCTTTTCCAAAGATCCAGATTGAAATGAACTTGAGTTACTTCGTTCAGGTTTGTTAGGAACAATTCCATCATATAAAACCTTCATGTGTTTCCAAACGCGCATATCCGTAAACAAACCCAGACTTTCGGCTACCGTTGCATTATATTCACACAAGTGAGCAAACGACAGCCCCTGCAATTTGTATGATTTTGCAGCATTGACTAAGCTGGTAGGTTGCAAGTTTTCGGATTTATTTTTACTCACATGCACAGCAAAATCAGATTTCGAATTCAAGAACTTCGCCATTTTTATATTTACGCCATGTGGTAGCATTGATTGGCTTGACGAGGTAGGATCTAATTTCAGTTGAGGAGGAACGCCCACAACACTACGAAAACCAAATCTTGGTAATTTCCTGGTGTTTGATGGAAGGTCAACTAAGTTAGTGTTGTCGGTGCTGGCGTAGCTCAAAAACCCACGGCAACCAAGGGAAAGGCCCGATAAATTACAATGCTCAGACGGTCTCGCTGCATCTCTGATTGAATGTTGACATAAAGTACTATCCTTTGAACAGGAAAACAAGACTTCTGGATCTCCATTCTTCCAAACAATACCCGTCGATACATCTGTATGTTCCCTAAAATGTGCGAACGGAACAAAAGGTCGCCGTAAATCCCAGACATTAATCGAATGATCTAACATCATTGCTACACTCGCAATTTGGTCCCGACGTTGCGGACGCCATCTCGCCATGGCAACTAGTGAATGTGTAGGAATAACAATATGTTCATACATTGCATTATCAGACATCTCCCAAACTTTGATTTTGTTGTCACGGCCGCCAGTAGCAATTCTGTTTTTGTCCTTGGGATCAGGGTGCCACTCTACACTATACACAGAGCCTTTGTGAGCTATAAATTGCATTAAATAGGTTGAAGTATTCCTGTAGTCCCACAACTGGACTGACCCATTGTCAAAAGACGCGGCAAAATGAAAATACTCATGAGGGCAGAATTGAACACATCGTACACCATCATTCTTTGATGCAAAACTTGAGACACAAGTTCTTTTTCGAATATCAAACATCTTCATCGTGCAATCTTGTGACCCACTGAGTAGTCGGCCAGGTTCTGAAGTATGGAAATTGATCCTGTTAACCGTTCGGTTGTGGTCTAAAAATTCAGCAGCTTGCTTATTCCTGCTAGCAAGGTTCAGATCCCATAAAACGATATGTCCATTTGTTGCAGCTGTTGCAATCATATTTTCATTAATGTGATTCCAAGCAACATCAGCACAACTCAGGTTCAAACCTTGCCTTCGGCCTACGCGCATGTTAAGTTTTTCACTAAAGCAAGTCTCTTCAACAGAGTACATCTTAAGTACAGTCCGTCCACAAACGACCACCATTGAGCTGTCTTTGTTTGTTGAAAGCATATTGACAGGCCCGCCGACATCGACCATCATTGTCTTGCTGCGGTTTCCACCGTAATTTGCATTAGAACTTGTAGACATCATTTCGGACACCAACTGGTTTCTTTTCATTTAAACTCTGACACAGTGTTTAATCATGCTAATGTGATTAAGTAGCAAATCACTCACTGAAGGATAAAAAAATTATAAATATTGTCATAATTGACCAGTATAAGGCCTACACCACTAACAGAAATTTGTAAGTTTGTATTTCAAAAAGTCTGGGTAAATATTTACTTTGAATCTGACATGTAATCAGTATTCAGAAATCATGATTTAACATCCGTTAGAATTTTGTTTCTCGGGCCCTTTCTGCCCTGGTACACAGAAAGATGACGAAATTTGAACAATAAATTTAGTAATTTCGATCATTAATCATTTGAAAATTTGCGTATTATTATATACCCGTGTGGTGAGTTGCCATAGACCATGCGCAAATTAATTGGGACAGCTTGCAGAAATAATATGCAGCATAACTGACTGGACAGCCTGGGGACAGAGGACTGTATTTTTCTTATTCCATAACAGTTATTGTACCGGCACTATACAATACGGAAGTACTTCGTATTTATAAAAGCTACTAGCGCTGCAAGAAATTGTAAGCAGGCCTGCCCATTGCAAATGAAACGTTAGGCTACTGGAATGTAGCCTATAAATCAAAACTACACATCTCAGAACCTCCTGAACACAAGCAAGTACATATACCCTTTTCCCGCACTGGGCAATCACTATTTACTAAACGATATTGTCATCTAGGCCTACATAAGCCGATCTCAGGATAACAATGTGATATTATATACAATATGTTGCAATACTATAAAAACATATCATCAAAATATTGATCAAATTCATCTTCCCTCGTTTTATCTTCTTCAACGGGTGGACGGGTCCATGCGCCCCGTTCTTGTTCATCAGTGTCTGTTGTGTTTGATGACGAGGTAAAGGCCTTAACAGAGTCAGTTGGTTGACTTCTATCTGTATTATCGTTAGGAGCTTCACATTTGTGCTTTGAAGATTTGTCGCGCTTTCTAAGTTTTGCTTCCTTCTTCTTCTTGCGATAATTGAGCTTATATGAACATTCAGGACAAAGCCTTAATTTAACGAGCGCGTTTCTTTTTTCACCGTTTTCAACGTATGTAAAATTGACTTCCCAACTTCGCAATCCTTCCGTCTCGTTACATGATTTATTTCCACAAATAAATTGTCCTTTACCGCTTACCACTTCTTTTTCAATTCGCCATCTCAGAGCGATTTTGTCCTCCTTGAACCTGCTCAAATCAGCAATAGTGTATTCCTTATACAGTTTCTTCCAGTATTTAAATGCAAGTTGCTTCTCCCATGTAAGCTTCCCACCTTCATCGTCCCAAAGAAATTTATTATTTTGTTTAATTATTTCTTTCTCTGTTGTGAATTTTGAATTTTGTCGAAAATCCTCGCGTTTACCGCCATAGTAAATCAGGTAGTCATTTACGAATTTTTGGTGTCTGGCAAAAGCGTCCATGGCTAGGATTCCATGATGCCTCATTCTTTTTCCTTCCTGCCTGTCCAGTTCCGCATCGTAGGATCGCTTTGATGGTATTTTGTGGGAAAATCCGTGCCTGGAATCCGAACTACGAAATTGGCCCATCTTGGATGAAGGCATTGGTTGCATAAGACTTTTGTCATATTTCCTAACAGAGTCGGCTTCACTTTCAGAATTACTAAACTCCGATCCATAATCATAAGTTTTACGCTTTGAAGACATGTCCACTTGTCCAGGCGGGCTTATTCCTGACCTGACTCAAGTGGCCGCAGGGCACCGACTGTACGTGATTGACTGGGACTGTTTATGATGAGGGATAGGACCTTATTTGTAACGGCGGCGGTAGGACATCTGATAGCAAACCAGAGACTACTACCTATGCCTAATCTACACTTTTGTTATGCGCAATTTTCTCCTACTACTTTCTCCACTACCACTACAAAACCTTCAGCGTTAGCAAGTTCCGAGTGGTTTGTTTGGTCACGTGCTTGTCTGCATGATTGAGCACAATCAGTCAGCCAATTCCAGAAGGTGTCAGTGTAGAGCCTTCCATACCCATAGAGGTACTGGCGCAATAGTGCCGAACTAGGTAGAAAATCTGCAGAGTCTCTAAAACTATAGTCTAACTGTCTACAGTCATAATATGTCTGCAGTCATATTATGTCTGCAGGCTTACCTAAATACACACTTAATATGATAAAGTTTTGCTGAGTGTAGCTCATCTCTGATCGTCACGCTTGTCTGGTTTTCATTTTCGTTTCATGCGTATCATCACTATCTAGTAGTACGGCACGTGATTCGAGCGGGATGGCGCTCCAGTCGTTCAGTGATCAGTTTTTCTTGTTTGAGAGACATTTTGTGACTTACGTGTGGTTATTTCTAACAGGAATTATTTCTATATTATGTATTTCAGTAATCGTAAACAATCTGGTAACGGCTTTTATCGCTAGAAACGTATGTTGTGGCAACAGTGATTTGGAATCTCGCATTTATGTGGATCTTTCATGGACTCTTACTCTTACTCTTACGGGATCGCTGATACAATAAACGTTTTGATACGCATAACTCCGCCTAGTTTGTAAGCGATAACGGGCAGCCAAAGACGACAATCACATTCATAAAAGCCGACCTTAAGAAGGAAACTTAAGAAATACATCATTACAATGGAAGGTGAGACTACTACGCCGTGTACAAGCTCTAGCTTACGTAACAATGTAACGGAATTGGACCATGCCCGTCAGGTGTACGAGTCTCAAATTACTACACTTTTGAAGAAATTTAACTCACTCATCTTGGACACTACGCAACATGCAGCTGTAGTCGCTGCTAAAGATGAGTTAGACATTGCTCTGCAATCATGGAAGAATGCTTTACGCTCAAATTTAGACCCATTCGAAGGTAGTGCCGAAACCATTGGACTAATAAAGAATGTGGAGTTGACAATCGCCTCTTGTGAGAGCAAATATCAGGAATATCAACAAAAATGTGTCTCTAATATAGAAAATCTGTCAACCAATGTGAAAGAAGCAAGGTCTTCTAGATATTCCAGAGCATCTACATCATCCACTGTCAAAGCTGCCTTGCTAGAAATCGAAGCAGCCAAAAAGTTGAAACTTTCGCAACAGCGCGTTAGAATGGAAGAACAGAGAATTAGAATAGAAGAACAGAGAATTAGAATAGAAGCAGAAGAAGCACAAATTGAGGCAGAAGCAATGCTTGAAACAGCCCGAATATTAAGAGAAAGCTCTATTTATGAAGGTACAACATCTTGTAAATCTTACCCTGTTAAGGGCGACCATGCCTCAGTTAAAATTAGACAATTTGCAATTCACCAACTGAACAATGACGAGGAGGCTCCAGAAACACCTGGAGTCAAGAAACAAGCAACTTCTGAGCCAGACGTAACCTACCTGGCCAAGAATCTGTCAGGTGATATGAGGTCTGTACAAGACACATCAGCTGTTGTCAAACAACCAATCATTACTATGGAGTATAGAAGACTTCCTGAGTGGCTAGCCAGTCGATCTGATAACTCGCATGGCTCAATGCAGCCGGCTGGCGAATCAAGGAACTTGGCTGAATTATCCCACCATGTGGTCAGTCATGTAATGGACACTCATAACGGGACTGCAGCGTCGCATCAAGCGACCAGTCCTCCACTCAGAAGATGCACCTATACTACACCTGCACCCCAAGTGGCAGGCACACAACCTATGGCAATCAATGCAAGCGATAGATCTAGTCAAAGTCAAGGACCTGATGTTATGTCTGGAAATACAGATAGGACTGCACTGTCACACCCATTGACAAGTCCGGCACTAGGACACAATCCAACGGCACTGTTACAAGCAGTGAATACTCAACAATGCTGGACTCAAGACACAGCTATGACATCACAGGCTGTGAATAGTCGGACATACATGAACACAAACATGACAAATATAGTGGACCCTACTTTGCCTTGGCAACATACTACGCCACAGCAAGGAATGGCAACGAGCATAGGCAATACTCTGCCGTTGGGACAACAATTTCAGATGGGGCCGGCAACTCTGCCAGCACCACCAACGCCTGCCTTTCATAACCATGTGGAACAGATGGCACAATCAAGTCGACTTTGCAAGCAAGTATGGAATGATCAACAACAACCCCCCTGGGTACATCCACCAGGAAGAACAGCTCAGCTTTCTCAGCAAACACCACCATACAGACAATCAAATGAAAGCACTGGACCTAGATCTTCTCCAGAGAAACACACAAGTAAGGATGATTTGTATCTTATCTGCAAAACCTTACAACAAGCATTGACACATCGAGGTCCGACTGTTCAGAAATTTAATGGTGATCCAAAGAATTACCCAATGTTCATAAAGACCTTCAAACTAGTGTACTGGCATGAGGGCACCGCCCCATTCGCTGTATTATCGAGACTAATTGAACATTGCACTGGAACTGCACATGATGCCATTAAGCATTTAACACTCTCTGACAACGCAACCGAAGCCTTGCAAACAGCTATGCAGATACTACAATTCAGATTTGGAAACCGAAGTTTAGTCATTGATTCCTACATCAAAGACTTGATCAAAAAGGACAAGATAAAACCAAACGATTCGGATGGTCTCTGCAAATTGGCATCACAAATGAGGGCTTGCTACATGATCTTTGCTAACTGGGAGGTACAGAACATGCTGGACGCCCAGACATATCTAGAAGCTATATTTCTGAGATTACCAAGAAATGTGCAGAATTCTTACTTCGCCACTTCCACCTTTCTGGAAGTTTTGATCCCTTCATTTGCTCACTTGTTGAAGTTTGTAGAACAACAAGCCTACCTATACAATTCGTTCTTCGGAAAGAAAATGTCAGACCAAGACACGCGTAGTCTACCAACAAGAAAACTACAGTCTAAGGCCTACACGTATTCTGCATCAAGCTATAAGGGAAATTGGCAAACTCAAAATAACAGCTGTAATCAGACCACGAACAATGGAAGTGAATGCCCTAAATGTGCAGACGATCACTTGATATACAGATGTTCAGAATTTCACAACATGAAGGTTGAAGAAAGGAACGAATTCATACAAAGCAAAGGACTGTGTCGAAACTGTTTAAGCTCAACCGAACACTTCTGCAAAGACTGCCCATCAAAAGGAAGATGCAGAGTTGAAAGATGTCATCGAAAGCATCACACTATGCTTCACCTCAATGAACTGCCTCGCACAGAGAGAAGCAATGTCTCACCATCAAGAAAGGAAATGAACACTGGAAGTAAGACTAATGAAAAGGTAAATGTGTGTACCACGAACGATGCATGCTCACTTCCTAAACTGCCGCCGGTTAGGCTAATGGTTTTACCTATTGTTGTATCACACCCCGATAAGGACCTGGCTATAGAGACATATGCATTCATGGACACGGGGGCAACCAGAACCCTCATCAAACCCGACCTGGCACGCAGGCTAGATGTACTTGGCGATCTTGAGACATGTAAGATTCGCACACTAGGAAAGGATATGGGCCGTGTGTTTAACGGCAACCGAGCCACCTTTGACATTCATGGTGTCGGTCTTGATGACACGATAAGGGTACCGAATGGCTTCACACTTGATAATCTACCAGAGGTTAGTGATTCCATCCCATGTAATTATGTCATTGAGAAACATGCTCACTTGAGTGACCTTGAGTTCCCAGACATTGATAGCAAGGTGGAACTTTTGATAGGCCTTGATGTTCTATGTCGACTCCCGATATTGGAAACTAGGGTGAGTCCCGATGAATATGGTCTGTCTGCTTACCGATACCCTATTGGCTGGGTACTAGCAGGCTACGATTGGGACCTGGGACAGACAGCCGAGTCTGTAAGTTTTATCGATAGTCACGCCGAGGATACCACGCCACTCTGTCAACTCTGTCAGATGGCGACTGACTCTAACAATGGTCCTATGGACGAGTTCACTCCGCAGCCGTCCATCGAGGATAGGCGTGCTCTCGAAATGATGGAAAAACCCTTCCGTCTATCAGATGGCCGAATAACTATAGGCTTCCCATGGAAATCCGATAGTGTTAACCTGCCTGATAACTATGACATAACACTAAAGAGACTCCTTAGTCTCAAGAAACGATTTCAGAAAGATAAGGACTTCTATGAGAAGTACAAACACAAAATGATTGAACTATTTGAAAATGGCTATGCTACGATTACCCCTAAAACAGACTGCAAGGCTACTGGTGGGAAAAACTGGTTCCTACCTCACCACGCTACACGCCAGAGTAAATTTAGAGTGGTCTTTGACAGCAGTTCTCAATGTCAAGGGACCTCGTTAAACAACAATCTGCTAACTGGTCCACCAAACAACAATCTACTACAAGGTGTACTACTTCGATTCCGACGTGGCAAAATTGCCTTCTCATGCGATATTCGGCAAATGTATCACCGAATATTATTGGACAAATCAGATGTTAAAGCAGTAAAATTTCTTTGGTTTCCCAACCACAATTTCAATCTTGCGCCTATCACATGTAATATGTCCTCTCTAATTTTCGGAAGCAATGCCTCTCCGGCCTTAGCAATTTTCTGTCTTCACAAATTGGCTAGCCTAAACCCTTCAAATGCTGACCCTCTAGCAGTCAAGGAACTAACCAGAAATTTTTATGTCGATGATGGTCTGATCAGCTGTGATTCAGAACAGGAAGCTAAAAAAATCCTAACTGACCTTGTCAAACTATTAACCTGTGGAGGCTTCCACTTAACCAAATTCCTATCGAACGAACCTGCTGTTCTAAGGTCTATTCCAGACTCGGACAAGACTGCGGCAGTGTCCGAACTGGAACTGGGACAAGAGGCAGTAGGCCGAACGCTTGGCTTAACTTGGAGTGTAAAAAAAGATATGTTTATAGTAGATGTAAAGATATCTAATAGGCCCTCATCCCGTAGAGGCATGTTATCAGAGATGTCTCAAGTCTTTGACCCGCTTGGACTGGTAAGCCCCGCCATACTTCCTGCACGTTTGTTACTGCAGGAAATCTGCTCTCAAGGAAATGACTGGGACGAACCAGTCGATGACTCTCTCCACAAAAGGTGGGAGAAATGGATAGGAAAACTTCCCTCATTAAATGGCCTATCCATTCCAAGGTGCTACAAGCCCCCAGAGTTTGTAGCAGTGAAACAAGAACTTCACTGTTTCTGTGATGCCAGCTCAGTTGCATATGGCGCCTGCGCATATCTGAGATTTATAGACAATGTCGGCGAAATACACTGCTGCCTCATCAAGGGAATATCCCGGGTAAATCCCCGTCAGACTACGACAATTCCACGGCTTGAACTAATTGCCGCTGTCACGGCTGTAGAGATGTGCCGTGAAGTTAGAAAGGAACTAGATATCCCTCTTACAGGAATCCACTTTTATACCGACTCGACCACTGTCCTTCAAATGATTAATAGCACGACACAACGATTCAAAATCTTTGTGGCAAACCGCTTGCATATAATACACACACTTTCCCGACCAGAACAATGGAGTCACGTTCCTACGGATCTGAACGTAGCAGACCTGGCTTCGCGAGGAGTCAGCCCAGACAAGCTGCATTTAGTCGATACATGGTTTATCGGACCACCATTTTTATATGACAAGGAAATGGACTTGAATTATCAATTAACTAAGCATGAATCAACTGACTCTCTAAATAATGAAATGAAGTTGAATGTGGCTAACTCTGAATCAAACTCATCGACCATACCACAATCCCTCCAGAACCTGTTGATCAAACATTCAAAGTTTGAGTCCCTAAGAACCAGTATTGCCTGGTTAATGCGATTCATAGTTTACATACGGAACAAATTTGGGAAAACAGACTCTAATGTCCCTACTGGCATACTGACAGCGTCAGAGCTCAGTGTCGCAACCGAGCAGATATGCAAACTGGTGCAATCTGACTGCTTGCCGACAGAACTACATTATTTCAGAAGTCAAAACAGTCCTGGTCCCCCAAATCAGAATAAACGGAAGCTCTGTTCCCCATATGCCAAAGCTATTATCAAATGCAACCCTTTCGTGTTAGATGGCACACTTCGTGTGGGTGGCCGATTGGGTAATGCCGAATTATCATTTGGTCAGAAGCATCCAGTAATACTACCGCCATATCACCATGTCACTAAATTGATCATTGATATCCATCACCGCACACTTGGACACTCGGGCACATTGCATGTCTTATCGTCCCTTAGAAAACAATATTGGATTCTCTATGGCCAGTCTGCTGTAGCTAGAACCTTACGTGAGTGCCTTAAGTGTAGACATAGAGATGCTCATGTTGGAGAGCAATGGATGGCTGATCTTCCCAGCCCTCGCGTCTCCACAGGAGACCAACCATTTACACACACATACTGCGATTATTTCGGTCCTATCCTGACGAAAATAGGGAGAAGTCAATATAAACGTTATAGAGTGGTATTCACCTGTATTAGTACCAGAGCAATTCACCTTGAGGTTGCTGAGAGTCTAGACACCTCAGCCTTCCTACAAGCCTTCACAAGATTTATCAGTCGTAGGTCTAAACCTAAAGTTATGTACAGTGACAATGGCACCAACCTAGTTGCCGGTTGTAAAGAATTAAAAGATGGAATTAAACGATGGAATTTGAAACATATTGACTCAACATTGGCACAACAGGGATGCCAATGGGTGTTTGCTCCTGCGCGCGCCAGTCACCAAGGTGGCGTAGTTGAGAGAATGGTGCGTGAAGCGCGTAAAATACTCAATAATCTAGTTGGGGACAAGGGTCTCACAGATTATTCCTTGTGGACGTTCATGTCCGGTGTGGAGTCGATCCTGAATGATCGACCGTTAACCAAACTAAGTGATGACCCCCGTGACATGAATGCTTTGTCTCCTAATGCTATACTTGTAAATAAACTTGACCCGTCCCTTGCACCTGACATTTTTTTGAGATCTGATGAATACAAAAAAGGATACAGACATGTACAACGCCTATTGGACATTTTCTGGCAGAGATTCGTGTACGAGTACCTGCCCTTACTCCAAGAAAGGTCCAAATGGCATAATTTGAAGGCCAATTTCAGGTCCGGTGATTTGGTCCTCATGAAAGATGAGGCCACTCCCAGAGGTCAGTGGCCAAAGGCCCTCGTTGTCGAGACATACCCAGATAAGTTGGGAGTTGTGCGAAGGGTGAAAGTTCGCACCACCAAAAACGAGTACATAAGAGATGTACGAAAACTCTGCCTACTTGAATTGCATGACCCTAATGATGATTAAATTATGGTGTATTTTTTCGTGTCATGTATACTCTTTCCCAATCTGTTAACACTTAATTCATACGGACGATTTCACAATGAATGTTTTTTGGAAGTGTCGATCAGCCCTTATGTTTAGATAATTACATATATCACTACTATCTGTCAATTATCGGGGCCGGTATGTTATCTCTGATCGTCACGCTTGTCTGGTTTTCATTTTCGTTTCATGCGTATCATCACTATCTAGTAGTACGGCACGTGATTCGAGCGGGATGGCGCTCCAGTCGTTCAGTGATCAGTTTTTCTTGTTTGAGAGACATTTTGTGACTTACGTGTGGTTATTTCTAACAGGAATTATTTCTATATTATGTATTTCAGTAATCGTAAACAATCTGGTAACGGCTTTTATCGCTAGAAACGTATGTTGTGGCAACAGTGATTTGGAATCTCGCATTTATGTGGATCTTTCATGGACTCTTACTCTTACTCTTACGGGATCGCTGATACAATAAACGTTTTGATACGCATAACTCCGCCTAGTTTGTAAGCGATAACGGGCAGCCAAAGACGACAATCACCAGTAGCTATAGTTCGTATTAGCAGTAGCATAATTGTAGTAGGCCTATGACAAAGTGCAAGCGCAATAATAACCTACTATGGAATAGTGTATAAGGGCCTGGATGGTGTGTAGAACTAATCTAGGCTGCTACTCCTTCTAACGGAAAAGTGCAAGATTGCATCATAAATAATTGCACGTTACATTTGGATTTTTTATATGTCATCTCCGAAATTTCCCAAAATAAAAATTGAAATTAAGCAGGACGAGCAAACAGGTTTTCGACTTGTTATTAAATATGTATCGAGAGACTTCATTCTTCCGCAATTACGGAGTAAACAAATGACGGATAACACTGTGTAGTGGTGGATTTTTATGCTACAATTGTAAGGACTTTGAAACCTTACACGCAACAAGAGACCAGGGAGGTGTTTGGATGGGAAATGTATAATGGTTTCTAGTTTGAAAGTTTGTTCAACTAAAAGTGTGGGCCTCTAAAGGCCCAACACGAACTATATAATCTATATCTATCTATAACTGTAACTCTACATTGGCGGAGTACAGATGATCAAGGCGGTTATCTAAGTTCCAGGAGCACGTTCCTGATGACCATTTCCATAGGCCGGTGGTTTTCTAAAGCTTGCTGTTCTTTTCGGAGGAGTTGTAGAATCCCGTTGTTGTACATTGAATCCAGAAAATAAGGGGCATGAGATACCTGTTAAAATACCAAAATTATGTTGTCTATCTTAATCAATTTAATATTGTTGTCAGATGATACAGTATAGCTATGGCCTCATCTCACAATACAGAATTGAGATGACAGTCAACGTATCGTACACTCGTGCTAATGGTGAGTGGGGATAAGGCAACATTCTATATACTGTATGCTGTCAGTATAAGGTTCTAGGCCTTCCTAGTTCGTTCTATTTTAATAAGTATAGGCTAAGTCTACTACAAGCTAGTTTCACATGAAACACACGTATCGTTGGAAGTTGGAAAATATTTAATCCGGGCTATAAGCGTACCCGTATGCAACCATCTATTAAAGTATAAGTCACCGACCACCGTTCAATTAGCCAAACGGCTTGATTGTCTGGCTGATTTTGAGAGGTTCCGGGTTCGTTTCGGCCTGCGTCGTAGTCAGCATTGGTTGGGTGCGCATGGCTGTGGTTGTGAACCGGTATATATAAACTATAAGTATCGAAATATGTACTGTAGGCTACTATAGGCCGTGCACTGACCTTGGCGTACATGACCGAAGTTGTTGAAATTCGATAAATTCAAAAACAACAACAACTTACCGAACGTATTAGCGACGTGTTTCACTACCCCAATGATTTCATCCTTTTCAGACAAATCAAAGCATGCGTGTTGACCTTTCAAAATATTGTTGTTAGTATATAAATCGGCTTTGGGTATGACATTATTAATCTACACTACTGCGACGATACGCTAGTTGAAATGATTTGCAGGCTGCGGATAGACCTCTAGCTCTACGCCAGCAGTGTGTTACAGTTACAGAATTGAAGTTGTAAACTATTCGCAGGGATAGGACAAAATATAATAGCAATTTGTGTTAGCTCTGGCGATACAGTAATGAGAGATAGAGGTATGGACATCAGTGCTTGTTAAAGCAAAGTTATCCGATTTTCTAGCGGCCGGATACATTAAACGCGATGGGAATAGATCAGGTAGCTAGACAGACCGATGCGGTTTTTGGTTTTTATGTTGGCACCTTTGATCTCGAGAGATCATGATTGTAGGGACGAAGCGTGCTATGTTCTAAAAAAATGTCCTATATATTGTCGGACGTGGCTTAAAATACTCCCATCTAAAATAGCCAACTAATTCCAATGAAATCGTCGTTCAACTGTTCAACAAGCCGTAAAGCGAGAATTCATCTTACGTGTTGCAAGAGCCCTTTCCATCGTGTGCATCTTTATTTCCGACAAGAATCTTCGCACATACCTCCGCGGTATTTCATTATTATCGATATCAGCTATAATATGTATGATGCATAGTATTTAAAATTACATGATTTTGTAAGCTTTTCAACTAACTCTCGCCAGGAGCAACCGCCAGTGTATCGTTGACTATTCGGTGGCGGTCAAAAAACAAGGTTTAGAGAAAATCCATAGCACCAGTCAGGGTATGCATATACGCCATACGGAAAGTTGCCCTGTGGCTAGGTTGGTACGAATAGCCTATACTTACCAATATCCGATAATTTTTTATCCCAATCATCTTTGTCGTCCTGGATACTTGAAATGCATGTCACTTCAAACAAGTGCGTCATCATCCATTTTTGGCGTCGATAAATAGGCCTATCGTTATCCCACTCACTCACGGTTAATGGCAATCCTAAAGTGACAATAGACAAATGTAACAAATATAACGTTATCAAATCGGAACAATATGTTTAATCTTGTGTAATGAGAATTTTGAAGAGTATTTCGTGGTACATAACTTGAATATACTAAGCAGCACAACATTCATGGCGCTACAAAATTTTATTTAATCGAAGACTTTTCTTCCACCTCTCATCGTTTGAATCTCCTCACACAATTATTATGAACTATAGCCTGCACATCTTTGTAACGTAGAATATTATCTGACAGCGCGAAGTGATCCCGTACAAGAGGTGACTACGGATTGCGACATCGTAAACAGATCAAAAAGGGTGTGGTCTTGACTTTATTGCCAGAACCTTTGCTACAATAGGATTTGTCAGATATCTGCCTTACTCAACTATTATACAACTCCATATCGATTGTTGCTACGTGGTTTCATCAAAGCATAATAGCCATTGCGAGATATGTACGACCATAGCCTATAGAGTAGGCCATGGTACGACTTACCTTGAACGTAATTCATGCTGACCTGAATCAATGAAGCTGGTACCACATTCCATCCGACTGAACATTTACCTAAACGTTTGCGGCATACATTAACACAGTGCTAGTGATAGGGCTAGCATACTTCATTCCAACTTCTCCGATGCAAGACGTTTGCAGCTGGCCTATGCACTTACACTAAAAGTGATTTTGCAGTTTCACTATGTTTATCGGTCCAAGGAGAATATATAACTAGGCCTACAACCCGCAAAGCACGCACATTGATTATACACTACATGATTACCTCTTGTATACAAACCTGCATCAATATAACAGTTCCAGAAAGTCAATTCCCAGAGAAAGAATTCCCTGTACACATCTGGATCGAGAAGCATGTCGACTGCGCGTTCGCCTCGATCTGCAATACACTGAGTTATTTTCCCCCTTGCGAAGTTCCGATCATCATCGTTTGAGAATGGGAGAGCATCGAGAATCAAATCTACTAACGACTCCGAAACCAAACTTTGAACACGGTCAGCAGCATTGGAACCCTGCAAAACATTTACGAATTTTTAGTCTATAGCATTGGAAAATCATAGGCCTACTTCTCTAAAAAAATATACAGCCCTTAGGGTTTTAGGTAGGACTACGTCCTGTCTTGATCACTATATACGGCACATAATGCCATTAGACCATAAATCGACTTCTTGCGAATCTTCCTCATGACATTTTTCCGGTGACAGTTGTGAAGACTGGCGGGTGACTATTGACTTTAGCCTGTAATCGGCTCCTTAATTGTAAGGAACAGGTGCCTGATTACGAGCGAAGTTCGGTTTAGCCTCTCTATACCAGATGTCGCGGGCCGGTTACAGATGTGGTCAGTTGATTTGATAGCGTTAAAGGAAAAAGCGCGACTTACAGCTTCGTATGTATTTACTGCTCCCCTTGCATCCTGAAAAAACCGATGCAAGAAATATATTGTAGAGCTTTAGGCCTACAGTAGTATAAGTCTGTAAAAGCAGAATAACGTACTTGTGGTGCAGATTCATAGCCTTGCGGGCGTCCATCCTAAATAATACACATTAATGATGATGATGATGATGATAACGGTTATATTTTTGGAGTTGACGGCTGCGGTCTTATACACCAGAATCAAAATAAAGTAATCTTAAACAGAATCATGACTGGGTGCTAAAGATCATCTAAACGTGGAACTGAAAACTGTAATGTAAGCCTATGCCCTAGGCCTAATTAGTTGTTAGTTCAGTCGGCCTAATTGTCATTACGTCGTAGCTAATCACCTCTTCGCAATTTTAGAAAGCAATCAAAGGAATGAGTCGCCTTTACATCAATTGGCTACCCCCAAGTACCACATCTCGTAATAATGATATAAAACTGGGAGAACATCGAAATTACAGTTAGCGGGAATTTAAGGAAAGACGTTTTCCCCTCTCGAGAAGTCCCGATCATCATTGTTTGCGAATGAAAGAGCATCTAAAAGCAGGATCCCTAAAGGACAAGGAAGGTCAACGGAGGATATGATGAAAGTTGTACTACCAGAAAACAATTAAAGCAATACCACAAAACGTTATGGAGGATGGTCCGCTGTTACAACCCGTCTGAAACGGTGGTAACTACACAAGGTGTGGAACACAATAAGCCTACGCAAATTTATCTCGTGTTACTTACGTATGGGGGATATTCCAGGGATTGACAGACGCTTCCGCTCTGAATAGATACATTGATATCTTAGGTTGTTTGTTATTGATGATGGTCGAAACAATGTATTCCAGCAGATACCTTAGAAATTGGTTATTTCCGAGCGACATTTCCTAAGCTAATTTTCATAAGCGAAATCTTATGCATTCACCCAGCTGATAAGACACCCCACCAACAGGAATATGACGTCAGAGAGAAGAATATGAATTGCTATGAATATACATCAATGAATGGTTATATGACTTACGGCAGTTGATGAACCTCCTGAATGGTAGTTGAAAGTGGATCCATGATTAACATTACCAGTATGACTGACAGAAACTGTGTGTACCTGCAATTCATACTTCGAGTAGTATAGCATATTTTTAGTGTAGTCTAGGCCTATACATTTGCCCATCAGAACGACGTCTAGATGAGACTGAACACATGACTACACAACACCAACATACATACCACGCCATGCAGATTCTCGAACTGAAAAAATACAAGAATATCTCAGGCTTACTGAGAAGCAAGGGGATTGATTCGCCTAGGGATGTCTTGACTCCCTGGATTCGCCGCCCTCTCTGTTGTAGCCTATAAGCAAGCCGCAACTTCTTTAGAGTGTGCTAGTGATATAGTCCACGCAATTCTAGTCGCGCGAATGTATTCACGCATGGTACGGCGTCATTTTCAGGAGAGAGAGTGACACTCCTAGCCTTCCAAGATCATATAGGCCTAATATTAATATATATTATATAATATTTCGATACAGCCTAGGCTATATATGTATGTCGATATATCCGTACTCACCATAACCGAATAACCAGTGCAGATCGACGGTATCTAGAAAGAATTTTTTAAAGATAAACACGGGCACAAAAACGTCACGGAAGTTGATAGATACGCGATCTGACCAGTCCAATAGGCTAGGCCATATACTTACTTCCGTTAAGAGCAAAGTCCACATGGAGAGGGAATTTAGGATATTCATACTTCAATTTTTGCTGCTGTCGAGACCTCGAATCTGAGTCTGATGCTATTTAGCGTAAGTCTGCCTACTATCAATCAAATAGTCAAGTAACGTATGAGCAGAACCTGGCCATAATCAAATTAGAGAAACTTTCGATCAAAGGAACTAAACAGACAATGCCATTTCATTACAATCAGTAGGGACTAATTAGCGTCGGGCCTTTCCTAACCGATCTTTCATGTGCAATCAGAAATACGCTAATCCTCCTCTCTTTCATTTCAATGCCTATAATGGATTGGATGGACGAACAAAAGAGAAACGGAGAAAAATATGCTTTTTTGTCAGCAATTAAGTTGTTAATAGCAGTCGACTAGACCAACCACAATTGAAGAACTGAGTCTTGCTGTACATTGCGACACCTCCGAGAGATCTGCTTTTCGTTGCGGTGGGATTTCATCGGCTAGCGCCGGGTATAATTAGATCTGAGAATAACTACAAAAGTCAAATCCAATACCTTTTCAATAGTAGCCAAATCACATGATCGCGTACCGTTCAGTTGACCGAATGGTATAGACTGTCCGCCTTCTTATCGGGAAATCGGCAAGATATTCGCATTGAAACCTATTCATAATAATCGTACAGCCTAGAGTAAATGTGCCTTCTTTCGTGGCGAAAACTGAAAAGGTATAGATAGACCTATATCACACCTATGTAGTCGGTTATCACATGTCACTGTGCTTCCTCTCAAACCTAACGGTCGTCAAGTCCGCCTTCTGATCGGGAGGTTCCGGGTTCGATTCCCGACCGAGTCAAATCGAAGACTTTAAAATTGGCATCCGTTCCTCCCTGCTTGGCGGTCGGTATCGGGGAAATGCGAAGAGCTGTGAATGTAATCCGGGCTATGAACTGTAAGTATAGACACGTATACCGTAAGCATTGACCTGGCGTTAATACCCTTAGTTGAAAACGCCCTAAATTCCAAATATAACAAAAACACATGTTCGCGTACGAGAGCCAGACTTTTACCGATGAACAAGAGCCATAGACTTTAGCCCAAATTTGACAAAACCCCTAGTAACGCACGGTTAGTGCCAGTACACACTCCCGTCAATCGCAAGTTTTGGGACACAGGCAAATATCACCAAGTTCGTCAACTTTATGCGAAGTAATGCTTGAGTAGTTTCTCAAACGCGTCGAATTACAATAGAGGCTACAACGCGCGCACCTTCCGCTCCAATCAGGCAGACAGATATATAATCTTCTGTCGTCTCTAGACATGACAATCGTTCTACACGAACTGCACCCGGTGCGGCGACATCAAGTAAGACAAAAATTCAAAATATTCGCAGATAGCACATGTATTTTTAAATTTTATCGACAATTAGAGGATTACTGGTTTGAACTGTCAGCTTGAAAAAGAAGCTATGCATAGAAGGCCTATAAGCGGCTGAAGAAGAATGAAGTTCAGAAGATAGCATTGCTTGGATAAGAAATGTTAGCGCATCATTAGATATTGTAAAGAAGATCACCACAGATTTAGCGTCCAGCCTTAGTTTATTGAGAATTAAAACATTCACTAGCTTTCGGAGCTCCGCTCCTTCATCAGTGATTCACAGCAGAGATTCAACTTATGAAGGAGCTGAGCTCCGTAAGCTTGCAACAAACCAATTTTGTACGCTAAATCTGTGATGAATCTTCTTTACACACACCAATACAGCAATTCACAGCTTCTTTACAAAACAAATTGAGGAAGCATCTATAAATTGGTTCTTTCTCCCTTCACCAGTTGAAATCGGTATCTTGAGATATCTTCCCAGCTAATCTCCGCACCTCCAACCTTTTTTCTCGCTATTGCCAAAATTTCCTTCTCCGCAGTAGAGTGGGTCGAGTCAGCAGACTTTATGTAATAACAATCACTGGCGGCGAAGTGACAACTTATTGACTATTGAAAAAAGACGAACACGCGAAGTAAGCAATGTGGGGAAAGGATTACTATACCGAAGGGGTAGATACACATTTATCCAGAAGTAAGCAATGTGGTCGCAAATCTCAAACCCAAACTTTAGTTGACAGTGACACTACTCTTTACTATATAGTATAATAAACAACACAAGAATGCATCAAATTGAAATTAGTAAACAATAAGGCCTACGTACCTTTCTGAAGTCATCAGAGACATTAGTTCCAGACCCATGAATCAGTAGAGGGTGGAAAAACACGGTGTCACCTTCTTCCATAACAAGATGAGCTCGCGGGGCGGTTTCATCATAATCGAGAATGCCATGATACAATTTGTTCACTCCTCCCTAAAAGAATATAACAGCGGATTAAGTACACATATGTTGTCTCTGACAGGCTACGTCACAAGCTAGACACGAATTTTGTGGGCGTTCAAGACATATATCACAGCAAATAACAGTGCTATAAACTGTAGAGCAGACTAAGTTTTGTAACTAGTCTGTGAATACGGTATATTTACCTCCCACTGAGGGTATCCATGCTCTTTCAAAACGCCCGTTTTATGGCTACCAGGCAGCACCACAAGACAGCCATTAGATCTATCAACTCTTTGCATAGCAGTCCAGGCTGCACAAATCTTATCCGCAGGCCGGAAGATAAAATAATGAAGATCTTGATGAAGTGGGTGCCGTGATGTCTTCGCACCTAAAAAAATCTGGATCAACGCCCAGCATGTGCTATTCATCATTGATTTGGAGGTGGAAATACGACTACCGGTCCATTCAGTACCATGAATAGATACATCCGAAACTTTCCACAGCCGCAAAAACCCTTCTTCTGCTGAATAATTGTTACCTCTCCTATCCTCTATTTTGCTGAGAAAACCGCACAATACACTTTAGTCGGTCAAGTCAAGAAGACTTTCCCTCGTGCTATTATACCTATGAAATGTGGGTAAATTATTGTCCAAACATTATACATTGCATAGGCCTACATTGCACACATGTTACAAGGCAGTATAATATGCTGCATATTATGCAGAATATTCATTGGGGTGACACAAATATTCCAAATATGTGACTAGTATTCTGTGGCACCAGCGTTTTGTTATGATTTTGGTATTCTGTGATGCCAGTGCTTTGACATGCTTAGGTAAGTTCAAATGTTTTACAACGTACAAAAGGTAGGCCTACCTTTTACATGTAGGTCAACACATCAATTAAATTATGTTAAAGTTACATTTAGCACAACTAAGAACTAACAACATGATTACTCAATAATACAGCAATCGCCATTTAAGAGGTCTAATAGGCTAATAGTGATATGAACTAATTGATGGAATTCTATGGCCAACAAGAATCTAAATTACTTTAAGTTCACTACCTTAAGTGGTTTGGCTAGCCAGTAATTTAGTGCAACGCACCCAGAACCCAATATTGCGACAGTAAGCCATGATGTTGCAAAACTTTACAATATATGCAATGTCCAACAACTAAGTCAAACAGTTTGGCTATATCGTATTTCCCATCAAACATGAACCTAAAGTTGCAACAAGTCGAGTGCAGCACCAACCATAGTCACGTACATATTTGCAATGAGTGTCAACAGCAAAGCAGGCTGTAATGTTGCAAAACTTTACAATATCTGCGATGCCCAACAACCATGACAAACAGTTCGGCCATATTGTATTTACCATCAAACATGAACCTAAAGTTGCAACAAGTCGAGTCCAGCATCAACCATAATCACGTACATATTTGCATTGTGTGTCACCAGCAAAGCAAATATGTTACAGAGGAAAGCTGTACATATTATATATCTCTACCTGTATCAGGTGGCTTGTTAATCAGCATACTATGAACAGCCATAATATTTGGACCCGTAATCGCTTCAACATATTGGTGGATCTGAAACAAACAAGTAATCATTACTTAGTTACCGGCACATCTAAACACAGAGTTTGGAATGTGGGTTAGGGACAGGGGTATGCCTATCTGAAAGAACAACAAGAAGGGGTTACGCCGCCAAACAATCACTGTTCAGTATAGAGCTAACATCAAAACTATCGAAAAGCAATTGGGATGACTCGCTTAGGCACTTTTACCATGGTGGCTGCAAAATGCTATTCCCAAATGAGTGAATTTCGCTTAGGTCATTTAACATTATGTGGCTTCATTGCCGTTCCTGTTTTATCAAAGTCATATATGTAAGGCCTACATTCACGGCATCAACATTCAGCATACAAATTAAGTTGATGATCAAAATTACCAAATGCTTCTCACCCTTGGATTGTGACAGTAGCTGAATAGCACAGGGTCATTGTAGAAATCCTGAAGTTTAGCGATAGCTTTTTCACCAGGTACATATTCGCTCGTCGTAATGCTCACATCTTTCATCATTATCATTCCTGGAACACTAACCTGGACATAAAAACTCCAGCTGACCAATATTACACAACAGAATAATATAATTTGAACGGCATGGGTAAAAATGTATCACAAATTCATGGTCAATAGAGCTACGAAAGGTGACATTTCATCTGCTTTTCGTTACACATGGGTGACATGAGGTAATCTAGCCAGCAGAAAAATGGCAACTTTCCTTTGAACACAGAGCAGACCAAGGCTACATGTTTATCATGTCCGAATAATTCCTACTAAATCAAAAATATCAACATGTGCTCACTCACCTGTCCCATTGATATCTCTTCAAATCGTTTCCTGTACATTTCGATTTCATGAGGAGGAATTAGTTTTTTAATGACTAAATAACCTTGTTCTTCATAAAACCGTCTCTGCTCATTGGTCAAAATTCCTGCTCCATCGACAGTGTACCTTAGACTTGCAGAAGCAACGTTCTCAGGAACCTAGTTCAATACGAAAACAGTAAGTACCAGTCTACCAGATAACAACCTAGAGCATTTTTAGAAGAAAAACCAAAGTGAAATATATAGGCCTACGCTACATATGTTATCACTGCTCTTATCACTAGATGATAAACCAAAGGCCTATCAAGGCATGGGGGCAGTTTATAGAACAAACTTACCAATCTTGCAGCACTTGATGCCAGATGATTATGTATAACATGAAGCCTGGTTGCATCCATATTGGAAGAATGATATACACTACGTTAACAAGGTTCTTCAGTCAACTACTCTTTGCCTTTATCTACAAAATGGATGTCCAAATACATAAAGAATTATAACACATATAACATTAAACTTACATAATCGCATCATAAGAAAGCCACTACTAATGAAAGGCTCTGCTCCTTCATGAGAATATATTTCACTTATAGGAAAACATTAACACTGTTCAAACACTGAATTCAACCCCGCAATTACATAGCCACACACCCAAAAAGTTGTAATGTATAGGCGCAATTAGCAGAAGTCTACATATTTCCCTTATAGGAAAACATTAACATTGTTCAAACACTGACAGTAGATGATAGATTACATGTTAGACACAGAATGAAATTTCTTGCATTCACAGACTGGCAGGTTACTGGAATAAGCTTGAACAAAGTTCACGATTTCACAACTGGGCAAACCTAGCCGAAAGGACATGCAGCAAACTATGACGGGACCCACATGTTCCCATGGCGGTCAGGCAATGACTTATGTGGTATGTCCCATATCCAGGGTCGATCAGTTTCTGAATACGGAATAAGAGGGGTCGAGTAGGGTAACACCAGTTCGGGTTTATGTCCGTCCGATGAAGTCAATTTGAACGTAGCTTTTGTTTCATCAGAATAAATCTTTTGTGGCAAAAATAATACACCGAGCTCGTATGATTTAATGGCAAGTTGTGTATTTTTCTTTTCCAACGACCCCCAAGCAGCTTTCGATAGATTAGAGCTTGTTAACAGAAACCAAGAAGCCTTTGTGAAATCTTTATTCACGCGGGTATAACTTTTTATATGTGGTGATGCTTGAGTGCGAACGAGATAGCGAGACTTCCAGTTATGTAAGAAGTTCTCTAACCAAACTTGCTTGTTCGCGACAGAAATATTGTACGGTACAGAAGCACCTGCAGGATATCCTTCCAGACTCATTCTTATATTTTCTACAGTTGGAAAAATCAATTTCAACGGAGCGTTACTAACAGCACCCAGCATGCCGAACCTTTTTACTTTGTATGAAGATATGCTTTTCAACCATTCGCCACACAACCATTTGTTTTTGTCCATTCCTAATGAGCCGATACTTGAAAATTGTCCGATTACAGGCCATCCAGACACATTTTCTACATATTGTTTCAGCACATGTTCCAATCTGGTATGACCCCATTTATTCAAAGCAGAATCTTTATGCCGCCCCGGCACAGATCCGATCAATATGACTTTGGCTGTTGATAAGTCATGTCCTTTGATTAAGTCAATCCATTTCTCAAGTAAGACGTGCCTTTTGTAGCTTCTCAAGTACTCGATGAGGTCAGTTTTAAAACAGAACTGGTCTTTCTCTAGAGGATTGATATTCTTTAGTGAGGTAAAAAGTGGACTAATCCATAAACCTTGAGTCTTTTGATGCCAATCTTTTGCCACGAGATTGCACGTGTGTATGACAATGCGCAAGCCTTCTTCATATCGCAAAAACATCATTTTCGTGTGATGTGTCCCAAACGGCGGAAGATTAACTTTGCAAGTTTTGACGTTGGAATAACTTAAGCGGTCGACGTCGCTGTAATCGGCACCGCGTTCTCCATGAATAAACAAAATAGGGATTTTCCGCTGCTCAGGCGGTAACTGCTCAAGAAACCATGCGACGTTGATGCAGTAATTAAATTGAGCAGTCTCAATGAGACGACCAAACTTCTCGCTCAATATATCTCTGATATGAAGTGATCCTATTGGAGTTGATGGATGGTGGTAGTTGAATTGATCTGGTAATCCTGTCACTGTTGACAAAAGAAGATTCATCGGACAAGATGCAGTCCACACTGTCAATGGATCATGACTTGCACTGTCCGATTTCAAACGTTTTGATGGTACTTCAAGATCCTCTTCATTTTCCAATTTAGTTTTACAATTCCTTGATGATGAAGCAGATTCACGGTTTCTTGATAGACTTACCGGTAGTCGTTTTTCCGTAACATCAGCGCTATCGTCTGTATTTTTTATGTGTAGATCTTTACTAGTATTTTTCAACTTTTTCTCAACATGCTCCGGTCTTGCAAAATATTTTTTTGTACAATTGGCCAACTTATCGGTCGGTGGAAGAAGTGACACATCATCTCCTGAGTCACTGTCATCTGATAGAGTCCAACCATGAGAAGATGACATAGCGTAGCCTATATCTAAGAGACGGCCTATCACTCCTGGATTGAGGATTGAAAGTCAAATTCAGTACCGGTAGTAGCAATACTAAGCCAGTGAGAATATTCGAATACAATATGCCAATGCAGGCATAGGCTATGATCGCACTTGCTTTCCGTGCTGCAGTTTATGCTGGTTTTTATTGAAGAGAATGAGACAGGTAGGGATAACTACTTTATTATGTTCAAGAAAACAGGGTTAGTCTACAGGAAAATCTGACAGTTGACGAGTAATTGAACGGTGGTGTAGAATAACACAGTGATAAATACATAAACCATATGATTTTATAATAAGTAGAAAATTCCGCAACATTACGTTTGTATTACTCAAATAAAACGAGCTGCGATGACGATGTATGAAGCACAGTAAATACTACTCCGCATGCAGCAGCAACATACAGGATACCGGTACCCTAATCCCTAGAGTGTGAACGCTTACTCTTTTTTGACTTGTGCCGTGACGATTCTTTTTGTGCAAAATGTCTTTTACTGGTGCCAGACCTAGACCTACCCTCATTTGATTTAAAATGCCTATCATAGTTTTTATGAAAGGATACATCTTTTTCCTTTCGTGAATAAGACGAAATTGAGTGTGCCTTATCGTCCTTGGTTCTACGGGAAGGCCTTGAATGACTCTTGAATTGTGAAGAATGTGCATCACCATACGTAGATGGATTATAGCGCCTCCGGTCGGACGAGTGCCCCCGGTCAGACGAGTGCTTCCGATTCTCGGAGCGACTTGCACATATATCATTATCTAATTTACAGCTTTGACTGTCAGGAATTTTGTCGTAATTCAAAGAGTCTGGTTTGTGCGAATTGGATTCATCAGTAGAACTCGGCTTTGGATTCCATAGTCGACTCAGTTCTTCCATATGAACTTCCAAAACACCTCTGATTATCTCAGTCTGAGAACGTTTTGTGATATGAACATTTTTAGCCCTGTACGATTGCCTTCTCTTTTTCATGTCCCTCATTTTTTGCATGAGCTCAACTTCACTTAGTTTTTCGGGGTTTTCGTTTTGGTACAATTTCTCAGCAGCCTGTGCTTCCAGATTCATATAGAGAGCTTTATCAGGCAGGAGTTTATCACTGGAATAACATTGCCGGACCTCTTCTTCATAAATTGCCAAACGTTGGGCCGAAGATAAATGACATTTGTAATGCTTGTCAGTTCGGATTTGAGGAGCACCAGGCGCTATCTTTGAAACAATTGCATCAGTGCTTACTGATTGGCCAGAGTCTGTTCTAACGGAGTCTTCATCATTCAGAATTTCTCTGACTTCACTTGTAGAATACCCCAATTTCTTCCATTTGCACGATCTAACATGACGTGGCATTTGAAGCTTTGTTATGTTATGATTTCTATCATAAGGGCAGAGAAAAGACTCTGCCGCTTCATCTTTAACATCTTCTGATTCAGGCGAATTCCATCCAACTGCAGCCTCAAAAGCTGCCAATACTTGTCTTGCACTAGAGATGTACTCTGCCAAATCACTGGTGTCTGGTTCCATAGA
This sequence comes from Botrylloides violaceus, assembly GCA_030412335.1. Taxonomy (NCBI): domain Eukaryota; kingdom Metazoa; phylum Chordata; class Ascidiacea; order Stolidobranchia; family Styelidae; genus Botrylloides; species Botrylloides violaceus. Next base: position 111,167 of record JASFYC010000825.1, on the reverse strand, counting down.
TGGTGTACAAAAAAATTCTACTCACATAAACCTATGTTATTAATAATGCCTACCCCATGGATGAGAGATTCGGATTAATTGTAAGATATGGAATTCAAATAGGCAGAATACAGTAAATGAATCAAAATATAACAAATATATATCGTAGCGATCACACCAAGAATATTTGGCAAGAATTTTTTAAGTAAAATCAAATAATTCTGATTGAACGTATACTTTATAACATGACCAGGGGCATCCAATTGCTGTGTATGAATACAATATACTTCTAAGTTCATTATTAAGTCGATCAAGACAAGATCTACTGCATGGAACATCATAATATTTCTCAAAATGACGATTGAGCCTACCGTCCAATTAGATAAGACTAGATCAAGGCGATCAAGATCAAGCAGAAATATAAACCGAGAATTGAGGTGAATGGAGCTTTACAACAGATCATTTGAATACAATATAACACATACAACCCCCCACTCCACAATCAAAGCCCGTTTATCTACAACTTCAAAATTGTACAGTATAGAAAGATAAAATCGAGAGCCAATGCATTGAGTTATTTATCCAAGAACAGGAGTATCACACAAAATCGCTGCATAAGCCCCTCCCCCTTGCATAATTATTCCCCTATTGTGTTGTTTACAGAATAAGTGAACAAACTGGAAACAACAATAATTCAGGCCACAGTAGAAAATGTTAACTCAAACATTGCTACATCTGCTGTTTCATAGTATGGGTCTTGAATGGGCTATCCAACAACAGGACAGTTTTCAAAAATATTGCAGGATGCATGAAGGATAAACAGATAACTGAATAGATCGCCTACTTCGAATTCGGGATCTATAATCTGATCAATAAACATGAAAGACTAATCTCAGCGCAGTTAAAATTGCTCCCTAGCTCAGTAATCAAAATGAAACAACGCTTAGCAGATTTCAAGATATCAAAATCACAAATTAAAACACATGGATGCTTCAGCATAATATAGACAAAATGCACTGGCCTCATTTTTGCATGAATGAAGTACGGAGGATATGATAATAGGTAAATGTTATTTTAATTACGGGTTGGATGGGTCTACATGCTACAAGATAATATTACCAGTACCGGTATAATATTACTTTGTCCACAAGTTGCTGACAGTTCTCAGTTGCGGCTACATTAAAGAAGTTGCCTTAACAGGAGTCATAAACTTCATAATATCCCTCATGCACTACCTTTCAGAGTAAAGGTAGATATGCCTGAAATTTCTGACACAACCACACTTGTAGCAAAGCTTGACAAAAAATGATGAAGTGGACAAAATACGGGCTTAGGGATGCTACGAAATTCCATTCGTTACCATACGTCAGATCACGGCATGCATAGATGGTAGTTGCAATTGTAGAGAATCAAAACTTTTGAAATGAATAAGCTGAACTCTCCGCTTCATTTAAAAAATGAAACGTTTGTAGAATAGGACCCATTAATTTGTACTCATTTTTAGACAACTGAGAGAAGAGGGATGCCTTTATGTGACAGTACTGTCATCACCGGCAACCCCTTGCTTTTTCTGCAATACTAAGTGCCTTCGCTTTGGCTACAATAGGCGGCACATCTATACTGTCAGGATAGTTTTGCAACAATTTCATGTTATGTCCAAAGTCCCCTTGAAGTAGTTCACCTCTAACCAAAATTATCATTGCAACACAAACATAAGCTAACAAATCAAATCGATGCGTATCAGAGAAAAGTGAGTCCCACATTCTGATTGTATCAGGCAATGAGAATTCTTGCGACAGCAGCAACGACATCCAGCGAAAAAGATAAAATTCTTGCTGTATGTTTTGTTCTTGCAGCTTTCCCCATACTTCTTCATCGCTGAATTTGAGCAGATTGCTCACGCGGTCCATAGATCCATTGATCCCGGTTGAGGAATCGTCGAGAGTCTTTATGAAATGATCACGGATTTCGCTCATAAGATTTGTGAAACAGAAGAAAGTGTCACATTCCGCATATTTTGCCCATTCTTTGTTCGGGTCAGATGCGAATGTGTAATAAATTGGACCTACAATTTCGTTCATTCCTTGCACATAGCCAGTGCCTGGGTTGAGCTTGGCGTAGACGAATAATATCCTCTCCACAACTTCCCAATGAGCTTCGGATCCTTCAGGTAAAGCGGCGTATTCTTGCGCTGCCTGTTTCTTTTTGTTTATCGCTGCTGCTAGCATTCCTGACCTGTTCTTAGAAACGTTCTCATACTGTAATGCGTTCTTTTGTACCCTTTTGTACAATCTATCGGAACGGTTTGCGGGATTTACCAAAGCATCGCAAGGGTATGGCGTAGCGGTTTGAAAAAATGACATGTCAGGACAGAGTCTTCTCACATCTTTATCAATTTGATTCAAAACCTCGTTGTCTTGAAAATATGAGTTCCATTCACTGTGTGGGTTAGGATTCAACGGATGATCTTCAAGGGTAACATCAGTCCGTGCTTGAGAATAAGCCTTTTTCCCGGGGCATATAATCAGATCGTTTACAAAGCCATCATACTCTTCTCGCGTTCTCAACAGAGCCGCATCCCATACACTCCGCTTTGATGGTAGATATTTCAACAAAACCCGCCACGTGAGCGCTCGTATTCCGCAGGATTCCACTATTCCGTGAGATGATAATTCTTCGAGTTCGTCCACGTCTATACGAGGAGCACTCAAGATTTCCAAAAACTTATTTTCTCTTTCAGCCATATAGTATATTGATAGTTACAGTGTATAGCATATCTGAAAATAAAAAGAAACACAGTTTGACACATGTTTTAACCATGACACGAGTACACAGCTGAAGCCGCAATAAACCAACAAATAACTCCAAATGATGTGCCACAATACAAATTGAGACATTTTTCTTATCTGGCAACTTACCTACTCCACTGTAACAAACTACCAACAACGGAGCCATAATGTATAAAAATGCGTCTAACAAGCGTGTCGAAAATGAACAAGATTAAAAAGGTACTAAGAGCAAGTCTAGTTCTGAAATGTATGATGGCACATGAAAATTGGAAGCAGCATGCAACAACAATGATTCATATTTGAAAAGCATCATTAACAGAGCAATAATTCTACCAACAGGAAATAACTCAAGCAGAATGAAGCTGCGAACTGACTGGCTTACATAGCCTACTGTGACCAGTTGAGTTGATGGCGAAGGTGGCGTGAAATAATTCTTCCATACCACCCTATGGCATTTAATAGCAGTGTTATGAAAATCAATTCAAATCCTTTGCTACTGATTCGCCATTTCAATTCCCAAGAAAATGACAACCTATCTATGCTATGGAAGTTCATCATGTGACAAAATGGATTGCAACACAATACCTGATCAGTCACTAAATAGAAACAGTTTGGGGTAAGGTAGGTGTACTGCACCACTGTAGGTTGAGGTTATAGTGAGATTTTGTTGCACCGTTGAAGTTGCAAATATCAAAATCACAATATATCTATCATACCGAGTTCGCAGCCGCTTTCCGTTCAGCAGCTAACCTTTCTAATACTGCATTTATTTCAACACTTTTGTTCATTTTAACGTAATTTGTTGACTTGATACTTATGTTGTTAAGCCAGTTTGGAGCGGTCTTGACAAGGAGTTGGAGATGCTCTTGAACAGAAATTTCGGTCAAAACACTGGTAGAACACTTCACCAACTTCTTGCATATATATTCAAGAGGAAGACTGGCCCTTTTATCTGATGTATACAGCATGCGCAATGCTCTTGCAATGTCCGGTAGGTTATCTAGCTGCTGAAGTTTTTTTGTGAGCTCTTCTGATCGTACCATATTCTTCATTTTCTTTTCTGCTTCCTTTGCTCTAACTTTGGCTAATAGGGATCGTGAAATTCCTTTTATTTCCGATGGCTTTGTTATATTGTCACATTTCTTAATATATTCATTGTTGTTTTCTTCTATGCATACAGGTGCCGTTTTTTCAGGAGATACTGTTGACCGCTCTGCAACTTTCTTCAACGCATCAAAAGCCTTTTTGGTAAATCGGCTCCTTGCTTTATCCAGAATATCTTTTGCGTTGCTGCATTTATCAGCTTTTTCTGGTGGTTGTGGAAGTTCTGCTTCATCAGGTTCAGGTATAGAATCAAGAGGGAACTGTGGGTGCCAACGTCGTATAGTTTTCCCTTCAAGGACTTGTATTGGAGGGTTAAGTTCTGATAAAAATTTATAGTGATGTTTGTGTACAATATTTATGAGTTGCGCAGAAAAATGGTGCCGTCTTTTCGCCAACATTCCACTAGACAGTTTCTTCTCACCTCCGAAACGATCACTCTCGTCAAACATAGGCTCTATGGTAAGCTGGTATTCCAACTTTTTTGTTCGGTCTTTGATGGACCCTAAACCTTTTTCTTGACGAAATTGGTATCCGGTTGGAAATACTGTTTTAATTTGTGCGAGATGACTTACTTCATAGTTTTTCCTCACCATTTCTTGTACGGATTTTTGTAGATTTGACCAGGTCACAACCTGTTTGCGATTGAAAAGCATGCTAACAACAATATCTGTACAACGAAATAATTCAGACAGTATTTGGTACTTGTAAGGCAATAACAAACCCTCAGGGATTGTCTGAGCAAGACTATGGAGGGTTTCATATGCATATTCGCGTTTCTTGGGTGAGCTTGTCTCAGGTGAAGCATCAACTTCTGGTTTTTCATCTGCAATCTTCTTTGTTCTGTTTTCACGTTGCTTTCGCTGCTTTTTCAATTGATGAATCTTCATGAGTGATTCTTGTAAACTTTTCAAGTCTCCTCTAGATTTCAGCTTTTCTTTCAGTGATTCAGCCGTTTCTCTTGCCTTCAATGCTTCCGTGGCAGATTTCAATCGCTCAACAGTGCTCTTGGCATCTGAGATTTGACATGTTTCGGCAGATTTTAAATCGTTCCTATGATTTAACGACATTTTCCCCTTTATCGGTTGTTCTTCGGCAGTAATATTTTCAGCCGAATCCACAACACATGGTTCACCTTGGGTAAGCACATTTTCACAAATACTACTACTGGATTGTCTGGATGAATCAATCTTAGCTTTTTCATCCAAACTTGCATGTTCCTTAGAATTGCCGTCCTTGTCACCATCAAGTTTTTTAAAATCTTGTGCTTTGTTCTCGCCTTGATTGATAGATATTGGATTTTGAGTCGGCGACAATAACATACCACGTTGATGCTGTAAATTCTGCTCCTCTTTACGATTAGTTATCTTAGGAAAATATGATTCCAGTTGCTTTTTGCTATCGAATTTGCAATGTGTACTTTTTGTTTTATGTCTCACGCGGCGGACCTGTTTGACACTAGATTTCGAGATCAGATTATCACACGAAACTGCGACTTTATTACAGGAATCTTCTTGCAGTGATGCTGCGATTCTTGGCCTCTTCGAAGCTGGAAGAGTTGAACCCTTTCGTTTTTTCGGAAAATAATCCGTCACAGCGCTCTGCGCCATAATCCCCAGGAGAATTCGAGTACCAGTATGCAGCAAGAACTTGAGCTGGTGTTATGGTATAGTTGCTTGTGAGGAAGGATAGATTCTTTAACAACGAGCTACCGGTACAAGCATTATACTGCATTCCATTTAATAAAGAACCTGTATGTGTGCATGGAAATGATGCGGTAAAGACAAATATTGCCGGCTACAGTGGTTATACCATATCAGCACTCAGTAAATAAGCCCTTATCTTAAAACCGACGTACTTACCACGTTACCAGTGCTATTATTGAGGCTGCGACACAGACAGGATAGCACTAGCACATTGGTCAGGAGGAGTAGGATTGACACGGGAGCAATGGGTCTGTCAGTATTTAGATATGAATGAATCACACACAGAAGTGGACCCTACAGTCTTACCCTTATTCTACCATGCGGGTGTTATCCTATTATATCAAGGAGTCAAAGTACTATAAGCATTGCCTAGCTGGAGCCTACAACACTGGGGGGAGCATACATCGCTCGGGGCAGACTGGGCTAGGTCTGCTGCTAACTGGGATAGTGGGATTGATTGACGCCGACACCATGACTATATTCTACGTAAAATACTATACCGGTAGGCTAAACTTGTACGATGCTGAAGTATCAACACCTCCATCACTATATATAGAAACTAGACCCCAGTCCCCCACGACGCCACGTTGCCTGCTGCAGATATCCGGCGACACAACACTTCGCTGTAGCCCGCAACATTATATTCTGTCACCACATGCTTGCAAAATATTTTGGAGCTCAGTTCACAAACATTAGTGATACAAATTTTCGATACTTCGACTTCACTAAACAAAACGGCCTTTTGGCATCACAGAGATACAGTACCTCAAACCGCTTGCCACCATGTTCCGCCTCAGTGAACACGAGGAAAGCTTAGAGCAAAAGGTCGGTCCGTCCCTTCGCCCGGTGCTTCATCTCCACTCACCGAGATGCTTTAGCTTTAGTTATGATGTCAGCAATGCAACATTGAATCATAAAAGGCCGGTCAGCCAATAAAGGTCTACGTATTCTTTACATTCATTCTCGATATCACTTTGTAAATTAATCCACTGTATTTCACCATAGAGTCCCAGCACTCTATGATTTCACTATAGAGACTGTGCAGTCACTCACTGCCGGGCTGTCGACAAGCGTAAAGGTTAAAGGTGAGGCATGAAGGTTGAAGGTGAGTACTCACTGTTCCATGAAATTTGTAAACAGTTCACTTTTCACTTCGCTACAATTAAGCCTTTCTCTAGTCCGATCCCCTGGCTCAGGCATAGGCCTACTTCTATATGTGACGTGCTGACGGCGAAGTCGGATGTCCTAAAGTATCATTTAGAACTTGATAACCACCTGTCTTATGTCTGTGTAGTGGTGCGACTAGTCAATCAGGTGTATATAGGGAAGCAAGCTGCAATACTATGCTGTATCGTTCCGGTACCCAAAAACCTTTACCCAACTATACCGGTAGGCCTACATATTTTACAAATAAAAAAATGTCACATCTTTTAGTACCCGGTACCGTAGGTTCCTATTGTTAACTTTATGATATATTACACATTAGGCTTTATTAATTACATTTGAGTATACTGCATTCTCCAGCTTCCCAGTGATACATGGGTAAGTGGGCAAGCAAACAAAAGAGAAACACTTCGAGGAAAGCTAAAGCATATAGTACATCACAAGCTTCCGAAGATTTGCATCAAAAGCAAGGGTTATCCTCCCTTGTTAAGTTTCAACACTCTGATGTTGTCACCTGTTTAGATTCGAATGCCTGTTTTTGTGTATCAGGAAGCTCAGACGGAACTATCATATTTCAAGATCTAGACAAGGAAACTTTGATTAATCATGCTACTGGGCATGAGAGAGAAGTAACCAAGGTTGCAATTCACAAATGTGCGGAGTTTTACGCAAGTGCTTCAAGAGATAAAAGCATCAAAGTATGGAAAGACAAAAGAGAGAAGTGTATGCTGACGGGGCATGAGTTAAGTGTCACTGCAATCTGCTGTGATACTGATTTCAGTCAAATTTGGTCTGGATCCCGTGATAACACTGTTCGACGGTGGGATGTTGAATCCTCTAAGTGTATTGCAACAGGTCAACTAAGTCGCAATTTGGTTACTGACTTATGCTATTCTTCAGAAACAAATGTACTTCTACAAGCTTCCGAAGACAGAATACTCAAACTGTGGGATCCTAGAAATATTGAATGTATTTATTCTTTTCCTGTGCAAAGTCAAATACAAACGAGTTGCACGATTTCCAACAATTTATGTGTTACAACTAATAACGGCTTTTCTGGACAAGGATGTGAAGTTTGTGTCTGGGACATCCGACAAAGACAGTTGTTACAGACTCTAAAGGGACATACCCAAACCGTTTCAAGCTGCAAGTTTATTAATGGGAATTTAGTATCATGCTCTCATGATTCTTCAATCAATTTATGGAATCAAAATAGCAACCGGAATTGGTCATTACATTCAAATTTGCATCCAATTGCTGGTACATTATCATGCTTGTCTGTGGTGAACAATAACACAATGTTATGTGCTGGATTTGATAAAGGAGTTTTCATTGTGCACATCGACAAAGGCACTCTTTCATTTTGAAATTTGGCTGTTACAATGAATTCTATTGCTCCCAAAAATTTAGCTTGTTTGATTTATAGGCTACCTGCTGGCAGTGTTTTTGAAATCGTGTGCTGCATCAGAAGATGCTTACAATGTTTCTCAGTTTCTGTCTGTCTGTCTATGATCATGGATATCATATGACCAAGGGTGTCTAGTGATACAATGAGTATAACCTAAATCTTGGGTAGGCTATATGTATTAGAGACATGTCTGTAAGTTTATACTTATTACTGCTATTGTACTATTTATTGCATTATATCGCGCCATGGTTTAAAATCTTTGGAATGAATACCTTCCCTATTCTCTTGTATGTAATGTAGGAAGACCAGGTTAGATCCGCGGCCGCCGGGCCCGCTTGGCAGCTATGCCCACTTATCCTGTGCCACCACTAAAATGAGGTCATCCGATGTCAAAGCCCTGTCATATAACCGGATTCAGATGCACGACCAAGTATGAACAACATTCATTGCAGTCTGTGCACAGATTTAACGTGTCTCTTACCAGTCTGTACATGGCGTAGGCCCGTTCGTTCATACACCGAGGCGTGATTTATACATTGAGTAGTGAATAACACTGCGCATGCGATTGGTGTAGTGGTATGGATATGGTCGTCGATTTATGTACAAAATGCGATCATCTCCTGAACAATTAACCTCTTATCTGCATTTGAAATAATCTCGCCTGAGGCCATCATCTACAGTCAAGAATGTTTTGCTGACATACCTTCTCATCAGAGTCGTCAACCCGTGATCTGATCAGCTACTCCGCGTGAGCTTATAGCTAGCCTATGTATGCATTGATCTTCAATCGAATTATTCTAATACTTATAGGCTATAGCTGGCGGGACTTCGTCATTTATGTTTCTTAGTCTTGGTCTTGCAGAATGTTGAGAATGAATACACAAGACACGACTTTTGAGTCTGATGGTTTATCTAACGTTCTTGGATGGGTGTATTTTTGACGAATCAGGTAGGTCTGTCCAAAATGTGCTTAGCTTAGGAAATTTATTAGGCCTAATTTACCTGTATTTCGGGACGGTAAATATATGATGAAATCGTTTCATCTAAAGCTAACGCTGAGAATATATCGGTGCTAAGGCAAAATGAGTCGCGGATCGTAACCCCGTTTTTTTGGAGCTGATCGCGGTCTAAATTTACGTTATGATTCGTGATTCATGTGGTATATCCTATTTGTGAAATTTGCATTTAGCCTGTTTACAACGTAGACCTTATTGGCGAAAGAATAATAGCTTATAGGCTACCAATGTCATGAGAAGAAATTTCGACAATATACTCATTTATTTGGTTGTTTTTACCTTTGGTCTCTCTGTTATATATGCTTATCTGGGGAAACGAAATATATGGATGGTGACGTCAAGATTCCGAGAATCCTATTTTAAACGCGATTCTTCAAACTCTTCATATAATAGGCCTACACAGAAATGGAAAATGAAAAATCCTCCGTTGATAATATACAACAGAGTTGGTAAATGCGGAAGCAGATCTCTTATCGACATTACTGAAAGGCTGGCTAATATGAAAGGCTTTTCTCATCACACACGAAATTACCCCACGAAAGGCCCTTGGGATAGTTTATCCCAAGAACAAGTTAGAGCTGAGATGTCTTTCATCAGTAATTTAAGTAGACCCGGAGTTTACACGCCTCATCTACACTACTTGAATTTTAAAAATGGCAATAGCGGTATGGATTTTCCAGTCGTGTATATCAACATGATTCGGGATCCAGTTGATCGATTCGAGTCGAATTATAATTTCAACATATTCGGTGACAAAAGAGTAGCCAGAGTTCCCAGAAACGATCAACTGAATCCAATGGATATCAATGCTTGTGTACGTAAGCATGAATGGAATTGCACGCCTACAAAATTTATCGAACAGTTTTTCTGTGGCTACCACAAAAACTGTGATATAAATTTAGCAAAGCGAAACATCGAGAGAAGTTACGTCCTAGTCGGACTGACTGAAGAATTCGATTCCACTTTGCAACTTCTGGAAAAAATACTTCCGGACTACTATGAAGGTGCAAGCGCTGTCTGGGAGAACATTCGTAAAAATAGTATCGAAGAAACGAAATCGATAAAACAATTTACGTTGACGAAAGAATCCAGACAGATACTAAAGAATAGGCTACAACAGGAATATTCGTTTTATAATTGGGTGAAAGAACGGTTCCAGGAACAGAAGCGTAGATTCAGTATAGACTAGGTTCGTCGATTGTCGATATTGAGACGAATATGATCAATCTATAACTAAATCCTGTCCTCTCATAATTTGCTTCATTTTTGCCAAGTGCCAAGTTGCGTTGCTTTTCCTACGAAGTCAAATAGGCTACGAATCAGTTGTAAGATTTCCAACAGTCCATGCTAATAACGACTTTTTTGGACATGAATGTGTAACTTTTTGGTTGCATGGGGCATCCGGCAATGACGGTTGCCAGTCTAAACACGAATAACGAACTTACGTCATTCAATAGTTCTACTATAAGGGCAGGGTAGTATAAAAATGAGGAGGTGGCTACAAACATCGATTAAGTTAAGAGTTTGTTCGGCTGCAGAACTCTTGTTCCACTCCACTGATAAGCCTCAAGTCTATAGGGTCAGGTACACGAGCAAATCGTCGACTTGTGCTGGTTACACCACGAATCATATGATTTGCGGTATCGACGAAAGGAACTTCTATATAACGTTTCGACGCCATGTTCGACTCCAATGAGCAGTAGAGTGCTTCTCCAAGTCGCGCTGCTGGCATCGATGTCTTGAGGAAAATTCCCAAGAAATAGGCCTATATATATTATTCGTTTTTTAGTGCAGTAAGGCCTGCGAGTAACAACAATATTAGCGTGTTCTCTCTGAATTATATATTTCCCAGAGCAATCATCGCGACATCTTGACAGTATAATGATTGTGTTTAGAGTCGTCAGATGTCGGGACGGGATAAAACTTAGTGAGTGCTAAGTAGAGAAATAGATGAAGGTTATGGTGCCCAACGGTGGCTTTTACTATGTTTGTCGTCAGCGCAGCTCAATTCATTCAATTCATGAAATGCAAGAAACAAACAACGCAATTTAATGTCAGCCATGTACTTGAGCTGAAACAGTTCCGCCTAAGGCTATATCGTCTATCTAACTGTATCGCAGAAAATTCTGCTACATACCTACTCATTCACGAGTCATCTACCTGTGATCAGTGATCTTCGCCTCTTGATGGGGCACCCATCATGGGTGAGGTGAGCTACAGACTGAATCTCAGTCCTATATTCAGAGGCAGGACTATAGCGGCAGTAGTTTCGTCATGAAGACGTTAAGTATAATGGTTTGAGATTTGAAACATTGATATTAAGGTTGAGGTATTTAAACCAAGGCGTACCACGCCTAGGCCTATGTTTCTGACGCAGAGATCAGATTATCAAGTTTAGTCGTCGAAACTTGTGCAGCGTCTCGGAGAGCGTATAAGGTTTAAAAAGGCTCCCGCTATTTGTGGCGACGATGTTGAATTGAAATTGTCATGTGGTCTTCCTGCGAATCATCAAGTATTAATTGATCCAAAATGGCAAGCCCACTTTCCTTCTGCGTGACATATGAACTCTAAGCCATTTCCGTTCGATATATGTCGATCTTACACACCCTGTCCATTTCTCGAATGAGATTTTGTGGTAATTTGGGGGAAATTCTGTGGTATGGTCATCAAGGATAAGAGTACAGGCTTTATAAAATAGCAATACCATTCTTGGTTCCTTTATGTTTGTGCAACTTAAATTCAGCCTGTTCGACGAAGTAGCGTTCGGCCAATCGGAGAAGAACAAATACCACTGTAATGAAAGGAACGTTAGCAATTTGCTTGATTTTGTTGACATTTGCTATCTCTATTTTATACGGATTCCTACAAACACCAAATTTATGGATGATGAGGTCAATATCGCGACAATCGTATTATGTAGCACCCAATTCTTCAGACGCGTCACATACAACACGGAAAAGGACAAATCATTCATTGGTAATATACAATAGAGTGGACAAATGCGGAAGCAGATCTCTTATCGACATCACGAAAAAACTTGCTGAGATTACAGGCTTTTCTTATCACACGCGGAGATTTGTAAAGGGGGTATACCATTTATCTAAAGGACAGATCAGCATGGAAAAAACATTCATCACTCATTTAAGTAAACCCGGTGTTTACGCACCACATTTATACTACTTAAACTTTCAAAATGACAGTACGAATTTCCCACTCTTGTATGTTAATATAATTCGTGATCCGGCGGACCGATTCGAGTCTCATTATAACTTCGACCTATTTGGCGACGGCAGAGTGACTAGAAGTAAAAAAATAAATCCAATGGATATCAACAAGTGCATTAGTATGAATATAACGAAATGCATACCAAAACTTCATATTGTACGGTTTTTCTGTGGACACAGCAAAGACTGTGATATACATTTGGCAAAGCGAAACATTGAAAGAAGTTACGTCCTAGTCGGACTGACAGAAGAATTCGATTCCACTTTGCGACTTCTCGAAAAAGTACTGCCAGACTATTATGAAGGGGCGAGCGCGGTCTGGAAGAACATTCGTAAGGAAGGAAGGAAGGAAACGAAAACGAAGAAACAGTTCACGTTGACGACAGAATCCAGACGGATACTAAAGAATAGATTAGAACAAGACTACGTTTTGTATGATTGGGTTAAAAAGCGGTTCAAGGAACAAAAAGACAGATTCGGAGTTGACTAGAACACTAAGTTCATCTTCGTCGATCTGACCTTTCACCAGCTACAATTTTTCCATGTGTGATTGAATTCAGATGTCATCTTTTCAGATTATTAATATTATACAGAATATTTTCAGTGGCACTTATCACCACCACGAACAGGACAGGCTGGAGCAGGTACATGGGTATAATAGTCGGGACAATTGGGGATAATAGAACACAGATTGCTTGTATCATAAACATAATATACATGTCATGCTCAAACGCTTCTCTGATGATCTATTCATTTACTGTATTATCAGATTATAATCAGACAAATAATAATAAATATATATATACTGTATAAGTATATATTTAAAGTGTGACCATCTCAATTTTGTTAAAAATATAACCGCTGTTATAAGCTATTCCATGCATATATTCTATTCAAGTCGTTATCACATTTTCATCACGGGTCTTTTTAATAACTTTATTTGATAACCCATTGGCTTGTCATGTTTCCTTAATATGAGTTTCTATTCTGGTCAGGACGGCCATATAGTTACGGCGCTATACCCATCCAGCTCAACCGATTCTATCCCTATATTATTATTTTTGCGTCAAAGCAGAGAGCTTACCGATGGTGTTGTAGCAGCGACAACATGCGGAAGATTGTTTAGATATTTAGAAGCCGCAAGGAAGGGTATGCGGTATGAGCTTTCGGGGAACAGACGGAATGAGCTATTTGTTTCTCCATGGTTTAGGTTGGCTTTGCATAGACAGTGGCACTAACATTTTGGGCTTTGCGTATTTCCGATAGCTCCGAAAAGTCACAAAGTATCACGCGGACTATTGTGCGTCATTCCAGAAGAAAGTAGGCCTACTCTATACCGTAATGAATAATGATTGAAAACCAGTTTTTAAGCTTATGCGATGACGTCGGGGCTGATCGATGACATTTTTATCATAAGGTGTAAATTTCACACGCTCTCTGATACCCTATTAACCTCATTACCTCTGTCAGCACGTTCTATCTCTACTAGTGTAACAACAATGTCGGTTATCCTACCCCGGTTGATGTCGCAACATTTTTATACTAAAGCAATTTACAGTAACACAGCAAGCACAATCGCTGAATTGCCGAATAAATTTATATAGTGCGAAATAATAATATTATTATTATTATATAGAAGATTATAGTGGCGCTTATCACCGGGCAGCGTTTTGCACCACGAACAAAACAGGCTGGAGCAGATACATGGATATCGTAATCGTGATACATGATACATGAATACAGTAATCGTGAATATAGTAATCGTGTCAATACCTCCGGCTTACCCACCTGAACTTTCGTAAGGCTGGCTTAATCAAAAACAATCCATCTTGAGGAGTAGGCAACCAACCTACGATAAACAATAAGGTTGCACGTTTAGCTTATCGGCTGTACTTGGATTTCATCATACCAATCCATCAATGGTATAGGGAAGCATGTAAATAGGCCTATATGCTACTTGGAACGTAGGCCTATACAATACATGCGAAGCGGTGATGAAACAATAAGGAAAGGAAGCAACCATACACACGTCAGTGAGAATTACTGTAGACTCATATAGAGACACGACAGAAAGGTCTTTCCAAACTGTATTTCGATAGTGTGTGTGTGTGTGTGTTGTACCAAGTTCTAATAACACTGTGTAGTTAGTCTGACATTTTTGGGTTATAACGCTAGGCCTAGTCTATGACCGACCGACGAATGTCTAAAATTTCTCACAAAGTATTCATAAATTAAATGTCGGTAGGAAGTGGCGGTGATAAAATGACAAGTGGCTTGTTATGGTGTTTATAGTTCCTAATTAAAGAAATTGAACGTTTGTCCGACGAGCGGATATAAAAACCAGATTAGTGTCGAGGTTAGTATCAAAGGATACATCGTCGTCTACATTGTACACAATTTGTACGAAGAAATAAAATGTGTTGGTTAAAATGATGCAATTTCTGTTTAAGAAGATTACCTCTCGGTTATATCATGACCTACTACTTCGTATTGAGTATAATCTTATAATCGGTGAAATCATACTTTTAAGATTATGTTTGAAGAGATCAGGACATAAAGTTATCTCAATATTCTCAATAATGGCATTGTACATTCTAATCTTTATATTAACACACGAAAATATCTTTTCCGGTCTTTTTGTGTACGATTTATCGCGGGCTATCGCGTTTATATTGAGATCAATTTCCTCGTAAACCGCAAGTCCTGCTCTCCCCCAGAGGTAGAAATTTAGTTAACTTTGTAACGAATGTCAATCGAGGATTTATTTCAGAAATTTAGCCATCCAATCCTTATCCTAGTTATCCATCTTTCGCTAAAATGAGAAAATACCGATACGTCTACGTTCATGAGGCCCGATTATCCCATCAGTCGGTAGAGCGTTGGACTTTAATCCAACAGTAGCTCATCCCTCATTGGGGGCGAGCGTTTCGGTATAGTGGAAATAAAACGATTTTCTACTGCAAATAGATATTCTGTAGGACCGACCAAATATGATGCTGTTTGTACGTGTGTGATGACGATGCAGAGCTTAGGAATACCTTACTTCTAGTCCCCTACAGACAAGATATCCAACTATGGTATTAGAACTATGGAACCGTACTATTTTTTCCGCTGATACTCGCTTCCTCAAGGCTACCGCAGCTTACATATAGCTCACACAAGTCATACAGTAGAGTGAGTAGAGGATACACGATTTACGTAACAAACGTTTGTGTAAGTTAGTACAAATATACCGAAAAGGGTGAACGTTCAAATTTAACAAAACAGCAAAACAGGCTAACGCCGGTTTGAAAGATGATCCTTAGTTTACGCTTGGAAAGACTACGGCATGTTGATTTTAAACGAGATAAATTTCGGGATGTCGTACTGGAATACGAAGTGAGATAAATGGTGAAAAGTTCACTGGTACCTTTCGGTGAAATGACTTTAGCGATAAAATTTCCGTAGGTGGCCGATGACATCATTGCGTGATGACGATTATCTCGGGCAAAGGTTTGAGAATACGTGATCGCCCTAGCGGTAATGTCGTTCCATTTTCGAAGTATGAAGCTCATACAACAGGGTAAAGTGAACCAGAGTGGCTTCAACCTATGATGAATAGGTTTCTCTAAATAGATGTTATGATTTTACTGTACTGGATATTCCGGTAGGTCTGTCTTCATTGTGAATGAGTGTACCGTTGTCGGACTGGTTTGGACCAAACACAGTTGTCATACGAAGAAGTATGATTTACGAGCGCACGCCGCAGGATGGGAATAGCTCGTGCAATCTAACAAACAGATCGCAGAAACTATCGCTAATAATGCTAGGAAACCGTTGAAGAATCGCTGGCAATATTCTAAATGACAGTAAAACGCCGAACAATATCACCGAGAAAAAGACAGACATATACAGTGATATACAGGCCACGCCGCCTTGCTAATAGCGTGAAAGACACCGGCGCATTGAAGGGGAAGCTTCGAGAAGCGCCCGAATGGATGACAACACAACCAGGGTAGATGGGCAGTGGTTTGTAACCACCGTGACATCAGCAGTAGCATATTGGAGATCCATATCGAACGCAGAATTTTCCCATGCTAGCATAAAGCATATATTGATGTACGCTGAACACATCGGCATTCATATTTCTCTTTTGAAATAATCGCGGGTAGGCTACCAGTTAAATTGTACTTTTGACATGGGCGGTGGCGACTGCCAATTGTTTACGAATAGTTTTCTGGTTTCATAATAAACAATATCGTCTCCACTGTGACATTCAACATGCGGCAATGCGGCAATAACAGCTAATTCAACGTGCGAATCGTAATTATGATCTTGCCAGCATCAATGATGCTAATCAGCATTATCCTCAATGCACAATGCATCGTGACTCTCATCACGCAGCCCCATGCTCCTGCAATACAAAATTTTGGATCCACGCAAGCCACAAAGCAGGCCATTTAGTGGCGATTATGTTTGATTGTGGCAGCGAGTGGCTTCCTAATTATAGCACAGTTAGTAGGTCTATGTCATTAGTCAAGTACAATTTTTCGGCTAACGATTGGGACATTGGACCAGTGGCCGAGGCAGATTTTCTTGTGTGCTTGATCATACACCCGCGCAAAAGTCTTTCATTTGACCTGGTAGGGCACGAGGACAGTGACAAAGCCAACGCAATCAAGCCAGTAATCACGACAAACTTACCGCAAATATTTAGAGCCGTCTCATAATAGCATGATATTTCTAAACATCTACGCTAATATCAACATTTTATTACATAGTGGCCTGAACTGTTTTGAATCATTTATGCATTATCCTGCATTATCTTGCTTCCTCGGACCACAACGTCGCCATGGGAGTCACAAAAACGAAAATTCAGAATGAAACAAATTGGTCCAGATGAAATATATCTTATTTTAATACTAATGGAATTCTGTACTTGACCTATATTTTACAATGTTATTTTGTAACCTTTAAATGAGAGTTCATTATTATCACGTTCGCATTATGGTTTATGCCGCACGAGATGCGAATATTCTGGAATTATTCACACCGTCTGTCAGATCGCATAAAACCAACTAATTCTTGACAGATGCGTGCAAAAGTAGTTTGACTAATTGGAGAAAAGTGCGTAAGCCGATATTTTTTAACACGTTTTCAACCCATATTTTAAGCAAATGCATGTTAAGTTGCTAAAAATTCACCGATGTTGTCGGATGTGATGGATAATCCTAAACAGTTGAGTTTTACATAAATTCCAACTTGTTGATTTGCTTCAAGGTCCCGTCGTCTTCTTATACTTGTTTACACTTTAGAAGCATTTCCATTAAATATGAATATCTATGATAAAATCGTATTAAGTTTCGGAAGCATTGTGCGTAGCTCATTATGGTAGTCATTAACCAACGCGGCTGGTAGCGGTAGTGACAACAAATATGTCAAAATTCAATCATTCGACGTCACATTAAACTTGCTTGTTGTGGTACAATCCGGCGACATCGCCGACTTACTCATAGCGGCTATGAATATCAGCATATCACGCGCACAAAGACATGATGCGTCAGGTAATCAGAGTCTGCGGTTTTAACACCGACCCTTATCTGTCATTCCCATCGCTAAGCTTGTTTAGAGACATGATGACGTACCAGTAGGGTTCTGTACGGCGATAGCGCAACGCATGTACTTCGAAAGATGCGATTGATGAAAACAAGCCAATCAAGCTATTATCTATTGGCTACATGTTGGTAGTCTATTTAGGGTGCATGGTGTTTGTTTCAAAAGCACGAAGTGGAAAGACTATATTGAGAAATATATCCACCCGTACATACGTCGGCTGCATATCGAGAGAACTTTCTCGGGACCACACACACAATTCCCAAAATTTCTCACACAACCCTATGCCAATCATCAAGATCAAGCTCATAATTACCCGCAGACCGGAACGTTTTTGAACCATGTTCATTTAGAGCGGGTTGGCGGTGGCCGTAGAAGTCCCTACGCAACGTACAGTTTGTGATTGATCCCCCAAAAATTTAGCCGCGCTTTATTTGTTTGTAGTTAGTGTGACCATTCGTAACAGTTACTGGTGCCAAGAGATTTTTGGAATGCTGTGGGAAACCTGCGATTAACGCACCCTGTCCAACTTAGTATTTACTGACTCGACGAAAGTACTTATCGACCGTGCATCGTAACGTAAAAGCTGAACTGCTGCATGTTTTTCGTCAACTTCCTATCTACGTCAATGCATATTACACGGTTCAGCTTTCCACTTAACTTGAATTTACTATAAACGCATCGGATGAGAAGCAAAACACCTAAAACTGTAGTCCACCCACATTCCCGATCCGAAAATTGAAGTTGTTTTTCATTATAATAATATTTTATTAAAAAGAAGGAAATGCGCATATTTAAAAACGGTATAAAGCGTCACAGTAAATTGATTGACAGTTACAGGTATTGCTTATATTATGAAAATGTCTCGGTAAAATTAGCGTAAAACACATGACAATATCATCTTTGTATTATTATCAGATCGAGATATCATGTCACCGTTTTCATAGCAACGGTGACATCTCAAGTGAAAGACAACTCTTGGAATATTCTTTCAATGCGATATCACTCGCCATTTTAACAGTTTAAGTCGGTGTCGGATGGCATCCATTCGTCTCGGCAACATGACTTTGATATGATCCCGTTGCAATAGTTCAAAGCATGTTAAGCGATTCTCCTACGCGATGTTCCTTTGAAATAATCCCCCGGAGTTCTCACAAAAATGAGAATGTGGAATGCGAAATGAAATTCTCATGGATATTCTGCCAATTCCGAAATCGTTGGAAGTTTGGCGCATGACATCGTAAGGTGTCGAATAATTGATCTTCCGTCTGAGCTCCTTTTTACGTTGAACCGATGTAATCTTGAAATTGAGCTGTGTTTTTCAGTATTCGCCGGTTCTGCATCTTCCTCAATCACTGGAAGTATGTTTGACTTTGTAGGAAGTGTTCTTTTTCTACCTTCCATTTCTCTGGAGTAGATCATCCCCGATCTCTTTTCTTTAGCGTTGGTTCTTCTCAAAATTTTTCTCATGATTTAATTATTTGAAGATAAAATCCGTTTCGTTTTCCGCAATATATATATTTTATCACTGCTTTGTCCTTGCGTAAGTATCGTCCGCTTCGAATAGCTTCTGATTTCCAACTGACTCGAAATCGATAGAGCAGAGACTAAAATAGTATTGCTGAGGTTGTTTTTTCCGCGTGGATGACCTCTTTTATGTGATGCTCAAAAAAAAGTACAGCAGCGTGACTTGAGTAAAATTTATATTCGTACCGACGAAAAAATGTAAGCAATGAGATTAAAAAGTAGATCATCGACTTTAAAATTCTTTTTGATGGTGAAATATGAGTAAATCGACATATTCATACAAATATCGATGCGCCTTTGGCAAATATATTCAAAACAAATCCATGCGTTTCCGTTCGGAGGCAAAAACTTATACTTTCATTACGTTGAACCTAAACGGGATCAGAGCGAGGAAGGTCACCGCGATGAAAGACATCGGCCTAACAAACGGAAAACTACCGGATCAGCCCCTTTGAAGGTAGATAAACAAGCAAAAAGGATCAACCTGCGGAAATCTTTGATGTTTTCTGTTACCATAAAGCTGGTAGACCATGAACAATTAGGGAGGCATTAAACGGGTTTACCGCAGACATTTCTTTGAAGTTTACGCATGGGCGTTCCAAAAATGCAAAAAATTGCATGTGCAGTAATTTGAAAACTCTAAGCAGAAGGTAAAGGTACAAATATCATAAATTTTCGGTTCGTGATTGGAAATGAAAGCCATATACCGCCTATACATGATGCACGTTCAAATGATTATGTTATAAAGTAATAGCAAAGTAATAGTCCTTTGAAACTTCATGGCGGATGTGCCTGCACAACAAGGGGGTTGCGCATCATTTCTTGATATTTCGGTATTGATGATGCATAGAACGCTATGTGATTCAAGTGTGTAACGAGTAACGACGGGCTAGATTCAAAATATTTTCAAATGGACAGTAGACGTAAATTCAGTGTCCGCCAGTCAGTTTGTTTAGTAAGAAAGAACCAGGGTCGGCAAACTAGTTAGTATATGTGTCATCATTTTTAATTTCCAATTACCGATTGCCGTTGTATCCCCGGAAAACAATCATTGCTTTTTATGTCATCTCAAATATGGCTAGACGTGTCTCTTCAACACCTTTGATCAACTCATCATCATCGTCCTCCCCTATATCATGGTATGTCTAGAAATAGCCTCTTTTGTCAGTTCTCCTTCTACCAAATGCATAGTATATGAAGGAAAATGAAATTATGATAATGAAAACCGCATTGCGTAACACCAAATGATGATTTCATAAATAATGTTTCGATGTCAAATCATAGTTTGGGCGAAATTTAAAATGTATCAATGTTATTCATCAAGTACAGTCATTACTCCCCATGCTCTCTTTCATGTGGCCAAGTTGAAAGAAAATGAATACGGTACATTCGTAAATCGAAATTACAGGAATCAATCGGACATCAACACTTCGTGATCAAAGAGTTAAAAGCTTGCTTGAACACTTTGAAATCGTTCGCGTGTAACCATAATTCGAAATTTGAACATAACGTTAACAGGCATGCTGTGAATATTATACAATGTTGTATCACTCATAAGTCATAACCCTTCACCGAGACGATTCACTTTCGATCGAGATATATAGGTCGTGTGATTGACAGTGAATCACAATTTTGATATGAAGAATCCAAGAATCATCTGTCGAAGTCAATGAGATGACGGAATTTGTCGGAGTTGACGTTTGTTTAAACTATGGCATAGGGTATAAGCATTGAGTAATAGTACAGTAAAGTAGTTAACTAAAAAATTATTTTCTGTGGCGCAGGATTGCTGGCCTATTTAGTGTATAGGTCATAATGGTTGGGAATAGTAGAATAACGTGATGTGGACTGACGCGGTGAAGTATAGGCCTGCACAATTATCCCTCTACCCGACCTACGGTATACACGTATGTGCGGTCTGTCAAGCTCTATAATATTTGAGAAACGACCGTAACCTTTATCAATATACTTCAATGTCAAGCATGGAAGTGATTTACGTCAAACTATTCACTGGTAAAATCTATAAAAAATGCATGTTTTAAGCCCCTAATATCAAGCAACATTGTGTTCTTTGACAGACAACGTAACAAAACATTTACTTAAGTGTGAGATTTGTCTTTATTGAACGCATAAACTCATCGCTAATACCCAAATACCCACCAGGCCAACGAGTGTAAACATTGCTAAGAGTTAGGACATGATTGTATGACGTCAATAGATGAGGCGGGGCGTCGAAAGTCAAAGATTTTACCCACGAAAGAAACAACTGAGAGTTAAAACATTTCTATGAACGATATGTCACGATTCACGCGTGAATGATTTGACCACCAGTGCCGAAGGATGAGGAATTCCTTTTGGCAATTTTTTTTCAAACAATGCGACGTCATTTAAAAACACAATTTCGGCTACGTATTGAAGTTTCTTGTTTATGTAATTTCACGGCTTTTTTACTTGAAAAATGCCTTAATGGAAAGTGATCAGGTTTCAAAACGAACGTTACTTTGAACACTGTCACCTGTGTGCCATGATATGCCTTAACGGTGGTTGATTCGCAATAAATATACGATGACTGCTGTTGTTTGTGAAATGCATTCACTCTTTTACGATTTAACGTCATGCGGAACGCGACCAAAATCTCAACTTCACCATTTTCTTTTGTTTCCAGTGAGCCAGATCCCCCACATCAGAGCTGCCAATTTCACCCGTTGACCTGGAATAGGAATAAATGCCTTTGAAATCGAGAGCGATGACATGATGAGCGCATTTTGCGTCTTCCAGAAGATTCGAGAGATCTTAAAACGACCAATAATAAACCTTTTTGTAGTGTTTAGAAATGACCGCATTCTAAATATATGTGACTCAATTTCGAATTTCAGGCGCATGAGCAACACGGCTATATCCGGAATCGACTTGTATTGGATTTCATTCAGATGTCCAGTACCTGGACTTCCCTATAATAGACTTAGCATAGATCATAGAGCGAGTAAAATTTGAGAGAGAGAGAAAGAGAGATAGACAAGTGATATCGACTCTTTGTAACATCGTACCCGCACCCGTGAAAGCCATATCTCAAGCACGGATGCATGCATGGGTGCATATGAGTTGGTTACGCGCAACAACCTACTGTCAGCATCTTAACCTCTGAAACTACGTTGTGACCGGACGGCACTGTTGGCGAGCTATGTAGCTATAGAATATATATCGTATACGGCTTTTGGGGAAGGTTCAGCCTCAAGCTTGCTGGCTCATTCTCTCCCGCTGCCTCTTCCAGATTGTCAAAACATTATAGTGTTTTGGGTAATAAAGCAAATATGTCAAGTAGGCCTACGTTATGGTAGATATATTCGACAGATATGCTTTCAACAGGGCCTTATATGGAGTCTCCATCGCGAAAAGGAATTTGACATCCTTCAGTTGCCGCAGGCCCACGTTTTCGCACAAGTTGTAGCCATAACTTTACAGTTTTATGAAATTTATCCACAATATATTCATGTTATCCTTGACAACATTGTAAGGGCGAATAACATCCGGTCGGAATCATATAAAAACCTTTGGCTCACCATGTTGCGTAATGAGAGAGCATGCATAGATATGTTATAAGAATTGAAAAATCGGTAATGGGAATATAGGAATTTACGTAATCATACTTTCAGGACTCGCCAGGATCGCTAAAGTACATTCATTTTATAAACCGTCATACATTTGGCATCGTTATACTATCACACCTTAGGTCAGCGTAGTAATTGGTGGTAGGCCTAAGTCTTAGTTCCAATCGCAAATCATCGGCTTTATGCCACACGTCGTCCTATATTTTATGCGGCGGTTGTGTTCATAAAGTCAGTACAATATCATGTAAGTAGCTGAATTTAGTAGAATAAAGGATTATCATAAGAAACACACTGGCAAGCAGAGCAGCGCCAAAAGTTCCCCCAATATCTCCCAACTAGAATCACCACTGAACATCAGTCAGACGATTATCAAAGGAGAGTTTTATTTATGTGACTATAGCTGCTTCAATCCGTTTCGAACGTCTTCCGAAACTTCATCGTCAAATTCGTCAACATGTAATATATTTCAAGAATAGTTTGTCTGCCTAGTCGTTGAAATGGTAGAGGTCGCCTTTTCCGAACATGCCCACATATGCATTCGCTCGCTATTGACATTTGATACAGTTATAGGTATTTCAGACAGAGAAGAAAGAATAGCTTCTCGAGTTATATGAAATTTGTATGATTATGCATTGAGGATGACATAAAAGTCGGACGGGCAACGGAGGAAAGAACTAACAACAAGTAACAGGATGTGCAATGCAGGTGTATTGGCAATATACACAAGAACCGTAAAGACATAAAAAATCACTCGCATGATTTATTGTATTATTGATGCATTTGAATTATATACCTATACCTAGTTTGAGCGTATTTGAATTTGTTTGGCAAGATTGAATTGTATGAAATTTGTATGAAATTCTTTTCGCTGTCATGGACCTCCATCCTCCCTTTGTTGAAGGAAACGTGACGGATTTTCTACGGAATTTCGCAACTTCATAATAGCAATAGCAGCGGATGCTCCGACTATCAATAGAAAGCTGCGGGTTTATAAGGGGCAAAGGTGAATTCAGAACTAATGGTTTGTTGAAATACTCGTCTGTTGTTGGACATATTTCAATATTCTGCCGTCCTCACTCTGCTCAGTTCGAACCCGCGGCAAGGTTCACAAAAAGGGCAAAACTCCTACCGTTTGGAAGAAGATTCTCAAGTGCTAGAAAAATGTCTTGGTTACCAATCATGTTAGGCTTTACATGCCTTGTTGCTAGAAATGTTGCATCAGCAGGTGAGAACTAAATTTTACTTGACCCTCGAAGTCATTTCTTCCCAGACTTTGATTTCTACCGTATCAGCGAAGCCGTATTCCCTGGTTGGTTGCACCATGCACCATGCGCGAACTGTAGCCATCAGATATAGTAGGCCTAACTCTGTGTTGTCTAAATATACATCTGCATATACAGTTTCAAATAATTATGAAAATATAAAAATTATGTCATGTTCATAAACCGTATGTGCGCATGCCAGGTAAAATATTAAACTCCGGTTGATTGTGATTGCAGCTTTTGTCAACTACACCTAACCGTGACTTGCTTTCCCCACCTAGTGGGATAAGTTTCCAAATCGTATTTGATACGAAGACATTAGCCCTAGATATAATCATGATAAAACTATGATTCAATTTGTCCCGGTCGGGCATCACGCTCTCTATGAAGTCGATTTCTCTCTCTCTCTCTCTCTCTCTCTCTCTCTCTCCCTCTCCCTCTCTCCGTATCTATCTCTGTCTCTCGTCAATCGGTGGGCATTGAGCAGTCCGTTATCTTGATGTCTTGTCGTTAAGGGAATTGCGAGGCAACTTTGAGCGATGGTTCATGTTTGCGGGCTTTGTACAAGTTTGAAGCTGGCATGGATTTTGCCATAGCAAGTACCAAGTGTTCAAATCGTGGAGGTCGCGTGGCAATCATCGAAAACGAAGACGATTATGACGCGGCCGTCAATTACCTGCGATCGAAAATCGCCAGGTCATGGCGAATTACATCTAGTACGTGGATTGGAGTCGAAGTCAATACTAAGGTAGGTGGAAAGGTATCCCGATTTAAGTCATGCAGGATTAAAATATAACCGAATCCGTGCACTGTGTTCAAAATCCAACTATATAGACTTTGTTATCATCGAGACTACATGACTTCCAAACTTCCCATAGCCCTATATAGGCGTGACACTATTTATATTATGTAGCTAATTGCCCAGTAAACTTTGGTCTGTTTTCAGACTGGTGAAATCACTAAACCTAGCTCAGGGGAGGAAGTATTTATTAAGTGGAATCCTGAAGAAGGTCTGGCTGTTGGGGACGGAATTCCTCGCGACTGGACTAACGTGTACGTACAAGTGAAAAAAGACGAGGACGACCAAGCTCAGGGAATGTCAAATTTTTCACCAACTGGAAAATTAGATGGAGTACTTTGTCAGTTTTCTGCGTAAATATATCACATGGTTAGTGTAGGCTAAAGGTTGATATTCGGAATCAAGAGAGTTCATGCTTTACACTTGCTCAGAATCAAATAAAAACAAGAATATGGTGAATGATTCTGCGTGTGATGTTCTTCACAATAATTTGCTCTCTTTACAACCCCCTGTCCTTAATAGAGCCCAGAACACTGTAGCACTCAATTCAACAGTCTACGACACAAGCATAAGCAGGAGGGCATTTAGCAAAAATTTGTTTTATCTACGTAAATAAAAGAGCCTGTTTGGGTGTCTGTCTGTGTGTATGTATGTATGTCAGTATGTGCACGAATCAACTTCTTTATTATTGAAGCTATCGCCATAAGATTTTACAGGGATATAGGGACGGACGTTATGCGTGCGACCGGGTGTTTTTATGCTTCCAGCGTGTAGTTCGTAAGTTATACATCGCCCAATGTTGCTGTTTCCGCGTTTCGATACGCCGAAATCAGAGATGCACCTTTTAGATCGCTTCTGCCATCTAGTGAAATAATGTTTTCACTACTTCTGGTAGCGTAAGGTAGCCTTGCTACAACGTTCTGCTTACGTAGGTCTACTGTCCTTCGGTTCAGCGTCTTAGATATATTTCATACGGGTTTAGATAAGCATAATATTGAGAAGTGAATCATAGAGCCATTTTCCTTCGTCAAGAGAAGAGAGGGAAGCGTCTCACCCACGATTAAATGGAGGTCGCTCTCCGCACTTACCCGATACCGACTTCTATCCCTGCTTGGCAGTCGGTATCGGGGAAGTGCGGATGAGAGCATTGATTGTAATATAGTGATCCGGGCTATAAACCGGAAGTATTGACACGTATACCGTGAGCATCGACCTGGCGTAAATGACTTTAGTAGGTGAAAAACGCCATAAACTAAAAAAAAATGGAGGTCGCATTTTTCGCGTAGGGCTACAACGTCGTATGTTGTATCCCCCGGGTGAAACCGGGAAAACCAGCTAGTTACTAATATGTCCTCAGCACAACGATGTTTAGCGCTAGGACAAACACCGATAAAACAGGTGATGCCCCCGAAAGAGCATCCAGCCTAAATTTAGGTGTCAAACTAAACGTCTTGCGGAACATTCCTTATTAGGTAATCTCAGTTTGGAGAAAGTCGAATTGGAACAATCTGAATGTTCAGAAACCGAGAATTCAGCCTTGTTTTTTATGCGGTAGCCAAGATATCAAGCAGTCTGTTTGCAAACTTGTTGGCAAGAATTTTAGTAGCACAAAAAAAATTCACATTTCTCATAGAGGTGTAAATATTCTATCAAAGTTATTAATAATAACAATAATAATAAATATAATAATACTAATAATAGTAATAATAACAATACTAAATAATAATAATAATAATAATAATAATATTAATAATAATAATAATAATAATAATAATAATAATAATACTAATAATAATAAGGAACGCCAGTAAAACTTAAAAATTCCCTCTCGGAAAATCAAACAAGGCAACCAATAAACGCAGAGGATTCAACCACGGTGGTACGTCGCTACGTATATAACGTTCCCACAGCTCGGACATTTATGATACACATCTTGTAATCTAGTCAAAAACGAGTCGTTTGAAAGTATCACCGATACAAAAATGCTTAACCCACGTAGGATAAATCCCGAGCGATGTCTGGTACAGGTTATTATGTCCTCTTCACAAACCGGACAAACGCAATCCGTAGGCGTCGTATTGATTTTCCAGTGATTCGACGATTGCAACTTTGAATATTGAATGCTGGCTTGATCAAACAGAAGCTTACATCCTCGCATTCCTGGCACGATATCACCGAAAGTATTCAGACGTAGAACTTTTCTATACCTACTTAATTTTGGTTGGGAATAAATATATTTCAACTGCAGTTGCTACTCTGCCATAAAAAAGGGAAAATTCGTCATTATTTTTCACTTAACCGTGACTGTTGCAAAAATGCCTGTGTAGTGAAACTAACCGACAACCTTCAACTCGAGTAGCAAAGCTTTTATTTACTGAAAAATAGCCAGGTCCACCGAACGTTCCAACGCGAAATGAAAGAACGCACGTGAACGAAGCATTATAAAAGAGATCACAAACAGGTAAATTGTAACAGCTAATAATCAAAATTATAATCAGACCTACTGTAGTATACAGCCCACGTCGGTAACGAAACTAAGCGGAGCTCACCACAGCCTAAAGATTATCAGGCTATTGCTTTCTATTTTTTCAAGCAAAATGTTGTAGATACGTTCAGCTATTATACGGCATCAACGCACGTTAATATTTCGTCTCAGAACTATCGATTGACGATCTGCATTGACCGCAGAAAGTGGAATGCCTTTATAAAGGCTAGAAGAGCAATTCAGGGAAATTTGGCATTGCAGACCGTAGGAATATTGCCAATGAATCATAGTGCGCTCGTGACTGTATATTACGCATTTAGACAAAATGCCTTGCATGTCAATCCCGTGAAACGGAAAAAGGAAGTAAACGACTTTGAGCGAAGGAAAATACCTGACTTGACTCTTGGGACGATTGTTTTTAGGGCTACATATATATACAATCACTTCCCTGTCTGCTCAATGCTCGTGGAAACTGCTTTACTTCTATGGCAATTGTAAACGTGCCATATCTCTTGTAAAAATTCTCTACTTTGGATACCTACAGTTAGTCGTAGAGGTTATTTCCCTTTGATTTACCGGCCATTTATAACAAGGGTTTATACCTGGTTTTCCTGTGGAGTGTTCGAAAACGAATGTTTCCTGCAGTCGTTGGCAAATTTATTTTATATTTTTGGCAATCGGATATGCACGTAATTTGAGCATATGTCGGGCAATACAACCGGAGTACGGAGACGATTGATAGATAATCTGAATCATTACTTGAACGACAACCAGGGAAAATGTGGAGGAATGTCAAATAATATTGAAGCCTTACACGCTGCATACATCCACTACTCTGCGGAAGGTTCAATGAGAAATGTGTGAACGCACTGGGGCACTGCGCGATGACACTCAGGCCCCCAATAATATCCATCCATAGATGTGATTGGCTGCATAGCTGTTGGTTTTCGTCAATTTTTCTGCAGACTGCTCCATTTCTGGGCCGTCGCAGCCAAATGGACTACTCAACTTGGCTTATCGCGGAAGACGCAGTATTCGCACTGATATTACCAAGGAAAATAAAGTTTGCGTTTCGATGATGTTTCCCCCGCTCGTTATCGCGTTATGGTAATCGGAAATATCAATGAAAAGTGGTCTGCTTGCATCCTGCAAATGCGCTTTCTGGCACAAGCAGAATTTATGGTGAGGCCATCCACTCAAAATACAGTAGGTCTACACATATATAGGTCAGGTCTGTATTGTACTTTGTACATAAGCATAAAATTTTCGAATAGCGATTTCAAGCTACGTGGTTACTTGTCATATGCAAACATAAATATAAATATAGGCTATTTTTCGTCAAACAGCAATAAAAGTATAGGCTACCGTAGTAGCAAGGCACTTTGAATCAGGGTGTTACTGCATATAAGTAGGTATATCCCCATCCTGTAGATGTAGTTCGGCTTCACCACTCATCTTGACGATCTCCAACATAAAGAGTCACATCGACGACTTGGTTATTCATATTCGTCACGAGTCATGGTGTTTTTGGTCTACCTAACCATCATATCGGCTTTCACGTGAATTACGTCTCCTGCTAGGATGGCAATATCAGGCCAATGCCAAAGTACAATAATACTTGAAGTAACAAGGGTCTAAAGCTCATTTAGACTATGATGTTCCAACACGTCACTGAAGTGTTGCGGAAATTATCTAAGTGCTTTGCAATCTTCTTGATTGACCGCATAATGCTGGTAGTTTGTACTGATTAGTCTGGTGAGTGTGTATAAGAGTGTGTGTATACTAGAACAGCTACTGAAACACAATTAGACACTCAAAATTCATTATCACACGGGAAAGACGTCTATGTGATAGTAGGCTACCGAGCTAATAATTATCCAAACACTTGCTGAACAAGAAGATCGACTTCGACTCAAGGACCGTGTAGGTCAAGTTTGGTTCCATCATAAACCTTTCAATCGCTATATGGCGCAAAAGAGCTGACTGCGATTATGCTACATGGCTACAATAATATGTTATAATGCTCCAACCACCCTGGCACGCTCCGTAGTCGTAGTAGACTCGGAGCTCCCATGCTCCGTATTCGTAGTAGACTCGGATCTCCCGAAGGTCGACGCAGGCCGGTGCCGAGTCGCGGCTGTATGCCTACTACCTACCTAACAGGACTCCCATGAACTCCCATTCGAACGAAACGCCTCCTCCCCAACGAACGTTTCTTGCTGCGCATATAACGGGTCTTAGCAAAAGAATTTCCGTCATGTATTACGAAGAATGTCGAATAGGTTTATGCAAGTTGTGATCATATTAAAGCCGTGTGAACATTGCAATAGTCGTCTGACAGCATGGACAAACGTGCCTCACATCTTTTAATCTATCCACACAAAACGGTACAACACATAGATAACATGGCCCACCGCACAGAAACAATATAACGCAGCATATCCACGTGCACGCTCCAGGTTCTGTTTCTATCCTTGTAAATACAGTCTTGTGACAATTATTGCACTTGCACCGAATCGAAGTGTCCCTTAATAGAACCAGCATGTGTTGAAAAACATTTGATAGTAGGCCTACACTTCAGAATTGACCTCCATATGCATTTGCGACTGCTAGTAGGATAGTTCACCTAAACAGCCGACGTCTCGCAGGGAGCTATAAAACAACTCGGCAAGCTGGAGAGACTTGATAGACAGGAAGCAAAAGTTTAATCTAAAGATCTGGCTCAATTCCGTGGAATAACAGCGAACTGTTGTTCATGGTTGTTCATGGATGGCGGATGGCCAAATAATGAAAGTTCATTCACATCGAGCTCTAGTCTAGTTAGTGGACAACGCAGCCCGTTCCACATACGTTTGGGTCAATTGATCTCAAGCTCACCTGAAAGTTGGACTGCCGAGCACATCCTCACTAATGCTCGCTACCGGTTGTCCTGCATTTGCGAGTAAAACAGTGGTGGTACTTTGTTGTTGTCCTTCGCCGCCCGTTGGCTGATACACGACAGGAGCTGTGGGTTGAATTAGAGGCAAACTTATTGGTGTTGGAGCCACACTGGTTGAATTTGTAGGAGAGTCGGGAATCATCATCTTGAACGAAAATATAGTAGATCTATTCTAACAAAAACGTTTCTAACAAAATAAGAAACTTCTATGAACATGAAAAGCCTTACAATAGCTATCCCGTAACAAACCTCACTAACTGCATTCCTCGGAACACATCCACAGCGGTGTGGATCTTTCCGAGAATAACCCAGAACACGCCAAGCTACGCGAAGCCTGATTACCAATCGAATAGGCGTGCTTGAGGAAGCGTTTATCGAATCACACAGTGGTGATTAGACCAGAACAGCTACACGGATAGACGCTTAATCCATTATCCCATTGCGAAAGGCGTCTATGTGATAGTACCTACATAATAATTATCCAAACACTTTAGTCACGATGCAGAATCTCATAGGATGCTAAGCAAGAAGTTCCACTTTGACGTCAATGACCGTGTAGGTACACCATCATAAAATTTTTCTTCGATTTCCTAACATCGACTAATCGCTATATGGC
The DNA here is from genome assembly GCA_030412335.1 of Botrylloides violaceus. Taxonomy (NCBI): domain Eukaryota; kingdom Metazoa; phylum Chordata; class Ascidiacea; order Stolidobranchia; family Styelidae; genus Botrylloides; species Botrylloides violaceus. The sequence continues at coordinate 79,953 of JASFYC010000825.1, read as the reverse complement.
GCAGGAGAGCCCACTGGGATAAAAGCTGCGCGCACACTTACAGGAATGCGCAAATATACAACCAACCATCCCGTCACGCTCCATGTATAGCAACAAATACACATCCATGCATGAGTCGTAGTCGTAGGCTCGCAGCTACTGAAAGTCAGCATTGCAGGTCAGAAGCGGTTTTCAGAACCCAAACTGCGTTGCATGGGGAGACTTAAGAATTTGAACCTCTTGTGTTTTTCTATACTAAAACGCTTACGTCTTCATAGCAATGTTGCAGCTTGCAAGACTGTGTTTGGGAATAGTGGGTTGGGTTAAGGAAACGTTTATCTAATCACGCAGGCGTGATTAAGCCATGGTCTTGCTGTATTGTGTCAACGGTAGGACAGCACCGGTGGTGTTCAGAATGAGTTTTATGGCACCAGTACAACACCACCAGACCGATGTGGTCGCTTTGACTCCATCGCAACTGTTAGGTTTTATTGTCTTTACTGTAGGCCTACTGCTTATTAGATCTTTTGCATTGTGACAATGCTTTTATTGCTCGATCACGGATCAATGTCACATCCAAACACCTTCCCGCATTTCTAATAATCTACTGTGACGGCGACTGCCAAGCAGGGGAGCAAAGCATGCAGAGTTCCTGCCACGAAATATTTTGCACTTTCACCGGCTTCGGTACATTAATTCGACCAAAGAAGTATCCAAATATAACTGATTATATATCACGCCCAAACGACGAGGTATAAGGACGGTGATTTATGGGTATCATCTGCGAAGTAGCCTACATGCGCAACACATCTCTTCAAGGACGATCTGTTCCATTTGTCTTGAAAATTAAATTATGGGAAATCGGTCATTTCGGCAAGCTCCGCTGCGATATCAATTCATTAGCTCTTCCCTTCATAGAATTTGAAACACGCACACGCTTTTCCTCAGGTGGATCGATACCGGTAGTCGATAGGTAGTTTTATTGCTGCGGCTACGTCTTAGCTAATCATCACCATCAACAACGCCTTCCTCAATCCGTTAAGTCTATCACAATTCACAACACACAACACAATTAATTTTATCAAGCGTTTTTACATGTAGCTGCAAGGTAAATACAAACACTAACTTTCAAATTTGCAGTCCTAAAAACAGCGGATAACCGGCAGTTAGCCAAGAGATGCGACCGGCCGACCGTCCGTGCATTCGATCCATGCTTAGTTAGTATTGTACAGTATATGACTTATAAAAGCCGAAGTCACGATTATTCAACAAGGCCACATCCTCCGTATTTCTACATTAAGTCGTAGTAGTATATATACCTCAGAGGTAACAGGATGATTCCGGGAAATTATAATGAATATGCATGAATATAACATGAAAATTCTAAGCCTAAGAAGTACGCAGGAGTGACATGTCATCACTAACAAGTTACCACAGACGAGTCGAGTCCATCGTTGCCGTGAATATGTCTGGTATCTTTCCAGGCAATTTCTTTATGATATATGAGCAACAATCATTGATAGTACTACAACCGACGGTAGACGTGTATCGTATTCTTGCAACTTGGACAGGAGTGTCGGATATCTTGCAAATCAGGGATGCAGAATGGAATAAGGCAGCATCCTAGCCACAATCCAAATATGCATAACCCCGCACACAGAAGCCAAGTGAGGCCACCGGGTTCAGCATTAGTTGTTGTTATGATGTTCTGCGAACAATGCGGGCAGACTGTGTTGACCGGGCTTTGCCTGTAAAACGATAGATTTGTCAAACCGATGCGACGATAAACAGAACAATACCGCGAACTCAATTCCAATGCCACATCAGTATCAATTACTTTTAGATTGCTACGCGAGTGTGTGTGGGTCCCGTTCACCGAACATAAGGCCGTTGGCCTTTTGTTTCGGGCAATCGTACTGTATGTTTACATTCTCCTGGCATCGCCTGACTGTAAATTTGACCAGACTACATCACAAAAGAGGGGTTGCTGTAAATCCATGTTCGTAAACATAATATGTTCGAAGTTCCACATTCATTTGAGTAAGCTACGCTATTCAGTACTAGCAGTCAACGTGCGTTTTTGCGTACACCATCAAAATAGCAATTCGTCACACTGGGGTTAGGGAACGTATTATATGCATATATGCGCAAATAGTGTGTATGCGTATCGTTTTGGTGCGAACTTTGCGGTGAGTTTGCTCACACTATCCCCATACTATCCTAACAGGTCACGTTACGAATTCGTTTTCCTATAGTAATGGCCTTTTTTAATGGGACATCTCCACGCAGTACGATAGACGATAGTCCCATACGTGCTTGTCTTCAAGCGCCATAATTATGATGCGACCCTCCCGCGTGTTGATATATTGATTAAATCAGTGCGGACGCATTCGCATCCCACACCGCGGACCATCTCTCATGATCAAAATATCACACACGGCGACACTAGTTCGGAGTCCTTGATGTAGGCCTGCTGCTGTTGAATCAGATAAATAGTAGTTCTAACCTGAACTGTTGGTTGACGATCACGATGGGTTGAGCTATTGGCACTCCAGGTTGTGCAGTGACTGGTTGCCCAGCAATGTAAGTTCCAGGTGGTGCAGGAGGGACTCCAGGTTGAGCATAACCAGGTTGAGCATAACCAGGTTGAGCCATAGGTTGACCAGCAGGATATGCACCCGGGGGATAAGCACCTGGTGGCGGGGCCTGACCAGGAGGGGGAGAAAATCCTTGCAGAGGAGGTCCTACTCCGGACACTGTAGGTCCAGGGTAAGCAGGTGGTTGATCCCCGGGAGGATACGGTCCAGCTTTTTCAGCAGCCATAATGAAAGCCCAGTTTTAAAATTCGAAATATGAAGTGCGGTTGACTAAAAAATGAAAGGAATCAAAGTTATTAACAACATATTGCATCGACCCCATGAAACAAACGCCAATTACGCCCCTGATCTGCCACATTTAATTAACGGCGTCGTACGTAACGTATGCCTACACCTCATTGCCTCATCCAAATGATCATGTGATGCATTTTGGTTTAATGAGCAGGCAAAGACAACTGTTTATTGCCTCTGCCATCGGCTGTTATGTTGTATTGATATGTGAGGTAAGAGTTTCAGAAACGATATGCTCTATCAAGTATGTGGCTTGCGAAGAATTTCATTACGCTTTTGCATGACTTCATGCTTTTTTTCATTATCTATGCGCTAGGTATAAGTCATCCTATTGTTTCGGGAGGCAACACGGGAAGAACCAATTTTGTTTGCGTCATTGTCTTCTCTACACGACTACATCATCTATATGTGATTCAATTCAGTATACAAGGCCACGCATATTAAAACAGAACAATACATTAAGATCTAAGTTGATATACGCCGTATTACGATCATGCTACTTCAACTGATCGTCCCTAAGGCGAAATTTCTCTATTCGATTGCTACAGTCGAGCAGCAAATTCTTTGGAAAGTCGTTCCGATTTACGGCCAGCATTCGCTTCGCTACACGCCCTATGAGAATGCTACGCGGCGACGATATAACGTATCAATCGCAAAGACGAGCGCAAGACAGCATGATTTAACAACACGAATGAATAAACACAGATTGCTTCACAAAGGAAAGCAATAACAGACTTTGTACGCCAACAATTTGAACCCTGTCGCTAGATACTCACTCCCCCTGTCTCGACCGATCATCAGTCGCTAGTCGTTTGCGTCTTCTAGTTAGGCTATAGCGATAGGCCTACTAAGAAAGCTGATTACACATGAAACTTCATTAACACATCGCCAAGGCCTATGCTATTACTGTTACGAATGTATTTTCCGTCTTTACGTCAGTACGTATGATTAACCTGCCGGAAAATTCCCTCCATTAACACAACTTGTTGCTGTAAAACCTTAAACCATTCGTACCGACAATAACGTGCTACGCAGTTGCTATCTTGGGCATTGCTACCAGGAATTTCAATACGGATATTCCAACCTAATTTCGAACACACACACGTAAGTGAAGACACGCACTTATCTGCGATGAACGAAAACATATATGAGGCCACTTCAGTCGTATACCTCGCGCGCAATTACACGATTGAGAGTACCGAAGAGGTCGCGCAAATCTTCTACGGATATATTGCTATTATAATCACATTCACATGACACGGGAAATTCTCCTACTACACTGCTACAGCATATGTGATGCTCCCGGGCCAATTGCATGGATGTGCGTGCGCTTTGTGCGTGCCTCAAACAATTACCGAGAGAGAATCATAGTCGATGCTTACAGACTGAGCACTGACGCAGCATGCATATCGTCATTCACTGCGCTCAGTTTCAAACGAAGCCATCGTCTCATGTAGTTACTTTGCTGAAAATCGGATTAAAAGATGGCTATACAGTCGGCGACAATACAATTCATTACTTTTTCACAGATCGAGACGTAGCGCACGCACAGAGTCAATACGCGAAGACAATAGTCTACCCACCACACCACTGGACTTTATAGCATGTTGGGTGTAGCTATGCAGAGACACATAGTACGCTCCTCTGGCTTAAAATGAAAACGACCAGGGGCTAATCGAATGAAATAACAACGACCTACTGTAGAAGCGTTAAAAATTAGAGGTTAGGGCCTATTGAAATCAAATAAAAATGGCGTAAAGACACTGAAAAAGCAGAAGTTAGGACCGAATGTCGCGGGGAAAACCGTCTAGGCTACTAGAAACAAAGCAATAGTAACGAAATGACGCGCTACTTTACGAACTAGCAGTTCACGCAAATGTCTACCCATCATGGTATTCCACAACCATAAAATACCTGATAGGTGCTATCTACTCTGTCACGCTGTTCATTCGCTCGAGCGACCAACGATCCCGCCTCTTGTCATTCGAGACTACGGAAGATAATTGTGAATGACGCAGGGCGTTCTCATCTTCAGTGCACCGCGTCATTGCTCACGTGATCTAAACAGGAAAATATCACTGCATCGTAGCGCCCAAGCACCATCTAACGCCTAAAATAGCAACATTTGCAGTTTAAATGGAATCCCAGTACCATACTACAATCTTGAGCTCAACTTGGCATTTATTAGCAATAAAATCAGCGAATTGGCGTGGTAGGGCATAGCTGGTATAGGTAAGACGTCTCGCCTGCTATCGTTATCGTACTGGCGCACGTCCAGCCTTACCATATGGCTTAGGGGAGTAAATCAGTTAGAATTAGTCTACTGGTGGTAACTACAGCGTACTGGACAACGCTGCATCTAGCGTTGTATGGTTCTGCGACCGATAGGCCTACTCAAGACCGACTTTTCATCGCGATCAGGTTGGCGTTTTCACGCAGATTGTAATCAAATAATTATTCGACTGCTCACGTGCTAACACCATCACCAACTGTGTAAATTATACAATATTGCTTGCTCCTGCTATGGCTATTAACTGTATATATGATCTCACGTTACAACTTATACAACTTTCTGACTACCTGATGACTTCCTGAGTAACCGCTGCTGTACCGGTATCTGAGGAATCATGGCACAGAACCCCTATAGGTCAGCAGTAAGTAGTAGTATTGCAGTGCCGGTACACGGTGTACCGTATGGAACATCGCCGCCACCAATGAGGCAGTGACTCGTGACTACAACCTGCAGAGCTGCAAGTTCGTACAGAGAATAAACTGAGTAAAATATCAATTATTCATATCACGACCAGGTATTCCGCAGACGTGAAACTAGTAAAGGCCCTACTTGTGGTACATGCCGATAGGCAACACGCCACGCAACTGCATCGCTAGCGAGAGGCTGGGGCCACTATTCAAATCTAGGCTAGGCCTCTGTCGCACCGCAGTATATATTCAAAGCGAGTGTAGGCTCGGCCCGGCTGGCGGCTACCACCTTTCCGACCCAGAGTGACTTTGCTCCTACCGAAAGTTTTTGAAACTTTGCTCTACGCTACACTCTAGTGTTCGGTAGAATCCATAGAGTCGGCTACGGTCGAGTGCACTCCACACTTTCCCCATAGAAATTATATACTCGCCAATTTATTACTCGGCGGGTGATAATACGAAATCTCTTTTGGTAGATAATGCGTGCTCCCGTTCTTCAATGTTCAAAAATTGTGGGCGATCCTAGCCCTAGGTCTAGATCTCCCCCCGCCTTTGGATTGGGGTTCCTGGTGGAATATAGTCTGGTATCTTCATTTCTACATCATCGCTTCTCGACGATGAACGAGAGCAACGAGAAGACCCAGCGACGTGCGTATGATGTGAATTGGGCAAGATGAGTTTTGCCGTATTGGCCAAATTGTCTTACAAAACGATGGCATAAGTGTTCCCAGGTTCCCAAGCTTCTAAACGACACTCTCTCAGCGATGAGCGAATGAATGAGTAGCGTAGGCGGAGCAATTCAGATTTGGAAATAGCTTTTTTTGGCTTGCGAAGACTCGATAGAAACATTTTTTAGATTATTATACAGCACTAGAGTACTCGCCGAATCAAGCAGTCACAGATAATAGCCTATACGGCCCTCATAGTTCATCATTACGATGTCTGTTAAAAGACGTTTCATCTTTGACTAATGGTTCCGCTTCGTATTCTTCCAATGCTTGTTCGCCAGCCAATTCCCATTCCTCCCTCGAATCTGACATGGTAGGCTTTTTTGATAAATCTGAATATTGCGAAGCCCAAAATTTCACCCAGTTCTCCAACGCGCGCCAAACGTCATCATCCTTGATTTCGTTACTTTGTATTTCATGACTGTCCTTGAGCAACTTTTGATAAATCTTAACAAATAGGGTACGAAATGTGGTGAAAAATAACGCATCACCGCATTTGAGGACATCAAATTGCAGTAACCACGACCGAAAAGAACAACTGTATAGTCCTACTCGACATTAGGCTTATATTTGGTAATAGCCTAACTTTACCTCAAGCCCAAAATCTTTAGTACCACCAAGTTGTAAATAGTAGTGTAGCCAAGCATCCTTTGATAAAACTTTGTATTTTTCTAAGCAAGTGCGCAATGTATACCAGACGCTTTCAAACGGAACGACGGAATATTCAAACTCATAAACTGCCGAAGGCTCAAAGGGTTCGATCTGTAAAGAAACTACTACTGCATTAACCATTTGCTACTGATCGTTCAGCATTTAAACGGATGACGTGTGGGCGGTGCGGCATTTTACGGAGGTGGTTTAGAAGACTGGATGTGGACATTGTTGTGTAGGCCTACCAATAAAAGTCTATTGCGAAAAATTTACAGTACATGAGGTTATCGTGAAGTGTTTGATAGCGATCTCTTGTTATACTGTAATATTCTGGAAGTGCTCACCTCGCTTGCCACAGCACGCAAATCTGGTAAAGTGAGGTCGCGAACCTCGTCATTCGTGACGTCTCCGTCTGCATTCTTGTCGATAATCCCAAACACCTGTAGGGAGGCAAAGTCAAAAATACTGTATAGTCCAACATTTACGAGTATTTCACATTCTAAGTACTCTACTATTGCGATATCTGATATCGTTTAACGCAGATGCGTAGGATATACCAACCTTATGAATGTCACCGAATCTCGCGACTGACTCCCCAGGAGTAAACCATTTGGAAATAATGTTCATAATATTGTCGTAGCTGGCTCTACCTCCAATCTCTCTAATGCATTGGGAAAACACGCTCCTAAAATAGAATGTATAGGTATACGCCTGTGACACTTTAGAATTAGAAGCAAGTAAAGTGCCTTGTACGTTTAGTAGTCGAACCTGTATCGCTCTTCCAAATCTTGACGCCCCATAACCAGTGTACCATTTCCTACCCATGGCCACTGTACTTCCAATTCTGCCAATGATCTGAGGTTTCGCACATCTGCAAAGAGGAAAATTGTTTTTAACGTGGGTACAGAACCGATTTGTCCCTGCGTGTTGCTGTTTTTCACTCACCTAAGTCATTGGCATCGCAGTCCGAGAAGTTTAGTGCGTCTGCTCGGTCAAATCTTGAGAATAAAATGGATACCGCTAAGTTGTGAGTACCCGACGATGTCACGAGGTGATAATATCCTAAAAGCAGCCGTCTTGAGTTTCTGTATTAGCTCAAATTGTGAAGTTACAGATGATGTACCCTTTGGTAGAAACAGGCAGTCTCCAGCATATACAGTGAAATTGGACCACTCTATATTTTTAACATCCGGATACTTTTTGAAGTTCACGGCGACGGGATCGATTTCTGAAAACCTGGCGAAATGATAAAGAGTTCACCGATCCTTCAATATCGATAATGGTAAATCCTCAGAGGCAATACAAAAGATGAAATTCAATGTAGCTAATGTACGGATGTAGTGCATTCGGATTGTGTCAATTTTGATTTCGTCGATATGTGTTAGCGCTCAGGCAACGCTAGGCGAGTGGCATCACAGCTCGTTAAATGTCAAATCAAGGGAAAACTTTACTGTCACAAATGTATGTCTAATCCTCATCAGCAAAGCTGAAAATGTTCAAACTGATTACCCGGGGAATCTATTTTCTTATTTATTGATTAGTGAATACAAATGTGCCTATACCCCCTATCTCACAATTAATGATGTATCTATTTGTACTTACCCTCCAAGTTCATAGTCTGGTTCAAAACTCTTGTAAAGAAATTTCTCATACTTCGGTTCTATCAACTTCCACTGCTTTGTGCCGTTGATGAGACAATTTATCTGATTGTACTCGTCCTGGTGGAATTCAAACACTGTATTCTACTGTCCATGTATCTATACGAAGTGTATCACACACCTTCACTGCTTATATGCGACTTACCTTGTGAATGATGCTGGATGTGTCACCTCCGCTCCACCACAAGTCAACTTCAACTATCCTACTCGACATCTGCCCACAAGCGCCGAATGATGGAATGATCCCAACATCTTTGTACATCACTTGCGGCAGATCAGAAACAATGTAAACATTGTTGTTGTCATCGTGATATGTCTCAACGAAGTGTTTCAGATTATCCCGCCCAAGATATTTCTCCCCTTTTGGCGGTAAATGTGTCTTGAATGAAGAAAGAAGGATACTTTGTACGTGGGAAAAGGCAAGGTAGCACACATACGCGAAAATTCCCTATATACTCGAGTACTATCAGGATTTTGAAACGTACAAGGTATAGATAGAGGTTGCGAATTATGTTTTCGCAGAAAATCTGCCAATAACTCAACACAGTCCGCCATTAGACTTCCCGCTTGTTCTCCCAGAACATTAGCGTAATCAACACACATACAAAACCACCTTACAGGCAACATATCCCACTTATATGAGAATGAAGCTATTTCCACCCCATGGCCTACTAAATTTATGATTTGAATGAAACGAATTTAGTAGGCCATGTTCCACCCTGTACAGTAGCTTTTCGTGAGACATATTCCACGTTTACACATGAGTATTTTCCAGCTGAGCATATTCCAAGCCGATCTGACGACTTTCAAGTAGGCCTACAGTATATATATTCTATGAACGAAGGAAACGCGTAGAAGCGGGAAAATATCCTATCGATTGTTACGTCATTCAGTTTCTGCCTATATATACTTCCTTGTAATGTCATCTACAGGAAGGAGTATAGGCCTACAATAAAATATGAACAGCCGCTGCTCAAGTCGGGGTGTAGAATAAGCATGGCGAGATTGAAAGTAGGCTAAAGTGACTGTATTTGACCACGGTATGTAGCCTGCTGTTGCTGCAGCCATGAATGGTTGCTTACGTTATAGCTCACTTACTTGCGAAAGGTTATGTATTAGAACAAACTTCCTTAATTAAGTTATATAATATAGACTAAACTGAAGGATCTTTTCAAGGTAATCACAAGCTTTGCGAAGATAACGATGCTAACACTTACTTTCTCATTCTTTGCCTCTAAACGAACTTCCATAGCTCCGAAATTTTTGCTGATGTATTTGTCGGTCCACAAACGAACAGCTGCACTTTCTGTTACAGCAGAACGAAATATCACCGGCGTGTTCCGACTGACATACAACTTGAAAAATTCCTCTGGATCGGGAGCATTTTCTACCTGCAAAACAATCTTTTATATCTACACAAGATCAAGCATTTTTGTGGAATTCGTTTAAGGCTGCTGGAGAGAATTAGTAGAATATATATCTACAGGGATATCGACCTACCGTGAATTCCTTTACGAGTACATTAGGAGGTGTATGGCATCCGAACGGTCGTAGATGACAGTCGTGGTTCTTGTTAGAAGTTGCCAACGTGAGTACACATAAATAGATGAATATCCGTATTCGCCAAACACCCGCCATCCGCGATATATAGGAGTGCAAATACGTGGACAACGGCAACTGCGAACTAACCTCTTCACTACACTCTACAATCAAACGATATCGCCTGCGTTAGGGCGCAGACAGAGAGCGCGGTTTGTAAATTCGCAATAAATAGCCAGAAAATACAAACAACGATACCACCATCAGGCCATCGAGTCGGTGCATGGATTCTCACAACACGGCATTAGTTTAGTACCATCACTATCACATATATAGAGGAAGTTCCAAGATAGCCTAATGAACGTCTTTTATTACAGTAAAGTATAGGCTATTCGAATATTTATGCCATCTACCAATACACTGACTTCGAGAGCAAGATAAAAATGCCTTCGCTACTGCAGTTAAATTAGGCAACGAAAGTCAGTCACGATTCCCGAGTCGGACCGCTAATGGCTAGAACCCAATCTTGATTAAGATCGCCTTGCTAGAACACCATAGCTGTAACTTATTGGTACTCTTATATATAGTAGCCTAGTGTTTCCTACTTAATAGGCTACCGTGAGCCAACAGAATCACGTTTTGTCAGCGGCAGGCCTATACTATTACTATACCCAGCAGTTTACTATCTTCAAAACGCACGTTCATTTTTAGTAACCCGCTACTATTGTTATAATGAAACTTCTCACGTCACGTCCACGATATGATAAAAATAGGCTACTCGTATTCTCATCAGTCGCAACACTCGCAAGTTGCCAGCATCGTGTTGTTGGCAAACATGCATCGCAAGAATGTGGCATGCTTATGACCCGCACATAAGCATCATCATTGTCGCACTATATTTCACTGTACTCGACATCTTGACATGGCGCAGCAACTTGCAGAGGAGGTTGTTTCATATCAAAGTAGCTTGTGATGCGTAACACATAGGGTATTGGTGCGAAAAATAGATGTGGTTGACTTTCAAAATTAATTAAAATTAACGATGATCATGACGGCTGCCTACTGCACGTTACACGTGTGTAGCCATACCAAAGTAGGCCATGGCGTAGCCTACATGAACAGACAGTATCAGTCGGATTTCGAGACTCTGACGTGTACACCTCTTGTTGGGCAGTACTGTATTTACCTCTCTCTCTCTACATATATATATACACCTTGCCGAGGGAGAGTCTTGTACTGTAATAGGCCCCATTGAGGAAATATACAGTACTATTGAAATGTTTAGAAAACATAATAACAATCGGAACATTTTTACATCACAATGCTATTCAGTTTGCTATGGAGACAATTCGAAGAGTTTCGATAACTTATGTACACTAAGTGCGTTACCCCTCCAAGTTATTTATGGCTACCGGAAGCTTTCGAATAAATAAAGCGTTTCACACAAATTCCAAACGATTCAGGTAAGTAGTTTTTAGTTATGGATCTGGAAAATCTCGGTATATCGGGTATAAACGATAGCTTTTGATTATTAAAATTGAATTAGGACAAAAATGCATGTATTCTACATACAATTCAATAAAGCTGTGGGCTATATGTAAAACTTTAACCAAAGTTATATAGAGCTCTATCGGCAGACACCGTGCCCCTACCCTGATTAATGTTTACAAGCCTATATCTTCAAATACTGTCCAACACAATTATTACAAGCAGGGCGCCGAAACTGTATGTGCACTGCAAATTGTGCAGACATGAAATGAGCAGTAGACAGACCTTTAGTTCTGTAACATGTGAAAATTTTCTAGCAAAAATGGTTCTCGGGTCTCTTCAGTCTCTTTCGGAGGGAGATCTAAACAGGAGTCAGTGGACTTTAGAGCAGTCAACTTCCATTTGGAGGAAATTAAACGGCTTCAACTTCAAATTAGAAAAAGGAAAGAATTTGAAGAAAGTGCGAATGGCTTCAGAAAGGGTATAACATCCAAATCAAGGCCAACAGCAATTACAGCATAGATGATTCGTTTTGGCGATACCTGCTATGTGCGTGACAAGCGCAAATACCCTGTCACGCAATAGCTAACGTATATTGGTAATCATGACAGCATCCTCAATTCGAAACCCTCAAGCAACAGAATTCACAAGTAATAACACATACCAATGTGTATTTCTAATATAATGAGCCATAATGAATATAGGAAGCACACACGCAGAGGGGCAGGCCACAGTTTCGCTGCAGCACAACTATTCAGGAAAAACAATTATAGATTATTCTGCTAACAAACAATTATTGCCGTCTGTGGCTCTCGAGGTTGCGAAAAAATCAACTAATAGCCTACACGATAAAACTTTTATATTTCAGTATTGCAGGTCCTGCTGGAATCACGTCTCTTCAACGCAGTTATTCTCACCGCGATATTGATCAACACATTGTTGCTCATGTTAATTACTTGGAGGGAAGTCCAACTACAGTATGAATACTATATCACAGTTATTGATGGCTTTCTGATGGCGATTTACGTGGCGGAATGTATCATAAAGATGTATGTTAAGAGATTGGAATACTTCAATGAGGGATGGGACGTTCTAGGTAAGCAAAATTGTCCTGACAGCTGTCGAGCAGGACAGGGGCCACGGTTCAAAATCCAGGCTGTCCTGTGCTGCCAGTCGCAGCAATGTTGTGTGTAGCCTAATAACTCACGTTTGCGCCTTGACTGCGGCTGACTCTTTACACTGGAATTTTTGTTTCAGATTTCATTATAGTCTGCACTAGCATTTTCGAGATGTTAGCTCCGTTTACTTTGGGACTTGGACAATATAACGGTGGGGGAGCGAATATATTCCGCATTCTTCGACTTCTCAGAGCTCTGCGCTCTTTGAGAGTGTTGAGAACGATCAGGTTTTTGGAAAATATACAAGTCATTTTGATCACCTGCATACATTCTTTCCAATCTCTTGGAGCAATCATGGCACTTATGTCAACTTTTCTGGGTGAGTGAACGTTATTTCAGTAGTGATCAGTTAAAATTACTATTGCGGTAGGAGTAGCCTATACTATCTGCAGGTTCTACATGTCATTTGCGTGATAAGGTCGGATTCATTTCTGACTAATTAAAATCATCAAATCGAATGTCTCACTCAAGCTTCGAACAAGCAGCACACATTCCAAAATACAAGTTTACTATAGAACTATACAACACCTTATAGAGATGCCTACGCAAGCCCACAAAGATGTTAGGCCTGTAGGCCATCATCATTTTATCTCCAACATTTTAGTTTATAACTTGATATATATAACCTTTTATTTGACAGTAATTTTTGCTGTCGTGGGACGAGGGCTGTTCGCAGTGAAGAATCCGAAGCAATTCGGAGATTTCTGGTCAGCATCCTTTACGCTTGTACAGCTGTTAACATTGGATGATTGGTTTGAAATATTCACATTGATGAGTGACAAGCAAGGTAGTTGTACTGCAGTTTTATAATATTTTATAATATATTCTATAGGCTTAAGCTAAAAAATTCCAGAGGACTGAATACTGCATCATGGCCTACTACATTTATGTGGTATGAATGTAGTAGGCCATGACTGCGTGTATACAGTGTACATCCCACATATAAACCTTTCTGCATTTCAGGATACTTTGATATTCCAGCATTTTTCTATCTATTGCTTTACATCATCATTGAATATTTCGTCTTCCTAAAGTAAGAACATGAGGTAATGGTATAAGAGGTCTATTGACATAATCCACCGTTTATATATTTCAGCTTATTTATTGCTGTGTTGGTCGACAACTTCCAGCTCACTCTTAAAGTATGATGTACAGCTTCACCAATCTGGAGAATAGCTTATTTAATGTTTAAATATATCAATTGCAGAATAAACTTTTGAAGAAAAATGAAGAAAAAGAGCGTTTAAGCAATAAGATCAAGGTAGCTACAGTAGGAAAGTCCTCTTAGCCAAGATCGTTATATAAATCCTGTCCGTTTTGTTACGGTCAGGGCGCCCTTTATGTCCCAGCCTATAGCTCTAAGCCTCTAACTGTACATTGAAGCTTTCGGACTTTTGTTTCTTGATCGGATGAGGATGGAGTATGTAGTCATACGGCTATCAGATATTGCAATACTCCAGGGAAATGCGTAGCAATAAAGTGCGGAAAAAATCAGCTTCTAACGGCATTAGCCTACTAGTAGGCATGTTGGAGCAGGACCTCTGATTGCTTCCGTAGACCGGTAGAACTCTATTCAAGCGTCGGCAAACAAAACGAAAGCGGCGATCCGAGCTCTCATTTTATTCTAGTGCACTGTGCGGGTGCGAGGTGTGCATCAATGTGCAGATGTTACGCTAGATACACAAACGAACCGAGATATTTTATCTTATAAGTTTCTATTTTATATTAGGTAGGCAACTTTGAGCACGTCACGGTGCACGTGTTTTGCTCCACTCTTTTTTAGGTCAAGGTGAGCAGCCATGCTGAAAATGTGAGCGATGAAGAATTGGGGGCCATTAAACTGAGTCTATTATTTGCAGGTAAGATAAAAACATTGCAATTACTATTACTGTAGAGTACATAGAGCGTACTTCTCACCTATTGAGCAGATAACGACGATGATGCGATCGAAGCGGAAACAGCGTATGCAGAATTCATGGATACTGCACCAATCGTGTAAGTGAATTGCGATGATGAAGTTTTTCAATTCGTTATTATTGCAATTTGGACAGCGAATATGATTCGGTGGAACAATATTACAACATCCTAGCGTCTATGGAAAAGCAAAGTCACATCCATCACAACCAGTGGTTCTGTCACCAGAAGATTATCGACATGATCGTTGACGTAAGTATAAAGAAGTAGGCTATCGGATAATTTGCCGCTTTGCTCCATTCTTCCACAGAGAAATATTGTCAAAGAATTGTAGCATAACGAGTATAATAATGTATAATGTCTTGCTACCCCCAGACCTATCCTCTCTAGAAGCCCTACTTTGTTATGATTTGTTGATCGGAAGCTATGCAGCAATCATCTAGTCGATTTGAAATGCTAAAGTGGACGCACTCATATCGGGTTTCCCGATATCTTGAAAG
Organism: Botrylloides violaceus; assembly: GCA_030412335.1. NCBI lineage: Eukaryota > Metazoa > Chordata > Ascidiacea > Stolidobranchia > Styelidae > Botrylloides > Botrylloides violaceus. The sequence goes on along the minus strand of JASFYC010000825.1, from coordinate 64,730 downwards.
AAGCTTACTATTCCCACCTAGCGGTGCAATGATTAAGGTGCACCATTAAAGGTAAGCCTACAATTTAAATCTCGCTCTTGTTGCAGAACACGGATGACGTCATCGAAAGAAGTTAGCCCCGTGTATTTTTTAAAATCGTCAATTTAATAAATATACAGTTACTCGCATTCATCTTGGTGCTTTACCGCGCATACATCGGTAGAATCTGATATATTTTTTACTTCAGTGGTCGCCGAGCCAAAAATATGGCTGTTTTCTTGAAGTTGATCGTCGGCACTAGGGTTATTGCTCGGGGTCGTTGCATAGGGTTTGTATTCTGATGAAATTTCTCCATCTCTCTTCGTGGGCAAAGTTTGCCCGATGATGTCAGAATCTTCGGCGGTTAGAGGTGAAATTGTTCGGTTTTCTATATAGAAAATATGACATAACTTATTACATTATCGAAATATGGTACGGCTGCGGATTGTACCAGTAGGCTATTTCGTTTTGAGGGTTTGGTTGGACTGATATATTAAGCCTATCACGTGACCTGATCCTCTATGGTTCAACGTTCGGTTAATTAAGGTCACGACGGATGATTAGATAAGCCAAAAACTTGCAACTTGCAACCATGAGATGGTAAGTCAAAATGGCATGATGGTGATTGAGTTCTATGACTACAGTGCCGGTATCCTATTACTTTCTTACAAATACACTCCTCGCACAGCACGGTAAATCAAAAGCAGGATAATCAGAACTATGAAACATTGTAAATATGACGCACCGTTGAGCATTTTTCCAAGACGTATTGGCGTTAAGACCTTTTTTCGCAATATATTGAGAAATCCTTTCTTCTGATCGCTTTTCGAGGAAATGGGCAATCTGCTAGATCTTCCTTGGCTATCATCATTGTTAGTGTTTTCGCGGGGATCATTCGAGGAGGCCTTATCATTCAACGTCTCTTTATACATTTCTCGAAGACGCTGAAAGAATATTTACATATCCCAGTAGAACACCCATAGCAGGTAGTACCGGTAACATACACACGAATTACCACTATCAGAGTCGACTCCTCGTCGCGATAATCTCCAGGTGCCGTTTTCGTTGAAGCTCTGAAAGCATGTTTGTAACAGTCACAACCAATTGACACTGCTACAGTAAATTCCTTTTCATTTCAATGTAATTATCGTGTTGATTGATTCAGCGTCTACCGTATCCTTGTAAGCTACGTTTAAAATGCCTGTGCTTGCGCACACGCCACTCGGTTCTCACGAGCTCACTCGCTCAAGTTATCAATATAGGCGTACATTGGTTTTGCGGTACGCTCAAGAGTACGGCCGTGGGGCGTGGACGAACGTTTTAAGAACAACAATTGTTGTCAGAAGTGGGATTCGAACCCACGCCCCCATTCGTATGTTCGTATTATAGACATCTTCTCGAAAATATATAGCATAGCAACACCGTCTTCATGGTGTGATAGCAAGGCCATGGCTAGGCCAAGAATTTATTCTCGACCGCGTCATATCCTGAACTTTACGCTCAGACGCTAACAATGACTAGCTAGCGTAGCTGCCTGCAGCTTCGCAGAAAGAGATCAAAGCTTACACCGGTTGGATTCTTTAAAGCGCCAAAGTGGCGAGTGTATATGAATGTGTATGATACGCGGCGCAAACCGTCAGTCGCGGCCGATCCCAAACCCGGGCAAAGAAGATGAATGTTGCGGCAGTAAGGCTAGGCCTACATCAGGCCGGGTGTTAAATCTATAGTTACATCATTTACTGGATGTGGATATCTGCCCAAGAAATGAATGAATGGGCCAAGGGTAAAGAAAGAGATAAATTAAACATTACTGGTCGAGCCAACTGATTGTGATATCGATATGCAGTCCGAAACGTCACAGACATTGTGTTTCACCTGGCATCATTTCGTGGTTTGAGTCCGGGAGCCATAAGTAAAAGAGGGGTTAGTTTTCCGACCGTGTCTTTCGTCTCATCATCCCGATGTAGGGCATCTGTAGGTTGACTGCTCGTCTGTTCCGCGTCGTCATCCGTGTCCAAACCGTCATGATGACTATCTGGTGATGCTGTGATGATACGGCTTATAAGCTAGTTTACGGTCATGCTACGATCGGCCTTATTGGCGGTCCAAATGAGTTTCTATCACGGTATGAGAATGCTAATTCCAAAGATATCGCACCGCTCTGATACAAGACGTTCCGCAAGTACGTAGTCCGGTCGTGTGACGTCTGCAGACTGAGATATTCCTGCTTTAACTTGTGCAGGCGGCCTCGGTTTCGAATTAGCTGTTCGATACACGACGTCTTTGTCTGAAAATATACTTTTAGTATGCTATATGCGACAAGTCCGTGACCTAACCATATTTTTCTGCATACAAATAACATAGAAATATCAATAAATGAGGCAAGATGGTGACAATCGGTGACGGTGGCAATTTCTTACTATATATAGCCTACTTTGTCAATCCACTGTCATCGGCTTCGATAGATCTGAGGGCATAGTGTATTTTGAAGTGATATGCATGTCACGTGTCATTAGATATATATATATATATATATATCAATACATACAATGTACATGATCTTGAAAATAAGCAGCCAGATACTCGAAGCTGCTGTTTCTCAGAAACTTACCGAAGACGCAGTTTCAACCTTTTCTTCATCGCTCGCTTTCACTAAGGATAGCGCCTTAATTCTTGCTGGAATAAGAAGACCGTCGTCGTCAGCTCGGTTAGGAAGAGGATGAACTGCAAGGAAAAAATCGATTGTAGGTTTCCTGTAGCTCTTGCTCCATCACCGGATAGACTAATTGAATTCTTAATACCATACACTTCAGCAAAATCATTGCAACAAAACAACTCAGTTGAAGTCAGCGATAAAATCGGAACACACATTTCCCAAATCACGACAGATCGGGGGTCCTCACAGGTTTAACAATGGCCTTCGATCCAATTTATTGAAGCTCAATCCATAAGATTTTGGCCATGCGCCTTGATGTGATTGGATCTCGAGATGAAAGAGTGAAACCAACGATTTGTTTTGCCGTACTGAATGTTGATTGATTGATCGCCACTCATTTGTCTCTGTACGTTGTCTCGTTGCTGCAGTCGATGACTTCAACAAATCTACCAAGAATAACTCGATACTCACGTTTGAAAAACATTGATTCTTTCATGACATTTTTTACAAGAATGTCATTTTGCTCAAGCTCATGAGAGTATCCGTACCCGAATATGCCATATCGAAAAATGTATTCGAATTGTACATCAGCTATTTGTTTATCTTTGACAGTCAGTGACAGGGTTTTGTATCCGTACATTTCTTTTATCAAGTCAAAGAGGTGCAAAGTTCCAACCCTTAAACAAGATGCGGCTCAAAATATACGTACAGTAGGCTATATGCAACACTGTGTCGGTGTATATAGGAGTTTGCAACTAGAATGAAGTTACAACTTTTGGAAATGCGGGAAACAATTTCTTACAGGGCAAAGCATATGGTTTGGGGAGTTCGTTTAAGGGTTGACGATAACGACCAGAAAATACTTTATATGTTGATAACACTTAAAGATAGAAAAGCGGCGGACCATGTATGATATAAATGTTATGAATGACGGCGGAGCTTATGGCGTAGATTGATCCGATGTGACAACCCACCTTGAAATATATGAACACGATGCAACAGTTCATAGGTCTACTATAGGTAGAACCATGGCCTACTTTAGTTCCTACCTAGAGTAGGCCATGGTAGAGCTAAAGTAGGCCATGGGTGAACGCAAACAGATTGTAGCAAGATGGTTAAGTGGTTTCATTGCACGCAGCCTACTGCTTTGCCTAAGCGATATTTTTCCACTTAGGCCTATTAATCTTACCCAATACTTCTCCTTGTTTTTGTGCGTCCGCAGACTTCAGTCAATTCAAAGTGCATTTTATTGCTCAAATCCTCTTTATTGCTTGACAGATCAAGGCTAAATACTTTAACTTCGTTGAGCCGTATCTCCGACGCGGCGACAGCGGAATTTTCGCCGATGTTGTTGCTCCTTTCGCGTAACAAATCTTGGGAAACGGTTGAACTAAAGGAAATAACTGAATACTCAATTTCAATGACGAGGGAACTTTGGATAATATGCATGTAATACTTGCGGGACCACAGAGCACTGCTTTTCCTATTTTGCTTGATAACAGATGAATCCCTTGGGGCTTCTACAATTTTGCTACACTTGACGAAATCCTGGGATTGCAAAAATCTCACATGCTATTTCTATATATGATATTACAAAGTTTCGCAGACAAAAATAAACCAACATATTTGTCCCTAACTTCTCGAACCTGCACTGCGGTCTTGAGATACAGGTGGTGACTATCGGATCCGGATGCAAACGACGACGTGACAAAATACGTTTTGCCGAAGTTTTTTATTGTCTTCAAATGTAGGGTGAGTATTCCTAAGAATTGTATCGCGTAAATGCACAATTCGGTAAATCTGGAGAGGCGATTTATTAATAGAGCATATAGAGAGCAGCATCTGAGTGAAGTTGGCAACGACGCTGCAATCCGTAAAAAAGCTCACCTTGTGGAGGTCCACTTGTAAACAGTTGTCGTTTTTTCTTTGCACTCGGATCAAGATCTTGTAACACCAACTTTGCAGCAGCTGCAGCCTTAGCTTGCATGGTTGAGTGATCTGACCGCTGAGACTCCATTGCCAGGAATATCTTGCCAGATAGTGAAGGTTATCAGTACAGTATATCAACTTTATCAACTGTGCTGAGTACTGCACCATATGCGGAGAATAACGTTAGGCCAATGAAATACAGTAGATTTATTGGTGTGTGACGTGATAAAGCGTGCGACACTCCCACGCCACATCCTTGTACACTAACTACTGGGGGTAGATCCCCACAGATAAAGGTGAATTCCGGAGTAGGCCTTTGCAATACACCACGTTATCTCTTTTTAGTTTATTCGTTGGGTCAGATGGATCAGATCCTGTCTGTCCTCATCTTTCGGGTTGAATTTTGGTGACTCATTTCAGTCTCTACCGTTAGGCCCAATCTCGTGGTCTCTGCAATGCTTGCTGTTGATTGGTCTGCCGTGTTTTCACCACAAACAAAACCATGAATATCGAGTTTCTGCTACTCAGCAGTGGCATTATCAGATGAATGATTGCTTAGAATGCGGAACCCAATTGTGAAGATTCTTCCAGTACTAATGGTGTTATTGTAGAGTAGCTCAGCATACATTAGTCCTTGAGAGCTTGTCATTGAGTCAACCGTCATATATTCATAGGAGCCCCACGATACTCAGAATCTGTTGGATGATGAAGAGCTTGATAGAAGTTTTGTCCAGTCCACATATTGTAGTACAATTTCAAAGACTTTGTGGTTTACAATGGAAAGATCCTGATCGCATCAAATGTGCAAGGAATGAAAATGCTGTTGCAATTAAAAGCAAATTAGTGTTTCACGTCATGCGGATTGGTTCGGAGTTGGCCGGTGAAACATTTTATTACGCATTTCTTCCAGTGTGTAGCTGGGTTTTGGATATTGGAGTTGCCAGAAAAACACTATGTAGCTTGGCTTTGGTTATGTACATCGGACAAAGTGCAAAGGTAGAACAGTAGTCTGTTGTATTGAAAATGTGTCGCTACTGGGCTGATAGTTCTTCCATATTAAAACAGGACATTTTGAAACAGAAAAGGCCGGCTTCACCTCCTGTAATTCGTCTTGAAGAAAAGTATGAGACAGAGTATGGGATGCCATCAACACATGCAATAACTGGTACCGTGGCACCGTTTGCTTTATACTCATTCACAAAAATGGTGTACCAGGTTTGTTCGAATATTTATCATTTATTTTAAAAGATTTGCAACAATAAATACAATCATTGATAAAAGTAATGCAAAATGTGCACCTCTCGTACTTCACAGATTCCAGAGTCAACATGCATCATTGTGGCATGCGTTTGGACAAATTGGGTTGCAATTAGCAGAATCTATTTAGGAATGCATACCGCATCTGTAAGCCTTAAAAAGTGTCTTTTGTATTGTATGTTATTGGCCTATCTATTGAAATCTTTCACAGCAAATATTATTTGGAGTTGCTGGTGCTGGAATTCTCCTGCACTACAGTCTTTCGTACATGAATGCTATTGATGCTGTCATGGCAACGAGTAACATTGCAACGACCCTTGTAACAGTTGGAAGTGCTGTGTCATCATGGGTGATTTTCAAGCTTGATGCAGGACTAGACCCACACACCGGATATCCAAGATGGAACACTGCACGTGGTGATCAAGTCGAGATTATGGGATTCACTGCAGGTAGAGAAATCCTTCAAGTAAACAAGTTTTGTGAATGTGCTAATTTTCTATCCTATATGTGATCTGTAGGTTTCTTAGTTGGCTCAAAGTGGGCTATTTCGCAGTGCCTGTATGCGCATCGTTCTGTGGGAGAAGCTTTGACAGAAATACCGCCTTGGAAGACAATGAATATCATACAAAAAATGATCGTTGGTGGGATTATAATTTTACCAATTTCGATTACCATCAGGAAATTGACTGTTATACTGTTTGCAAAACTGAATAGTGTTCCACTTGATGACTTGAGTGCTGCCAAGAAGCATCCCAAGGTGGAACTGCCATACAAGTTTGTGACTAATTTTCTCACTGGAGCGTTATGTACCTCATTTGCACCATGGGTTTTTAATAAGTTACATATGTGGTAGGTCATTTCCTTAATTATGCTTGTTCTTTAGACATATATTACCACATTATGAATTAATCAAGTCATATTGTTTACAAGTGAAAAGTGTTCACCAAACACCTTTTTATTTCTTTCAAGAATGTGCAATAAGTTGACGTAAGAATCGATTTAATCTGTCATTAATGCATGATTAAGAATTAGTACAGTACACCTACTCTTTATGTAGGCCAACATATAGGCTGATGCCATTAATACAACATGGAAATGTGTTTTGTAGTTACGCTGATATTGGAAGCCTAGCTTACAGTAGGCTACAAGTGCTAATTTCATAATCAAATTCCCAGCATGAGATGCAGAAAAGTTATACAGCAAACAGTGTAGCGTGTCAGACACTGAGTCCCTGGCGAGAGCGACAGTAGTGTGGACGAAAATCAATACCGGATAAATCCAGCTAAGCAAAATTGAGCCGCACCTAGCACAACGCTTTATTATAGAAGCGCTCTTCTCCGTTTGATGTCTAGTAAGCCCTGCACACATATTGAAATAATCAAGCCCACTTACATTCCCCTTTTCTCACCTGCAATTCTGTTGTCAAGACAAACATGAACCCATTGTAAAATACCAAGCTAAATCTTATTTACACAGGTCAAAATGCACATACGAGGCCAGTTTTCGACCGCTTACAATGCAACAGCACTGCTATGGTGCTAACAGGCTCAACTGTGAGAAACAATTTCCAAGACGGAAATATACATAATCCAGCTAAGTAGATAGAGAGCCATCTTTTCCGTAGAAAATGAGACACGACAATGATTAGCAAAAAGTATTTAGAAATGTAAACTGGAACAACAAAATAAACAACATCAGAAAAATCATCGATTCATCAGCAATTAATGTGTTGACACATTTCTTCTGCTACTTTGCCATTTCCTTATTTTGCTAATTGAATGAATTCAGCCTTCAGTTTCTTGCGCAACGACCGCAGTCTCTTCGCCAGCTCCAGCAATATCCTGTCAATCATACCAGTTCCTTCATCACAAGTTCAATAGTAAATGAAAATGACCTGCACTACATGTACCTCGCGTGTAATTTCTGTTGTTGTCCCATCGCTGTTGGTGAAATAGACATTCCCATCTTCACCCTAACAGATATAATCATACTGGTTATTAATAATGGATTCAATTTTCAAGTGTGATTATCTTGTCTACCTGTGTGAATGAACTTCCTGGTTGACCAATGATATAACCCTCATCAGTTTGAATTAGACTGTAGCCTTCTGGTAGTTCCACATATTGACCGTCACCAATTGGCACCAAATGTTTCCGAACTTCCCCCTCTATATCAAGATATGTAATGGATGTTAGTTTGAATAAGAGAATAAAATTATCGTCACAGCTAAAAATGCCATACCTGATCCCTCAGCGGTGGAAGTAGTGATTGGCACACCATGTTCTGTGATGAAATATTGTTCTGTCTGATCGGTAATGCTACTATTATCAACTGCTGATGTAGCATCCGCGATTGACATGAGTTCTCCGGTAACAGGGTTAAGTGCCATCGTCTCCGAGACAGTTTCAGTTGTTGAAACCACGGCCTGTTGCTGTTGTTGTTGTTGCTGCTGTTGCACGGTAGCTTGCATTTGGGCAAGGGCAGAGGTAGCAGAAGCGGCGACCTTGTGTGTGAGATAGTGTCTTTCAGTAAGTATACCAGACAGTGGATATAATAACCGAACTTGCTTACTTGTACAGACTGTACATCAGCACGGAGAAGACTTGTATCAACAGGAATAGTGTGAATTGCATTAGCAGCCTTGTTTGATAATTGGTGGCTCATGCCTCCGAGTGTAATCTGCCCAGTGTTCTTTAATTGGTCAATGTAGGCAGGCCTCCGTACCTATAGCGGAAAGCAAGAATTTAAATCTCAAGAAAGGATACAAATCTGGGAAATGTCCTGGTACCTGAAGACTGTCCAATTGGCTTTTACTTTGTAGAGCATTGTACTTCATTGATGCTATTTTCTGTCCATATGTCGGCTTTCTATACGTCTTTGGTTTATCGGGTGCAGTGCTGTCTGGGTGTTGTTTAATGTTTGCAAAAGGCTGCTGGTGCTGATTCGTATAGAGAGGTTTCGTCTGTTTCGGTTTCATATTCCTCTGTGCTAAACGTTACAAAAGTGATAATGTTAGAGACAAAACTTCCCATTTACACAGGCATGGACAATTGGGCAGTGTAAGGCGGGTACTCGTACTGGGAAGATGGGCTGTTCAAGATTGATATTGTGAATAATTCATGACAGAAAGTGTGCTACTGTCTTTCAACTAACATGCTGAGGTTTTTATTAAGCTGCGCTCTGTTGCGGGTACATCTACTTTGGCTTGGGATTTTGAATAGCCTATGTGAGTACATAACTACTGTCAAACCTGTGGCTTCAGGCAGTTTCAAACGAATAAGTGGAGAATCCATCTTTGATTTGATGAAAAACGAATTTGCAGCAATCATTTCTGTGGTAATCGTCCTCTGTATTCCGCATATATGTGCATCAATACTAGAATTACTTATTTGTAATGAATTGGCAGCCTGCAATTGTATTTAAGAACATCAGAATAATCTGACAGCAGGTACACCCACCTAAAACCTAAGTTGTCACTTACGTCAATATTATAAACTGGCATGAGAACAATTTTCTCCATCCTTTTGTCACCTCCCACCTTGTTGGCTCGCCTTACAAGCGTATTATACCTCAAAGCTTCCTTAGTTGCATCATTATGCAAGGCCTCAAACTCTTTATATAACTTTGGGAAGCTGACCTTGCCTTCCGGTTTGTGCATTTGTCCCGCCTGTTAATCGAATTCCACAATTTCCAAGATGTTGTATGCAGTGAATAAAGTAGATCTACAGTATGTACCCGTACCTTGAACAGAAGGAAATCCCCGATATTGATGGAATCAAATGCTTCTGGCAATAAAACACTTCGTATTTCCTCAGTTGAACATTGTTCTAGCAGCTTTCGCAATCTATATTTATTGTCGATGACTTCATTTTCATCCAGTTCTTCTACATCCGGAGCAGTCTCATTGATAACCAGTAAATCCGCCGATGAATCTACTGGCGCAGAGTCGGCAGGCTTATCCTGAAAATGTCGGAAAATATATTAAACTTAGAAGCACTATATATGACGGAATAAATAGAATATATAGAAAAACAAGCTACCTTGTCATTTTCTTTCACCGTATCTGCTTCAGTCGAAGCATCCGGTTCAATAATACTCTCATCTTCCTTTGTCTCTGATGTTATGAGAGTCTGTTCAGTAGAACCTTCGTTATCCTTGTCCACATCCATGTTTTCTGTACTTGTTACTACCTTTTCAGACTCTTCAGACTTTGATTGCTCTTCTTCGGTCTTTTCTTTTTCTATTTCCTTCTCAATATCTGCAGCTTTCTCCTGTTCTTCCACTTTCTCTTTTTCTTCTACTTTCTCCTTTTCTTCTACTTTCTCCTTTTCTTCTACTTTCTCTTTTTCTTCCACTTTCTCTTTTTCTTCTACTTTCTCCTTTTCTTCCACTTTCTCCCTCTCTTCTGCTTTTGCAGTATGCTCTGTAGCTCGACTTGTGTCGGCATCCACCGTTGTCTTACCAGATTCTCTCGTATCCATTTTCTCTTTATCAGGTGTTTCATCCTTTTCCGTTGGTTGGGTGGTCGGTTGGGGAGCAGGAGTGGCAACCTTTTTCGGTCTACCCCGATTTCTCGGTGGAGATATTACCTCCTTCTGTTCATTGCTCGTGTTGGTCGGCGTAACGAATTTATCATCAGACTCATCGCCTGATGACTCACCACCAAGTCCTGCAGATTTGCGTTTTGTAAGGCGTGCTATATCAAGAGCATATCTGATAAAAGTAATATAGATTCATGCATTAGTGTCCATAAATTGCAATCGGACACAATTATCAGACTCACTTTGACGGCTTACGGATTCTACCAGACCTTGATCGTTGAGTCTGCATGACAGATTTTTTGAGCTCCTCCTCTTCTTCGGCCAATTTTCTAGCGATTTCAGCCTCCTGCTCTTTCTTCTGTTTCTCCTCTTCTTCTAGCCTATGATTGATTAATTGAATTATTTAGCATGTGTTAGGTGATTGATCAGATTACTGACCAGGACTAAAACACGCTTGCCTATGACATTTGAGACTCAGCACGACCAACGATTGACACAAACAAGGTCACAACCTTAGCAATTTGGGAAAGGGGCAAAAAACCATCAGTTGAGCTGGACCGAAATTGGAATCCTGAGAATTTCTTGTGAACCACGAGAAATTTCCCGTGCACTTTGATAGTCCTTGCAGCAGGTACAATTAATTTTGAAACAGTGTGATTAGCATACTGGTAATGGGAAATTGACCGACAGCTGGGCAGCGCGATTCTAAACTATTGGGATTTCAGTACCAGTGCTCTGAATCTGAATAGGTTGATATTCAGTGCAGACTCTGGTACTGTGCATCAATTATTATTTAACGCGGGGTAGGCTTATATCTATTCAATTACCCTAAAATTTAGCACATCATAGCAGAAAATGAGAGCTAAACAAACCTTTGCTTTTCTTCCTCTTCTGTTTCCTCATTCTTTTCCTGTTCTACTGACTCATCCTTTTCCACAGATTCTGGTTCCACTTCCATGCTTTCCACCTCATCCTCTTTCTTCTCAGCACTCTCCTTTTTCTCAATCTCAGCAGCATCTTTCTCCAACTTTGCCTGTTCTTCAGCATCAACATTTTCTATGACAAGTGGGGGCAGTTCTTGTTTGGTGGTCAACACAAGTTTGTAGTATGGATTGAGCTCTAAATTCGCGAGGACTTCTGCATTTATTTGGGATGTGTGCACTCTGATCTAAAAAGCAAACGAGTCAGTCAATAACAGCGTTATTTGCTAATGACAGTGTGGGATGGCTAAATTTGAAATCACCCAAAAACTATAACCGTGAATCCAGCACTTCCAGAAATTTGTAATATCTTGCCTTAATGATCAAGTACAAAGAGTTCCACTGGATGTGCAAACTCATATTTAATTTTCCACAGTGTCAGGCATTCAGTCTTATATATATTGTAAACCAATCACTTGGATATTGATGCATAAACAAAGTAGGCTACCTATGGTACCACAGTAGATTGACCAACATCAGGGCTGGATGATTATTGATTATGGATAGAATTTCAGATACTTGTTCTCCATAATGTTGTGGTGCGATATAACAACTTATAAGTCATGCAATTGCCTATAGGCCTTACTTCCTATTTCCCACTAGTCAAGCTACAACCTCCAACCTTAATCTTATTATGAAACTATTATGTTAAGTAGGCTTACCTCTTTCTTGGCATTTGCGTTGTTGACGCGTGCTAGCAAATCTGTGAGCATAACTTGCATTGGATATCCTCCACCTTGACGATCCCCGGACAAATAATTTGTGGCATATGGACTCGAGTCTGGCAGCACTCTCTGCTTTCCTTTCTTTTTTGCACTACCATAGTTGAATTTGAACCTGATGAAATTAGACATGAACATGTTAGACCAATGTTCCCACTTCCAGTTTAGGTCAAAGATATTATTCTGGCAACTTACCGATGGTCATATTTCATGGCTTTGGCTGGGGCTAGCAAGTCTTCTCCTTCATCGAATTTGTAAACATCACTGTCAAAGTCCTCGTCTGCTTTGCGCTTCTTGCTTGCTGGAGAGTAACCAGTCGGTAGCAAGTGTCTTGGAGCGCGTGAGTAACTTTTTCCGGATGGAACATGACGGAACACAACCTTGGATAGAAAGTGACAGAGCATAGATTCTCATTCTTCATTGCAAACTCTTTTATGTAGGGAAATCATGATAACAAGCAGCAAACAAGCTCACACAATTGATATATATATATATATATACACTAGCTGGTTATCCCGAATTCATTCGGGGATACAACAGAAGACGTTGTAGCACTACGCTAAAATGCGACCTCCATTTAATCGTGGGTGAGACGCTTCCCTCTCTTCTCTTGATGAAGAAAAATGGCTCCCCGATTCACTTCTCATAAGCCTTATCTAAATCCGTATGAAATATATCTAAGACACCGAACTGAAGGACAGTACGTAAGCAGGACGTTGTAGCCAGGCTACTTTACGTGACCAGACGTTGTGAAGAAATTGTTCCGCTAGATGGCATAACCGATCTACAACATGCATCTGTGATTTCGGCATATCAAAACGTGGAAATAACAGCATTGGGCAATGTATAACTTGGGAAATACACAGTGGAAAAGCTGAAAAACCACCCGTTCGAACGCATAACGTCCGTCCCTACATCTCTGTAAAATCTTATGTCGATAGCTTAATTAGGAAGTTGATTCGTGCACATACATACATACAGACAAACAGGCTCTTTCATTTATATAGGCCTAGATATTATACAGTATCCAGGATCACCACAAACGAGAGTGTTCGACTGTTCGTTCTCTCCCTATGAACTGGCCAAACATCCAAGATGTGTAATTAAGTAGCCTAGATATACAGATATCTGGATACAGCTATGCTATAGGTATAGTGTTGAGAGACAGTGCAGCTCTGTTCAGCACAATAATGATTTAATCAATTAAAAATCCAAGTCATAAATTTACCTTGATATTTGGATTATTTTGTAAGGCCACGAGCTGGTCAGGTGTGATCTGTGACTGATGGATTTGAACCATTTTTGTGCCATCCTTTGCTGTTTTAACATTGTTTGCGGAAAACTTTAGCCCAGGAACTCCTAAGTTGAAAGTAGGCGCAGCCTGAAAAAAATTTCTCATTGAAGACAATCTTGTATTTATGACTAAAACTCTATTGTGTCTGAAGTGCCAGTACTACTTCTAGTTCCGGGTATGGGATATTCTAACCAAGCGGATACAATTTTGTGACGCCAAAACAATAATTTTGATATTTTGAACCAATTAATGTCTAAAGTAAAAGATTTTGATTTCATGTGGAAGGCCAGGCTTACATCTACAACAGAAATTAAGCACAATCTCTGCTACTTTCTTCGAGGCTAAACCATGCCTGTCAATCAGCAATATAAATAGTTATCGTAAAACTTTATCCGGAACTAGCCTAACAGACATGATCATCAACACTTTAGGGTTTAGGGTCTTATTAGTCAAAATCACCAACATACAGTACGCACAGTAGGCATGCCATACTTACAGGTTTTGCCTGAGATGCTTCTAACGTGGTGGCTGGCTTCTCATTTTCAGCAACATTGGCATGCGTCTCAGTGCCTTCTTTTTCATTCTGTTCTGTCATGTGATCAGTGGTATCCATCACCTCATTTTGCTCACTGCCAGCATTATCCGCAGTCGGTTGATTAGGCGTGTTGTCGGTATTTGGATCACTTGTGGCCTTATTGACATCTTGTTCATTGGGAGCGTTATCGGCATTTTGTTCACGAGTGGCCGTATTGACATCTTGTTCACTGGGAGCGTTATCGAAATTTTGTTCACTGGTGACATTATTGACATCTTGTTCATTGAGAGTCTTATCGGCATTTTGTTCATCATGAACGTTATCTTGATTTGGTTCATTGGCAACATTATCCATACTTTGTTCAACATTAGCATTATCCACAGTCTGTTCACTCGGAGCACTATCCACAAGCTCTTCACCATTCGTGTTGTCTACTTTGGGTTTGCTAATATCGGTAAGTATTTCCTCTGGCATGGCATCATTCATGTTTGATTCCTCAGTATTTTCCACTAATGGCTCGGTGATTATTTTTGCCACATGATCGTCAGGCGAGGCAGTAGCAGCATCCAAAATATCGTCTAAAGTATCCGCAGCCTCAGGCGGATTATCCCGGTTTAAAACAGGTTCCTCGCCCAATAAATCCGTGGTGTTCGGTGTTTCACCGGTTGCATTGCTGGCATCAAGAGCTGGAGGATCAACATCCATTTCACCTGACACACTATGTCACATTAAGGTGCCTGAAGAAAAGAAACGAGATTGATAGGTGTGACGTGCAAAACCTATTACATGATCAAGTATAAAATTAGCTAGGCCTACACATTTAAAATCATTATATATATATATGGACAGACAATCAAACAATAAACCTATTTAGTTGCCAGCAAATAATAGGGCCGGCTGGATTTATGTAGAATGTTTGAAATGCTGTATTAATTAATGTGGGCTATGATGAAGTTTCCATTGTGATGTCTTCACCAGAATCCGTTTGGGATATCCAAACAATTTGCGTACTGGAGATATCTTTGTTATGCATGTCAATAACGGTTATGCTTTGTAACTTGTCATCATTATTTCCATTGTTGGAACGCAAAGCACTTGGACATGGCTGTGGCGGGATTACAGTGAATACATTTGAATATGCTTGGGATTTACTTGGGGATACTACTGCCTGAAGAACACTTTCACAAGGTAATGACATTGGTACACTAGGGATCTTTTTGGCCTTCTTAGAAACCACATTCCCACCAGTCTTGACAGGTTTCGATGAACTTGTAGTCTTTATTTTATTATGTTTTGGCTTGGGTGGATTTTCATGATGGTTCCGCAAGTGAAGCTTCAATTCAACCTTCTGACGAAAAGATTTCCCGCAAACCTCGCAGGTGAACGGTTTTTCACCGGTGTGTACTCTACTATGAACTGTTAGGTTCCATTTTGATGTTAGTTTTTTATCGCATATTGTGCACTGATATTTACTCGGAGTTTCTATATGAACTCTTTTCTTGTGACGTTTAACATCATTGAAGCTCTTCCCACACAGTTCACATATTTCTCGTCCGCCCTCATGAACTGATTTGATGTGTTTTGCCAGATTGGAGTGCATGACACCGACACCGCAAAGGTCACACATTACTTTCCTAGTATGAGGGATGGAATGTTTTTTCAGCAAATGCCCTCCAACTGATATGCCTTTTAATATACATAATGAGGTAGTTGAATCAGTATTGTCACCACATGTGTTGCATAAGCATAACAACTGCTTCCAGTGCATATGTATCAAGTGTTGGGAGAATGCATTTTTTTCAGTAAACTGCTTGCAAAATGGACACTCCCTTGAAGGATTGCTATGAACAGTACTTTGATGACTGAAATATTCATCAACATCAATCAAATTCATCTCGATTTGATTAGAGAATTCTTCTTGTGCACATTGTTTACATTTGATGTATAATGAAAAATGTTTAGAAAGAACATGATGACGTTTTGTTACTCCCACCACTGTCTGTTGGCAAATTTCACACACTGTATCTTCAGACTTGCTGACCAAAATTTCAACTTGATCTGATTCTAAGCGCGACTCAACCATATCATTACCAATATGTTTTAAAGCGGCATCTATCCATTTTTCTTCATCTGACACATTGATATGGGTCTGTTCTTCAATATCATCGATGTCCACATCTACTGATTCTTCCTCAGCATCAAGCTGTGATTTTTGCATATCAAACATTAAAAATTTTGGCGATGGAGATGGCTCTTCTGGAAGGTTACCAATGAATGAACTTTCATTGTCTAGTGCGCAACCTAAATGTTCCTGCTTGTGTTTGTCGAATACATCCAACAGGTGCTCAATGAATGATATATCATCAGCAGACCCTTTTTCTTTAATCCATCGCTTTGCAAGACACCCACTAAGATTCAATGACACAATGCGTTCATTAGGACATTTCATGAGTGACACCGACTCATTCTTTGCATTTTTACTTGGTATTCGTGTCATTCCACATGAAGAAGACTTAATAGAAATGGTATCCTCAACCAGTGTACCCGTGTCACTAGCCATTTCGGTAACACATACAGTGATATCACCCAAGCCAAAGCCACATGCCCTCACACCTCACCATTTACGGTACTAGAGTTTGCATAACATACCAGAAGCTCGAATGTGAAAATTAAGGTCCAGGTGAAACTACCTGAGATACGACGAAAGCGTAACCTGCCTCCTGCCTGTCCTGGGACCGGATGTTGCCTCTCACGACATTGTTTTGACTTTCCCGCTGATGTAGCAACAGATGCCGATCTAACAATCAGCAGCGAGCCATAACCATCGCGCCGTCACCAACACCAACTGCATATCAGCAAGTATCGGGTGTATCATCGTCCGACTTTAAGTAGTGGCATTTACACTGGATTTGCTTATGAATCGATCGTTTCAAATGTATTCACTGCTTTACCAGTATGTATCAGCTAAAACGTGAACGCAGCGAACCATACATTCGAAATTTATCGATGAAATATCGGCGCGCTCTAAGATGTTACGTACGTATACCAGTACGACATGACTAAATTTAGAGGTCCACGCAACGGCACAAAGCCTCTGTATTTTCAGCTTCTGCGCTCTATGGGCGAAGTTACGTTTTGAAATATATCACCCACTAGCGAAAGGTTTTATATAACCAACTGGATTTCCCTTGGCTTCAGCAGCTTTTCTACATTTCGCGCTTTCCGCATTCCGCGCTTTCACTCCGTACCCAGACAGCGACAAGTGTGCTTTACCGGCAGACGTACCAGTCGCCATTTTTACGGTTCGCAGGACTTTGCAGCTTTGACCCGTGTGAAACTTTTAGCCTCTGAATTGCCTATCTAGCGGCGTGTTTTGGGTAAGTAAAATAACTAAAACACATTATAATATTTTATTTATCATCTAATACATATATTAGACTATTTATGCGACATTATGATTGGCGGGAATGTCACTAGACATCCGAAAATTTGGGTGAGCGCTCACTGACCCGAATGTACGACGATGTACAGCGTAAACAAATAAAATCATGATCTTCTGGTGTACTGGCAGCTGACTCAGTAGTTTATTTTATCATAACCGCCCGCTGTTCTACAATGTAACCCATATATGCAACCGCAGTTGACTATGTGACATCTGTCGTCCATATACTGTATGTGTATTGTGTAGCTTACCGTCGTATCCATCACACAACGTTCATGATCCTTATTATATGGCATAAGACCGACGTCCAGTCCTCTCGGCCCATATGTCAAGGCAATAATTTCTTGTACATATAAATACTTGGCTAGTTAGTTTAGTCTTCATATCTTTCTATCAAATGCCAATTGGGGTGCCATACTAAATGACGGGCCAGGTGAACTTTGTGATAGTAAATGTCGGACTCGCAGACTATAAAATTTTTCGAATAGTCGCCGGAAAATAGTAAGCGCTCCTGTTGCGAACTCACTCTGAATTATACTATCAGACTAATGTAACCATGCCATAGCTGCTTCAAAGTCTGTGGTCTGCCATTTAGTATTTGGTTATTCTGCGTGGTCCATTTGGTCTGCCGTTCGTATGAGCCTATCAAGTGTGTGAATATATAATTGCCACTAACAGAACCGACTGTGTGACAAGAAGATGGCAGACAACACTGAACAATCGGTGACATTGGATCCAAGTGTCTTACAAACTTCAACCGACGGCGAAGCATTGCACATAATGTACCAAACTGAGGATGGTAAGCAGCACTTTCGACATTCATTTATCAAGTTACCATATGCTATTAAACTTTGTGGAGTGTACAACCATTGCTATGCTGCATGAATTTATTATACATCGGCTTGACTGCATTGTATGGCAGATCTCGAGAACTTGTGCACGCAAGAATTGCCGTTCGCACAGATTTGCGCTCATTTCACATAGCCCGTTGATCAGTAGGAGTCTCAATTCCAGCGTTGAATTTCTTTCAGTGCTACTTGTCAGCCAGCATTCCTATGCTCAGGTACCAGGCAGCGTTCTAGATTCTTTGTATCTGATATATTCTCAAAATGCTTCTTTTTCAGTTGTGCTTTTCTTTGAAAACTCGTTTGAAAAAATTCGTTAAATGCAGTGTGATACTATTACTTACATGATACTATTACTTTTGCTCCAGGTCAAACTGTAACAACGATTGCTTCAAGTACTGAAGCAGCAGATATTGTATCGAAGGCTTTCACTACAGTAGCTGATGGTGGTGAAGGAAATGTTGAGTATATTACAATGACTCCCGAAGAAGCAGCAGCAGCTGGTGTTGTTGCCAGCCCAGACGAAGAACAGGTATGGGGACTTTTTGATTATTTTTGTTGATTGCATTTCCATAGAGTGAATGAACGTATTGATGTGATGAAGTGATACCCTATTAGCTTATTCTATTAGGCCTACATTAGAATTTCATATATTCTTGTGAAGAATATAGCATAGCCGATGGCAGACGATCAATAGATATCGTAATCGTAAATAAGATTCACCACAAATTTAACGTCCAGCCTTGGTTTGTTGAGAATTATAACATTCGCAAGCTTTCAGAGACTCCGCTCTTTCATCAGGAGAAAATGGAATGTTATAATTGTCAATAAACCAAGGTTGGACCTTAAATCTGTTTTGAACCTTCTTTATGATATTTTTTAGTTATCTCGTTAAGGCGGTAATATTAGTGTTCTGTGGTATCAATTATGTTAAAAGACTGCTCAGAGGATTGTTATGTTTTGCATTTGCGACTATCCATCATAATTATAGACCTTATTAAATTATATTTTCAACGACAAGCCTTATTTTTCTCAAGAGCTTGTAGTTAATTTTAAACATGATATATATTCAAAGTCTGGATATCTTTAGACTATAGTTATGACCAACAGTTGGTCACCATCCTTATTATTGTCCAGGTTGTTACCACCTCTCTTCAATTTGATCCTGCAAACCCATCTGTTTTATACACCGCGGATGGAACACCTATCAATCAAGCTGATCTCACTCCTGAAGAACAAGCATTGGTTCAGGCCGCCTTGCAGCAACATCTGGCTGAGCAGGAAGCAGAACAGCAGCTAGCAGCTATGCAAGAGGTGTTGTATTTCATGTAGGCTTCTACCATGTTTAAGGGTTAAAATCACCCTGTCCCGGATCGTATGTAATGATGTGACCAGGTGACTTAATCACTTAATCTGAGTTACAAGTCACTTTAAGTTACCGAGACCGTAAGCGAAAGTGATGTCGGAGTGTATTGATATTTTATATACCCGAGTGCCGAGTCACAAGTCAAGTCGAATCCAAGTCAATCGATAGTTTAAAACTCTCGGTCATGACTCATGAGTGTACGAGTCAAAAACAAAATTGATATATCAAATGAGAAATATGATTGGTTAAACAATAATCACTTTTCATATCAGGATGCACCTGTTCAAGGTGAAGCAGCGGAAGCAGTTCAGATACAGAGTGATCCCACCGTGACAGAAGCATCTGATCAGAGTGCAGTGTCTGCCACGGCAATTACAGAGCAACAGCAATTGCCTTCGCCACCTCTACTAAAGCAAGAAACGCAGCTTGTAGCAGCGACACAACCTATCATGGTTTCCAGTGGACTGAAGGGAACAGTTCCAGACACAACAGTCACTTCTACAGGCGAACCTGTAGTGTTTAAATCTATCGGCGATGGCTTTGACCTAGCATCGCCGAATACAAGTGCTTCACAGATTGTCCAAACGTTAGCGAACAACGTTAGAAAAAAGCAACTTGAAGAAAAGTATAAACTTGGAATGCAGCCAAATGTGTTGAAGGTAAATGTCATTCCAAGATAATCATTTTGACCAGATTCTTACAAGATCAAGATGGACCCTCACACTTGACACAACCCATATGTTTGTTTTTGCAGGAAAACAACGACAATATAAAATATTCTGAGAAAATTGTCATCAAGGAAGGACAACCTCAGGTCGTCAAAGTCCCAAAGAAGCGGGTAACGGAATATAATGCTAATGCTTGGTGTCAAATGGAATCTTGCCGAAAATTGCAATCCACACCTCCATTCTAAAAATCCGACATACAGTACAATACTTTGTGTATAATACACAGAGGAGTGAAGACTATACTTTTTTTAAATTTTTTGTTGACTTCTGTTGATTGTGTTGTTGTTGTTATGTAGATTGTGTTATTGACTTCTGTAGATTATTATTATATTCTCGTTTCAGCCGGAAATCCCCGCTGCACTTGCAAATTTGATGCCTAAAGTTGAGATAGGAAAAGATGGAAGCCAAGTCATTAGAATCCACCAGTCACAAATCACTCCAGGACAATTGAAGGCTCTGCAGGTATGCATATGGTTAGACTCTTGAAACTTCCTTTCGATCTTCTCAACACTGTTACTTGGTGTTTTCCAAATTGCACAGGATAATCCCAATGTGAGATTGGTGTTCCGACCTGCTAGCTCCAACAGGGCAAAAGCACCTATTGCACCACTCGATGCAGCACCTCCAGCAAAGAAAAGGGGCAGACCTCGAAAGAATCCGGATGACCCCACCGCTAAAATTGTTTCTGACAAACCTGATTCTGAACCAGAAATTGAGGACCCACCAGCAAAGACCAGGTTAGTTGTGTGTTCCAAGTTTTTTTATTTGCCACTGACCCGTCCTAGTCCTGTCCTTGAGCTTTTGAAAACACCGGTAATTCCACAATAACAGCAAGCCAATGCAATCCAGTGACTGCCTTTCATTTGTAACTCTCCAACTGAAAATAACCATCACGTGTAAAGCCAGCGAGCACTTACTCACTGCAATATCATGAATTTGCGACACAAATTAAGTGGGAAATACTGGAGGTGTCACAACAATGTTATTATTGTTTTACTGTTGATATAAGGCTTATTAGAGTCATGCCATCATCTATAGCCAGTGAAATAATTCTTGTTTTGTCCTAAAGATGTGGACGTGTATCAAAGCGACCTGGTTACACAAAAGACTATTTGACACCCAAAATTTCAAAAGATATAGACGAGGATGGCATGGATGATGTCAGAGAGGACATGTTTACCCCCAAAGCAGATCCTTCCGGCATTCCGTTTGGTGACAGAAGACCAAGAGGAAGACCCCCTAACAGTGGTATGGCCAAATACCTATTGCAATAATATCTTGAACTTGCCAGTTATCAATGTAATTCATGATACATAACCTTGGTGTAGTATTGTAATTGTGATATTAACTTTATTGAGAGGCTTCAGTAGCAGCAGCATGTCGATGATATTATTTACTAAATTACTATAATATACTTTTCAGCTAAATCTATCAAGCGTGCATCTTATGCAAGCAAGATCGAGGCACTGCAGGGAAGAGATGAAGATAGAGATTATTATTCAGTTGCAGCGGTATGCTTTCAATCTTTCAAACTCAGGCATTTTATACAATTGCTTCAATTCATAACATTGTACTTGCAGTCCAAGCCGAGTCTGACACCTATTGAACAAGCGTTATCTACCAGAAGAAAGAATAGACTCCGTGAAATGCTGGGCGCTTGCTCTGAAGATGAGATAATGGAGGTTGCGATGCCACATATAGCCAGAGTCTTTTCGCTTTGGGAATTTCTGGTTACTAAGGTGCGCGCTGTCAATACCGCTTAACTATTGTAGCGGCTTTGAAAAATGAAGTCAATAACTTCAATTTCATTTCATGCAGGTGGAGAAAAACAAGATGTCCAGAGTGTTTTTCGCTGATATCTACAAGGAATATGAATGCCTACATAAATATGTTGCCAAATTGGCAGAAAAGTATAAGGAGGTGTGTTGCGAATTTCGTTTTCTTTATATTAGCAGGCCTATATTTTGATGACATTGTGCTACCAGGTTAATCCAATAGCTGCTTCAAAGCCTGAACGTGTCGGACCCGAAATATTGAAATTCACAGCTGACCTGGTACGCTTTCGCGTGGTACAGTTTGTGCGGGTGGGGCTTTGCTTTCGAGCAATGACTTTTTATCAGGATGCCTTTGCTACGGTCTGTTACAAAAACTTGATAAACCAGGATTTCACTCACCTTCCTCATTTTGGTTACCTTGTCAAACATTCTGAATTCTCGCCCATCAGGCCATTGAAGAAAAGAAAATTGCCATTACTAAGAACCCAAAACCAACAGACGGTGAAGTGAATTCTGATACAACGGAACAAACAACAGACGAAGACAAGCCTACTGAGCCAAAAGAAAATGGAGAAGTAACTGAAACTGGGGAATCAAAAAATGGTGACATGAAAGAGGAACAAAGTACAGAAGCTGGCAACGAAGTAAAAATTCTCTTCACAAAGGTAACTATAAGCTGGATTGCAATCGCTTCCAGTCTATCTCTCGTGTTTGCTTGAGTAAATATTAGGGACTGGTATGAATCTACCGTCACATATTTGTTGGTAACTTATAGAATATATATTATTTTGTCTAGCTTGCTGAATCATTGGGGCTGCAAGGTTCAACGTTGGAAGAAGCCGAAATTAGTTTGCTCGATCCAGTTGATGCTATTGGGCCAAGAATCATGAGCATGATTAACGCAAGCGCTAGAAGGGGCCACGGATATGCAAATGAGGTAGGTGGTTGACTCTCTGACCGCATTTTGTCCATGCTGATTTTTGTGGTTTTGCAATGTCCTCTAGTTCAGCGAATTAGACAGATAGGCGTCACAATTTGTCAGCTTGTGTAAACCAAGCGGATCGTGTCCGAATCGGCATACCCGGTACTTAGAGCAGAGGGATGATTGCCAAGGTATTTATTGCAGATCTTATTGTACAAAGTAGGCATTCCAGCACTCCAGCTGTTCTGGGAACTTTTATGATTTATGATTGCATATACACAGGCACAATTGTGTTATGCATTCAGAATCGCACGTCTGCATTGTTGCTGTTCGATTCAAGTCTAAATTCACTGTCACCTTTTGTAATGATGTTTGCAAACCCATTAATATCTCGTTTAGTGACAGTTGATACCTCCTTAGCCCACACACAATGTTGCTTACGACATCACAGTCGGTGTTTGTTTTGTAATGGACTCCGAAACCCGAAAGTCATGATATTGATAGCATTTCTGGTCACATTTCATTCAATTGTGGAGTTGGATAAAAGATTGTTGTCCCTTGTCAGTGTAATGCATCATATGGATAGCAAGCCCCTAGCATTGTCATCTTCATTGGCGTGTTATGACCTGTGCCATTTGCCTTTTCGTATTGAACTCGGGGAAAGTTGGCCTTCTGAGTACAGGGTCTTGTTTAAGGTTGCAAACTATGCTATGAAGGAATGCAGATTCTGTGAAAACGGTCTTGTGTCTGTTTTGTGAAGCGGAAATCAATTGTTTTGTACAAACATTAGACCCAACAGCAAGCACTTGAAAACAATTGAAGTTATTCGTAATCTTGGCTAGTTCAAATATTTCAGATTTTAGCTGTGTAGTTTACAAACAACCCCGATCTATTACCATTTCATCTACGGTGTCCTATCCTTAATGAAATCTGAACGACCCTTCCTGTATTCCAAGGAATTGTTGCTTTAAAAGCGGGTTGATTAGGGTTACAGATTGTGTACAAATCTTGTCGCAGGCCTCTTGATATTGTGGCAGTGCCGTAGCTAAAAACTACACAGCAATTGTGCACCAAATATGTTCCGTCAGTTAGAAGACCAACTTGGTAGGTAGCTCATCTCATGCGCTTGAACCAAGATGGTTTGTGTATTCTGTTATGTTGCAGCCTACCCACTAGTTACGTCAGCAGTTCAGCACTATTTTCCGTCCCGATAATTGCAGGGTATAGGCCTAGTACTGGAGAGCCGCAGATGCTACATATACAATAACTATTCGGTGAAAGCTTCACTGTGAAACCTTGAGTGCATGAATTCATCAATCTAAATTCGTCTTGATCAAATTTTCAGCATTGTGTATACAGGTTAAAATTTATTTTAACAAAATTGACATTCTAAAAGAAAACATGACAAATACATGATATTGAAAGCTTGTATACACTGGAGTATCATCGGTATATTGGCAGCTCACCTTCCAGTAGTGTTCTTATCAATTATGCACAAATGCTCAGGTAATTCATGACTCCTTTCGACAGAAGCTGATTGAATTAGTAAAGAAAGCTTTTCCTGTAGATTAGGTGAAGATTCGCAAGTAGCGTTGGATAGCGTAATCCTAAGTTGAGCATTGGGAATAGGAATAGTTGAATAATCTTGAAAAAATATAGGATAACAGAAGAAATGGGAAGCCTAATAACAAAATATATCAGTAGCTGTGAAGCAATAGTGAAAATATGAATTTGGGCGTGGCTGCTCTCCAACTTATAGCAGTTATAACAAGTATATGATATTTCAATTAGGAAAGCGTGCGCAACATCTTCATTATAATCCTTCATCACTTGTGAGGAAGTGGAGCCCTAATGGTTGTGTTATTAACAAGCTAAAAGGGAGCAACGCCACCAGCGATTTGTATCGCTACAGGGCCATTCATGGAACACTGATTGATCATATCAAGGCTTTGCTGCAGGTTCTCGCTGTTGAAAAACGGGCGTTGGATATGTACCAATCCCGTTACATGTTTTTATTCTTGAGGTTGAGTTGAATATTCAGAAGTGGTACATAGAAACGTATATAGTAACCGTAAGCATACGACTGTCGCGCATTCTTCCACTTGGATGGTACGTGGACATGTCTATCTTGACAACGTGCGTACTGGGTCCCATTAAATCCCTGGCTACCACGAGCTTGACCCTTGGATGATACATGGACGGTTGTTTCAGCATGAACATTCCTTCTTCGTTGCCCTGGACTATCTCGAAATTGTAATGCTGGCGCCTTCTTCTTGCCGAGTAGGATATGTGCAGTATCGGTGTGTTGGATGAAATCCCAGATGTAACAGCGACATAGTGATAAGAGATGCTGAGTGGCTCAGATTTACATTCTTTGACGGTCATGATGTCTTCATCGGCCATCTTACCACACCGTTGCCTCCGACAGATATTGGTGGTTACCTTCAAAATTAAAAAATTTCATTGCCTCAATAGACCTCACACTAACAAAGTAACTTTCTCTAAGCATGCAGGTACAGAGTGTGATCTCTCTAGTTTGATTCGTCAGTTTGAAGGCTACAGCAACAATGGTAGTTAGCTATTGTCCCATTGATGTGTCTCGAGCCGTTTTAAATTTCCCCTTTTGTTGGTTTGTGAAGCTTGTCTAATCTGAGTGTCAGAAGCAATTCAAAAGTGCAACCCAACTCTAGTATGAAAGGCATTAGAATTGGGTAAATATCTATCATTCACTTCAACACAGAATTATTCATGCTCTTGTATTACACACATTTACAAAGCTTGGAATTCCAAGGCCACACAGATTCTACAAGGGCAAGCTACCTTTATCTACATAATAAAGAGATGCTATGTTTTTAAAGGTGTATTGGTTTGAGTTGCTTCTGCAGGGGTTTCCTTGTTGCTGTCGCCTTGGTGTTAGTGGCACCACAATCACACTTACTAGGTCAGCTTGGGAAATATTTCCCACCTGTCTATAACCAAACTCGTCAGTTTTCATGACTTTTCTGTAAATGCTGCTTCCGTCTGCCCGTACTGGACATTTTGGTGGCTGCACACATTGATAACCGCCGTGTGTATTGACACATGTTTCATTCTCGGAGCAGGCTGTCATTTTACGATCGCATTCATTGATGTCAACGCAGTTGAAGCCAACTTTCTCGTATCTAAAAACAGCACCAAAACCTAGACCTAGGCGACGAGCTGATGTTTTATTGGCAAATAACCCACCCCTCTGGACACAGGCATTGATATGATCCAGGCAGATCTTGACATTTCCATTGGCATTTTAGGCCTTCGCCTGTAGTACATTCAGCCTTATCCACGCATTGTCCTATTAAATTCATAAAGTAATTTAGTTTGAGAAAATTTTGGTCACGTTGTTGAAGGCTAATATTTTCATGAGTTAGCCAGGCTGTTGTTTAGAATCGTGCGCTACAATAAATTATTATAGATCGACAGAGAAATATTCGGTGCAGTGGTGTTGCCTGTTTCCATTGGCAAATTGTACAAGCTAAAGATTTTTTACTTATAAATTAAAATTTCCCTTCCGTGAAGTCTAATAAACCAATCACCAAACTAAAACACTGCCAGCCTAAGCCTAACACAGGCATAACCCAGCAAAGAAAAGTGCGTAAGCACGAAGCTGCCGGCTGCCGCGTCAGGAGGAAAGTTAAACTGCGATATGGGCAAGCGTAAAATCCATATTAGTGGTCGAAAGTGATTTAGTCGTATGCGCAGCATTAGAGTTTGGACTGGTTGATTGCCGAGTGTTTGAACTCCTAATAGCAAAGATGCTTGATTTCTAGACTTTTAACCAACCATTTATGTATGAAAATCCTCTGTGGCACCGGCATAGAAACGATCCTTGTATGTTGTAACACTCAGAGAACTCTGGGCATGTTGAGCTGAATTGGCACTCGTCGACGTCCTTGCAATATCTTCCGTGCGTCATCTCATCTTTTTTGTAGCCGTCTTGACAAACGCAATCGTATGATCCGACCGAATTCACACATTTCTCTCCAAGCCCTGTAAAGAAAGTTTCAGATTCAAGTGTCTTGACTGGCAGAATGACGAGGCAATAAATACAGGGTGTATTTCGTGGCACTGTACAGTATACCGGTACAGTCAAAACGGTCAATTTTGCTTGAAAACGGAATTTCTATGATTACATGCTTTGGTTGACCTGTCAGGTTAGGAAAGAACACAATTAATGCTATTAAATTCCCTTCCTCTTAGCAGTCCTGGTATGATAATGATGTAGCCTACGCCATGACACCAGAGGACCTAAATTCCATTTTGCGAGTGGCCTCTTTGGAGTAGATTTGATTTGAACCCACGGATTGAAAGATTGTTTTAATTATAATGCCGGATTTATAAATTTAATGACATGACCTGGACTTTGTTGAGCTATTATCATGATGTCTAGATCTCCCAAAGATATTCATTTAGTACCATTGAAATAGTAGCGCTGACGTCTGTTATTATTGTTATGAACGACAATCGAACCTGTAATGAATTTCTTCTACCGGATGTCAGATTGTCTGATATTTTTGGAACAATAGGGGAGCTACAGGGCTACTGATTTGTGTAACAACCCGTTCCGTCTATTTTTCTCTGCATTCTTGATACCCGTTACCGAGTATAAATGTCAACATACGTCTCGTATGTGTTAATTGCATGTAAATCAATGCCTAATTTTGTCACTCGACTCCGCCTTGTAATCTCGTACAGTTTCCCACCTTGCGCCAATTTCGATATGATTAAGGTATCATAGCAGTGTATCTGTATCAAGTTCTCACAAGTTCTGCCCACAACTAAACCAGCATTATTTTTGTGCCATGGCTCCATGAAATTTGCACAATGGAATATTTTAGACTATATGCATCATCAGTTTGGATAAAATATTTCCTGACCAACCCTACCTACACTTTTAAGCTATCCTAATTTCTGTTAGTCATGGCCTTTTCGACTTTTTGCCAAAAATGCAAAACACTTTGTTGTGGGTGGGGTGTGGCAGAACCTCGAGATCCAGTCAGACAGATATTACGGGACTTTTCTGTTCTGTGTTTTCATGCCTAGTAAGCATAAATCTGCCAATTCTCGTGTCAGCAATGTAATATTTGTCGATTGTTTGATCTTGGTGTAAAGTAAGTGTGATTTACCTGCACACGCTCCGTTTTGACACTCGTCAACATCTTGGCATGTACCATTAACGCCGTCTTCGTAGCCTGCCTTGCATTCGCATCTGTAGCTGCCTCTTGTGTTGATGCAGTACTGGTCGTCTGTGCACGGCTTGTACATGCATTCGTTAACGTCGCGGCAGAATCGCCCTATCTGCAGAAAGATGATTCGTTCAAATCATGTTGTAGTGAAAACATAGCCATTTCAAGTAATTATGGTTGGTTTCTCATTTGTTTGATGACTGGTGTCAGCGTCGACTGATTCTACCCAAATGACAATAAATAATTCGAAATAATTCACTAAGCAATTCTTCCCAAAGCTTACAGAAATGCAATGTGGTGTATCATAATAAGCTTAACTCACTTTCCTTGAACCTGATGAGCAATCGCATCGGTATGATCCAACCGTGTTGATGCATTTTTGTCCTTTTCCGCAATATCCCATGGCGCATTCATCGCGATCAACGCAGTTACCTGTATACGTAATACAGTGCAATTTTATGACGAGACCTTGAGCGTGGGACATTACGATACGGTTCCGCATACCTTCGCCATCTCGACCGTAGCCTCTCGCGCAAAGGCAAGTAAAATTACCCCAGATATTTCTGCATATCTGTCCAGCGCTGCAAGGTGTTTGCTCTTGACATTCATCGATATCTTCACACCCGTATAACGGGTTATATCTGTCGTGTATGACATCTATAGTTATTTGGCATCAGTCAATATAATCCGTTGATAATAACTTACTTTAATCCATCAGCGCATGTGTGGCTGTTTATCAAAGCACCTTTGTTAGCGAAGCACATCTGGGCCATCAAGCTTATCAAGGCAATCCCTGACAGCATCTTCATCGTTGCAAATATTTTTCTATCCAATCACGATGACTATTTGCGGCCTAGACGGCTTTATGTAATGCACCACGTTCTATGAACAGGGCTACTGTAAATGGAGAAGAATATTTCTTGCTAAAATGATTATCTTTGCTCGGCGTTTTTCCGACTTCAAACGAATGCGGACTAGCAAATTTCTCCTGGCTAAGGTTTCACACAGTTGAGTGCAATCGAAGCTTCACCTCTCGCAAATGTTATTGCTGATTTGCTATGTGATGTGATCAGTTGATCATACCCATTTTCCAATCAGACTACCCAACGGTGCCTATCAATTAGCCACATTCCTACAATCGTGAATGCTTTACAAGTGTAACGTTATCCCTCTTGTTGAAGGCGTGAATTGTGTCCGATCAATGCTTCCCGTGTGATTTTGGAAAGCGATCCCAGATCAAAACATCGAAATATATCCTCGGAAAGCAGAAACACCTCAGCGATACTCGCTGTATAAATCCAATCAAAATATGCTATGTTAAACTTTAGTTTTTGTAGACGTATCTACTGTACTGTACTACAACTGTATGTCACGTCACCCTTGCTCTCATACGTCTTCATTTTTTGCTGATTGCGCCTTTGGGATCGCATTTTTTCGCCGTGTACAAACCCTCGCTATCAACATCTACATGAATGTGTATATATAGCATTCCGTCCCTTCAACGTTGCGATTCCTACTTAACATCCGCGATTTATTCATTTTGGCGAGGTAATGTTGATATAGAACTTTACCTGACCGTTTTTAATCTCTATTTTAGTCTCGGTAGTCGTCTCAATTCCTTTCCGCCTAGCAAAATGATCTCGTGATCAAAATCTATTGAAAGCAAACATTCCCACACATTACCAAACAATGTCTCGAACTATCCTCGACTTGTTTCTATATAAATATGTTGGGGTCATCAATAAAGGGTATCTTTCGCCATATAGTACATAGTTGTGTAACGCGACTCGTCGGTGAAAATTTGGGAAATACTATGAGTTATGCATAATCTGATTTTTCTTCATTAGTTGCACGCGAGCTTGTTTAGCATGACGTAATGTCGTAATGTAACACAAGTCTCTGTAAATCTCTACAACAATGCGAATCTACTGATACTATCTCGTACACATACCACTTTCTCCACGCTGAATTATTTTTATGATTACCGTGATGATCGCTGATCGTCAACCGGTATACACCCTAAACCTGGCACTACCAAAAGAGATATAATGCGAGGACCCGGTTTCCTGAGCAGACTGTGAAACATATCACGCATTCCAGTGCATAATAGCTACCTATACTCTTCTTACGCCTTCTGCATTTCAAAGGACACAAGTCCATATAATCAATTAAGACAGCACCGAAAAGGTATTGACTACAATTTGCGATGTTAACACAAACAAATGGGACGTTCTTTATGCCCGAGAACTTGAAGTGAATTGACTGGGATGAATGTTATGTTTCGCTAGATCTATTTGTGAGCAAGCGCGGTTGCTTTTGTTGTGGTTGCGGACTTGCGGCTCAAAAGCAATTAATTATGGCTGTGCGCTTCGCGGAAAGGTCACCGTGGGGCTAATCTTGTATATCGTCATCGCTCTGCCGGCAACGGCTGCTCTGCTTCATCTTGGGGGCTTGAAAAAGTTTTTGAAATTCCTAAAGTGTTTACATCGCGTGTTTGGGGTGTTGCTAACACATTTTCAATCATTTTCGTAGGATAAAAGCGGCAGAAGAAGCTCTTATACGACTTTCACCACTGCCGACGTGAAGAAAGACATACAAGTTAAAGCATCTGCGGAAAGTAAGCCCGTTCTCATCTGCACACGATCAAATTACTCAATGCCTACGCTAGCTTCTCGCTCCTGCTGACATTATTGTCCATTCATGAGTGTAGCTTCCAGCATTCTAAAATCTATAGATTTTCCTAACGAATTGCGCAATAACTACTTCAACAATCATGTTACTTTATTAAGGTTTTTAGAATGTCTCAGCAGTATGCCTTAATGGTGTACAGTTGAAAATAACAGCGCCTATACCAACACGTAGGCTAAATTCGGATAAACTTTCCAACGCTATGCTACGGCTCTCGCTATGTTATGCGTAAAAATACATGTACTAACATCGTATTTCGATGTACTGTAAGTCGTGTAGATGAAAACATTAGCCTTGGAATTTTTCGCAGGATGATACACGGTACACCTAACTTTTCGATCCTCGATCGGAATTTTGGAATCTTCTCTATGCTTTGTTATCGTGAACGCGTTGTAATCCTATTGTTGTGTTTAAATTGCTGCGCCGCTTAGGAGGACCCACTCCTGGTGTAGACGACAATAATTAACAATTTCATCACAATCTCGCCACTGTTGCAGGATTTGTAGATGATACTCTTAAAGCGCTATATCCTGTTTGGTTCTGTCTATTTAATGTAGTTTTGTGTACAAAACACGCGCCGGGTTTCTCTATAGAGACTGATCCTCTTATCGCTATGCACGGTGGTAATGACAACGATTACGGAATGGCTGAATGTGAGTATCTTTGGCATTTATACAGTTCGATGTAGACCTAAAAGCGAACATTGTTCTTGCGAATTTAAGGCCTCAGCTGATGTTGAAAATCTCCTTGCTTGTCATTGTATTGAATGCCGACTGACTGACTGAAAACAACCATCCTTCTGTGCTTGTCATTGAATTCGCTACTTGAAATATTCATAGATTTGAGAGTAATCCTACTTTATTCCTACTTATTGTATTGGTAAGGAGTCGTCGCTTCTTTGATAGCGGTCTCACCTTTTCGTTTCATAATTTACTTCAAAGTGAGCTCTCAGCGATCGACCGCCATTGATTTCTGCCGATTCGACCCTCGTGTTTGTTTGCCGAGCCCGTTATTACCGTCACCTGGTCCGGGAAGAGTGTGTTAGCAAGACGACCACTTGAAGAAACATGTAAATCTTTCATTTGACGTTTTCGGGTACTTGAGCATTGACAGAGTCGAGAATAATCGGAATGTGCTTGTCTGTCAATAACTATTGCGAACGCTCCGAAATCGAGCAAATATCGCCGCGTTTTCCCGGAAATCCCTACTCCGCTTGAGATTAGGAGAATTTTCCTCGTTGAAATATCAAGGCATTGCGTGACAATGATATTCGACTTGCCACTTGTGAATTGGCGGGATCTAGACTAACTGTCTGGGGTGAGTGGGTTTGGAATTACGTTGTAACGCAATGTGAAATCTCAATGCCGACGAACTGTAACCTGCGGTTTTCGTGTTAAGCCCGAAGTGGATTGTTTCATCAGCACCGTCAAACCACGTTTATCATTAACCATCAACTCTTGATTGTGTTATGATATGAGGTACCGGTACATAACTTATTTATTTGGGTGACTGGCAAATTGACCCCGTGGAATATCCGTTACTTGAATCTTTTTGACACTCCTTCAACGAAGCGACTGGCGAGTGGAAATTTGTCACGACTGTTGAGATTAGAAGTCACGTTAAATTGAGAATCAATGCGCTGGAAAACGTGAATGTATATGAAATTATCGTTGTTCAACATTCCAAGCAGCCGTCGTTGAAAAGTATTTTTGTTGTTTCAGCGGTTAAACCGGTCCAAACGGAGGCGACGTCTAGAATATCAAGTGTAACCTCGTCAGCTCAAAACGCTGTCATGCCGCCTTTGAAACCTATGGGTCAGACAGAGCAGGTACACGTTTCATCCGACGCACACGTCGAGCCTGTTGCTGCTACAACCGCCGCCGCGGCGACAGTGACTCAACCCGCTGCAGACGTACCAACGTAAGTAGATTCTTATTAAGAGTAATTGAAAGCTGGTTCTTCGAACGACATCAATCACATGAGCGCACTGGAATAACGTTGCCAATTTAACTGTTTTGCGTTTGCTTTGGAGATGAATAACTTCGCACTTTCAGGCCAATGGAAACTGAAGAAGCTCCACAAAGCGCTGTTGAGACTACTGAGGAAAATGTTGTCGCAGTAGAAGGCGAAGCCACCACTGGAACTGGTACTCAATTGATTCAAATCGGTCAAGGGGAAGACCAACAATTTATTGAAGTACCCGAAGGATACACCTTAATTCAGACGCCTGAGGGTCTAGTCATGTCGCAGGTAATGAGCCAACAAGTTCTTTATATTTGCGACAATGGAATGTTGGGAATGGCAGTCTAATAATATGACACTATTATATTTTTAACAGCCGGGCACCACCATCTCCCAAGGAGAAGATGGCACTATCTATTTCACCCACGCCGATGGAACGACAACTCCTCTGAACGCGGCAACGCAGGAAGCTGTCCAAATGGAAACGGTTGAGTCGTTGCTTTCTTTGGATGGCCAACAGCCCGAAACCTGAGAGATCGGCGTGATCGAAAATAGATGTTTCTCGAGAGGTTACGATGGCATGGCGATGGCACACTTTCCTAAGCATCTTGGAATGCGTGCTTTTCTGGGTGGAAATCATGCCCTTTGATTCCCAGTGTAACATATGGACCTACCTTGTTTTGAGTTTATTCAACTTATGGGTTTTTGCAGATACTAGAATTAAATCATCGAGGTATATTCGCGTTTTGTCGGTCTGAATGGTTAGGATTGGTTTGGCCCGGTAGTCGAGTTTGGGGTGTTCGGTTCGGTTATGAATTGATTTTCATGTAATTGTATATGGAGAGGAAAGGTGTAATTTACGTTAGGAATCGTCGGGAATTACGATTCTATAGGTTTTCTACATACGGTTAAGCTCGCTTGATGTGATCGATCGCTCTTGGTGAAACAGCACAGCTCGGTGCAAGGTTCGTGAACGTTTCCATCTGGCCTAACCGAGGAAAGTGTCACGTGATAACCGTTGCCAGATTGTCCCTATCGCGTAACTCAATGAGAAGCACCCGCCCACTCACGCTCTCTATTTGTGGCGCTTAGCTGCACAGTGTGGTGCCGGCGCCAACTGTACTCCAGTCAGTGGGCCTATGTATCGGGTCAAAGAGTTGCAGGAGTACTTTATTTTGAAATGCAAGGTCTCGGAATAACCACTCCATCGATCTCAATCGGTGCACTATCACGCAACACAACAGCGGCAGCTCAAGTGACTTCTTTGGAGAATAGCTCTGCGATATGGAGCATTTCATGAATTTAGCAAGGTTGGACTATATTTTCATCGTATTCAATCATGGCATTTACGAAAGGTATTTTTATTTTATAGGGTCGATGGAATTCTTGAGCTGAGTTCATGGCAAACTATAGGATGGGAAAATAATGATTGAAGACCTCAAATGTTTCACCGGCTTGAACAGCATCTACAGTAATCCATTTCTGTCAGGAACTGTGAGTAGATTAAGTCTTGCCTACCATTGGTTGAACGCAGTGGTCTGTGAGGAAAACCAATAGAATATAATGTAGCCTACTATAGAATGTCATGTTTATAGCGGAGAACTGTATGTATTCTATAATCAAATTCTTGCGACCCGTCGCCCGCAGTGATGCTCCTGTCCCCTGCCGCAAATATATCGAATGCTTGGCCATGGCTTGGCTAACGTTGAAATCTGTCGCTGAACAAATTTCTCCAGTAAATAAATAGCCTGGTCTAGCACAGTAACGTAAACACTTGTCTAAGAAACTCGGGAGTCGTGAGACGTTCGGTAGACTTGCGTATAGGCCTACTAATATGTAATATGCTGGTAAAGTGGTGATACTGAAAGATGAAATAGCTTTAATCTATCCATGGCCTACTGTAGTTCCTGAGTAGACCATGATCTGCCGGTATACTTGAAAACGTTCACCTGGCAGCTCCTACCCTAGCTGTAGCCTAACTGATGCCAAGATTGATGTTCAGTGCGTACATATGCTGTCGTCCGCCGATTAGATTAGATACTGATACGCTGTCACCAACTGTATGGGGTAGTCTGTCTATCTGCAGGGAATGCCTTCACTGTTCAGTTTGTGCAATGCACGCTTTCTCGGGATTCCATCGAAATCAGTAGTGTGCAAGTCTGGTATATACGACTTAATTAAGCCAAGCATAACAATGAATATTTGGATAACAGAAGGCAAAGCATATGGTCAATCGTTAAGAGTAATGAAAATTGACACCTACTAATTTCCTCCCAAATCAACCCTTCCCAACCGAAATATTCCATACCGAAATCAACTACTGTATACACACAAGCCAACAGTGCGAGAGGGTAGACCTATGTCGCCACACATGACATCTGGTCCTGTATAATAGGCTAATGCACGGTACTCCCGCTGTCGATCATACATATTTCGCTTCAATCCAGAACCTGTCGATAGGTTGTCGCAAAATTTCCTTTCGGGGTGTTGGATTGGATAGCGATCGCGAAGTGACTAGGCCTATTGTTTGTTTACATCGCATAACTCGCCGGCAACACCGACACGACTGCTCGAACGTTTATGCCCTGAAGCAAATGACATCAACGCACGTGCAAGCCACGAAATCGAAAATTACCTTGCGATTGAATTATGATGTCCACAAACATACATGCTATTACGATATCAGGAATTGTTCGTGTATTACCACAAGCCCTTTTTTCTCCCTCTCTACGAGTCATGACGGTACGAAATACTTTGTTTTGTGTAGGTGCGACACATTGGCCAGACATCCGTTCGCCTGTGACAGTTTCGGTGCTGCATTGAATGAGCGACCCGATCTGAACACTTATAATTGGAATGCTGCATTTAATTATGTATGCCACCTTGCCACGATGTCATACGCGTTCCACCGGAGCGACGAACAGCTAGGGGAACGGTAATGTTAATTATTAGTACAACTTAGGGACTGAATTTTCATGTATAGAACATACTATGTTTATTCTGTGAGCGAGTAAGTGGAGCTGGTCTATTTAATATTAGACATTCTTGTGGGTATAGCTATAAGCATAGGCGGTGCATTAAAGCATGATAAAACGCTTTCGGTGTTTTATCGCTGCGATACGAATTACGCTAGGCAGCATACGGAAAATGCGTTTTTTGTGGTCGCGGTCTAGTCAGTTTCACCTATCAGTACTGCAAGTTCTTTCCCTCGTATAGTCACGGCGTGAGTCGAATGATAAATTCGAGACTGAAAACGTTCGGTTTTTAAGTCACATTTCGATTTGATTGTGGCCCTATACCAATATCTAGACATCATCCCTATGAGGCTATGACGTAGTGAAATCTTCTTGACGTTTGGACTAGGAAATTGCTTCGTTCGTTCCAAATCAGGCCTATATGTTAGCTCAGAAGTTTTCCCGACTAGAAAGCCTGATCCAGCTAACCTTAATCCAACATACCACAAACCTTCGGTTCGAAAGCGACATATTTTCTTTATAAATAAATAATTAAAAAAAATCCAGCATCTAGATATCGTCATTTAAAGCATGATTTGTTTCGCAAAAGCACGTATGTTCTACATTCTTTTCACGCAATTCAATGAGCTTTCTTTCTGCGATTACGCCATCTATCTACGGCTACTTAAAATTCTTGAAAACTATAACCAGCGGTAAAGTCATACAAAATGAGCATTGGGAAATATGGTAGAATACTCGATAACAAAATCGCCAGCGTCAACAAAAAATTATCTGTGGAAATGAGTGCGTACAGGTTCATTTGAGATTAAAATCTTAAACTCATAGCTCTGAAAATCAATCGGTTTCTGTTTACAGTCCTATTCACCACCAAACTTGTCGCTGCAATGTCGTTTCACCAAATCAGTCTAACTCTTTGCTTTCCACGTTGGTTTGCTATGGTACCGGTACGACTTAGAGGGGATTATTGAGAAGGCTTTCCTGACTCGCAAAAATTGCTACTTGAAGCTTCACAGGACTTATCATAAACCCTAGTAATAATTCTTCTACGAAACCCTTTGCTCAATTCGAATCCTCAACCCATTTCAACTTTCATCAAATGCTCGATCTCTCGCAAAAATCCTAGACAGATGACACCGAGTCATTTGAAATATATAGAAGTCTGCAAGTGCTGGCTATATATCATCCCCATTGATATAAGTTGTATGATATTCCTGTTTACCATTGTTATCATAATCGATGATGGTCAGCAATCGACATTACTCAACCGTAACGTGTAATCCCAAAGTCAATCGGCTTATTGATTCTACGTCAGCCCCGAGTCTGCGCACTGCGCCATACGATAACAATACAAACTCCTCAGAAGTATTATCTTGATGAAGATGCGTGCGGTATTTCTATCTACACTGTAGTACTTGGGAAGGAATTTTTGTCTCTACGCTGAATTTGAGAGAGAAACGGCCTTGGTTTAATTGATCACATTCATCCATCACCATTCAGGATGACGCATGGACAGATATCTATCGGCGGAATTGGATTAGGGCCCGAAATCTTGACTGATGGACCGCCCAGTTATCATACAGGCACGCTGAAATTGAGAAATATTTTGTTTTCTTCTGTGTTTCTTAGAATCACATTTCTGTATCAGCATCTTGCCATATAATAGAAGTGGACATATTTGTATATGTCACACCCACCCGTTAGCCGTTCCCGTTGTGATAGGCAAGACCAGCCGAAAGCCCGAACTAAACACTGGCAATAAGCCTCGCTTTTTGGATATATCAATGATCTTAGGCTGCACAGATGTTAGTCCCACTTCTCTTGATACCTAAACGGGTTACATAGTAAATTATGCGATAAGTCATTACTAGTTCAACCTTCAGTTTGCAAACTACTCTATTCCAAGGATATAGTCTACCGAACGTACTCAAGCTCTTCCTGCAACAGATTGGCAGTAGCCCTACATCTGAAGCATGTCTTAAGCCATAACTCAAACTATAATGGCTAAACGCGGACTCTGCTAACTAGATTCTGTAAAAGATTGCGTTTCGGGTTACAATGCCGAAATCACACATTTCCTATACATATACTGTACTAATCCAACCCTTTTCTTTATCGAGATCACGAGATTGTGCCTTGATTCATATCTAAACGCAGTGAAGTGTATCACCTCCAATTCAAAGCGACGCCTACCACAACTTCTGAATAAATTACCGACGATTTGTAGTTCAATATTGTACGTGATTAAATTACAACATACATCACTCAAAGCAACGACTTAATCAGCCATTAACTATTATAATCCACATCCTCTTTTCGAAGTAATTACACAAACACAGTATTTGCGTCGAGTTGATTTCGTGGTTCGATTCCCAGCCGAGTCAAACCTAAGACGTTAAATTCGGTGTCCGTTCCCGATCTGATTGGTAGTCAATGTCGGCCGTCGAGGGAGTGCGTGGTTGTGTTAGCCTGACGTATACATGGCCTGAGTTGTTGAAATCTTCATGAATGCAACCATGGCCTACTCTAGGTAACTAAAGTAGGCCATAATGCAACTTTGCGGACCAGATTTCAAAACAGTTTTTCCTTGAGCTTTCAGCTGACACCCGAATTCCGACAGCGAATGGGCAGCCCTGACTCTCACCTGACTCCCGTGCGTCTAGACACGTATAACCACGGGGAACGCAACGCTTGAAGATTTTGACTCAGCCGCGTTTTACCAGGCAATGAGCAGCCCAACCCTCGCATTCAACTAACCAACCGTTTGAAAGGGAATGAGATATGGTTAACGAACAACCATGCTATAATGCGCTATAAGATAATTTATGAAGAGTCGGACGAAGTGAGCTATGCATCGTTCAAACAAACGCCGAGGTTCACTGCGCTCATTTTCACCACTGTCATAATAAACTGCCAATCATTGTATATCGATCTAATTTCTTGATCACATTCTATAACGATAGGGTTAAGAATTGAATTGTTGATGTTGAACAGGTATGTTTTAACAACGACAATTGAAGGTTATCTTCTCAAATCTTCGACACGAACATCGCCCGTGAGATAAAAAACTCTATCGTGACACTCTTTTTGTGCGTTTGAATTGGCCACATGTAACGCGATAAAATCACCGACATTATATCCGACGATCAGTTACGGAACAAAACCGGAAAAACTAATTTTCCACTTGCGTGCCAATATTCGCATGTGTGCTCGCGGCATCTTCACTGAGAAATTTATGTTACCGGGAAATTATAGGACGTAACAATGCAATGACGTCGTGAATTTTTGGACCGTCGTTTCCGAAGGCGACGTTGTCAAATCCTCTTGCTAAATTCCGTAATCTCTATAATCCCTTCAACTTCTTATCTTTGAGATTGTTGCGGGTATATTATACCTTATCTTGATATACACGACATATGGCGGGAACACGCAACGGAATTGATATTGTCAAAAGTATTTTTACTACAGTATAAACCTAGTTATGCATATCGACTTTTACATCTTGTGTTTGAATACTGGCTATTGCGTACAGCATTCAACAACATTACCGAACCGACCATCTGGTGTATGGGCTGTAATTCATATGACGTATGCAGCAGCAAAGTAAATAATCTTGGTTAACGCAAAGACTACGTCACGTCCTGCGGATTGTATACTGGGGATTCGGCGTGGTCACATGCTCGTCAGCCAAACACTCAATATTAAATAGGACCACGTCAGCGATTATTGCGTTCGACTAAAAAGAAGAAATATCGTCGCCCGAAGTATCCTACATTTGACTCGCTTGGACGCTTTAGGAACTTGACAGGTTGACAGATACGTATAGGTCGTCAGTGGTACTCCGTAAAATCATTCTACGGGGGAGTGTAGCGGGGAAAAAGGCAGTCGAACCCCATTCACAGGGGTTCGAGATACTAATTAAATCAACACGCGCCCAAGTAAAAGCTATCCGCACTATCAGAACTCGAAATGTATTTGTTGCTTGTAATCACGTTGCGCTAGAACGTCTTGGCAAAAACCGCAATTGAATCGTATCTTCGTATAGTTATAGCGTAGCCTATACGCCGGTCTGCATATTATGAAAATGTTATGACATCAAAGACCTGTGTCTAATTTATCGCGGTCACGGCCAACGAGTAATTTACAGAACCACATAAATATCTGTGGTGGAATATAACTGCAACAAATGCAACTGTTCTCTCAATTTTGCAACCACTACATGCTCTAACCTCACACTGGTATGACACGAGCTTTATCGCTAAGCTATCAAAATGAGTTATGACATCTGTAATGTATCGGAAAAGCTCTCCCTCTTGTTGATAGACTAACAGTTCTGCAAATAACTGCTCACAAAAATAGGTTTCTATGTTCTACTGATTGCGTCTTACCCTCGCGACCGTTACATCATCAACGCTTTTGGGTAGAGCGTGTACTAACGCGAAATATTCAACATTCTTCAACTATCTTAACCCAACCGCACCCATCACTTGACAAGCACTGTTGCGCGGTATATGCAACGTAATTACAGTCTTCCAAAATATCCCTACACACACGTCGAACGCCCCGAGTCATACTGTGCTATTGTTGATACACAAGACCGGCACAAGTTACACAAATATTATTTCAGGAATCGCGTTGCACGCAATCGCTTCCCCGATCTACTACACTTAAAAAGCAACCGTGACTGACAGTGACACGTTCCTCTGTTTGAACATAGCTTGTCTTTTGCATCACCGTATTTCATCATGAGTGATTAGACCACTATTGAGAAAGCCTTGCGAATTCTTGTTCATTGGAATGCCGATTCATAAACTGGCAACCCCTGTTGCTTGTTGACCATTTCAGTAAATAACGAATGGCAATCACGAATGCATCACAAGACGTAAATGTGATGGCGGGTAATTTGTTCACGTAATAAAGCGTCTACTTTATTGGCCATAAATAACTTACCACTTGGGGCCGGCGTACGGACAGTATGTCAGCGAGGGTGCGGCACCGTTGACATGCAAATACCCTATGCGTCAAACCGCTTCGAAAATAGCGCAGCCTCAAGTAGCAACGCAGCCTGACTATGCATTCATGAAATGCGCTTAAGAAACTTATATAGTCTCTCCAATTTTATTCTTCACTAGGCTACACTATACCTCTATCCCTTGGGATGGATACTTGATTAATACCGCACTTTGATATATCGCATTCATCCGTATAGGTGTGATGAATATAATATTCTTCAAGGTCATCTTGCACCTTTACGTACTTTCATATCTACCTGCATATGTCGTCCTCTTCATTACAGTTGGCCCTCATCACTTCTTCACTGCGTTCCCGACGGTCACAAATTCGAATTCTGTAGTTTGTATCAATTCTGTTTATCACGTCGTATCTAATGGAACTCATTCGCACGTATATGATACGCCTATTAATCTCGTGTCGTTCGCCTTGCTCATTTACTACCAGGTGCTCCTTAGACACTGTGTAACAACAGTGTGGTAATTAATGATATTGACTTTAGTTTTTTCAACTTGTTTCAGCAAATAAATAACAAACTGATTCTCATGTTTGATATGCATCTTCCTATCTACATCAGCCAGCTGAACGCAGACGAATATATCAGTCGTTGGTGATCCACGGGCTTTTATGGAGATTTGGTTGCTAATAATAGAGATATGCCGACGGCGGAGCTGGTTCTCGAACCGTATCGCCCGCTAATTCCACTGCTGCTTTTTCAACAGATTTTGTTGAAGGTTATATTGCCCTGTAAACTTCACCCTCACGTAATCGAGAAAGCGTCTGCAATATCGATAGTAGGGTCGCGATATCGTCGAATCTTTTACAAGGAGTTATGCGAGCTAAAAGCAAACAAATATCGCTAGCTGAATGCGATAGAGAGGGTGTGAAATGGCTCTTTAAGCAGCGATAAAACAAGAAATTCCAAGAAGAATTCCATACGGACCATTTAAAAAATTTCCACGCTGCAATAAATTGTACTCGCTTTTGCGCCAAATCAACGACTTTTTCCCGGGAAAGTGACTATCTAATTGTTAAAAGTAGGCTAGTCTGCGAGCATGACTTAGCACCCGTGGTCTGCCTAGTGCCTCTGAAAGGTTTTTGCTACTAGGCCTAGGTAGCCTTCCCTTCTTCCTTGCGATATAGGCCTTACCTGCTACAAAATGTTGTTCTCCTATTTCGTCTCACTTCTCAGCGTATGTAGGAGCGTCATTGTTTGTTGGATCGGTATTTTGCTTTTGCAGATGCTCCCGTGAGTTTTTAAAGGTTGTTTTGATTTAGGATAGTTTCAGGCCAAGTCGTTCTTGGGTAGGGTAGAAGGCTGTTAACAAGCGTCTTAACAGATATACGCCTAGCCCATGATAGGCTACCTATGACATAATCAAATATGTTTTCGTGACACACAAATTCCTAAGGTACAGAGAAAATATTTATAGGCCTAGGAATAGCTCATACGTAAGCGGACGGCAAGTAAGACTTAGGTAGTAAGTAAGTCTCAAAATCCACATTTTACGATTATATGACGTTTGGGCGTCGAAATTCTGTTTTGTGAATGTGAAGCATAGGCTGAACTTCTGCTTTCGTTTTACGTTAATGCCATTCGTTATTTTGCTTGCGTTAAAGGTCCTACTTCTTTATCTTTTAGGCATAGGTGGTAGGTTTACTTTGTAGTCTGTGTGTCTACGTGGCTACACGCAAAATATGCCACATATGCTCGATATAGGCCTACCTTCTTCGCAATTAGGCTAACGCTGTGAAGATGTGAAAGATTGATTAACCACACCACACACCACACATAGAAGTGCCGCTGGTACGGATAGGTTTATTGAACCACTTTTAGATTTAAACACAATGGAAAATTGGCCTATTTATTCAAAGACGGTGATCTTATAATAATATCAATAACTCAAAAATTTACCGACAGCCCTCAAGACGTCTTGTTAAAGGCGTCGGTAGTCGCAAAGTTGACCGTGCTTAATCTGCCTGTGAACCGATTTGACGTCGGAAAAATTTAAACTTGCATACCTAGCAACCCAGGCTACTCCAAAAGTATTTCTAGTGCCATACACAGTAAGCACTCAGCCTTCAGCCCTCCACGCGCCATAAACATTATGTTCGACTCTCTGTTACTCCTCGCGGTCGTTGTGAG
The DNA here is from genome assembly GCA_030412335.1 of Botrylloides violaceus. Lineage (NCBI taxonomy): Eukaryota > Metazoa > Chordata > Ascidiacea > Stolidobranchia > Styelidae > Botrylloides > Botrylloides violaceus. The sequence continues at coordinate 21,723 of JASFYC010000825.1, read as the reverse complement.
TATTTACTACTCACCCCCTGAAGACGCCACAGAGCAAAGTGGTAACCTTGCACAACTGCAGACGCTCCATGGGCTTCTTGTTATTACAGGAAGAAAATGGGAAATAGCTGAGCATAGATTTGACTTCGTAGTTGGGAAATTAGCCGCTGGCAGTCTTGCAAATGGATGACTGCGACTTGGAAAAACTCTCTGCTGCTCCTGCTAGGATATCCCCCAAATTCAATAGGAAGGTGACGGAATATTCAGCTACTGTTCCTAGCAGCGTGGAAAAAATTAAAATCGATGCCTTGACTAGTGATACTGGTGCTTCATATCAAATTATTGTGAGTGACATCATATGCGAATACCTGTTGCATTGAATATTGTGCATCAAATATTGTTGTAGGGATATGGCGGAGAGAAAACGATTCCCCTTACTGAAGGTGACGTTACCGAAATAAAGATCGAAGTCACTGCAGAAGATGGAACTATCAAAAATTACATAATCGCAATAAAACGGCTGTCAGCTTCTGATGCTGTGTTGTCATCACTCAGTATCTCTGGCACCATACTCGAACCAGCGTTTTCATTAGAGGAGACAGAATACCTGTGTAAGTTATGTTAGGCATTCCAGATTCCAGAGTCAATAATACTAAACAGTACAGTACTCGAGTACCTGGCTATACGCTAGTAATATGACAAGGAAGGTTACGCGATGAATGAGTAGGCCTACTAGGCATTAAGAAATCTGTTTACATTAACCTCAAATATGAATTGTTCGATTTCGATATGTAGGCGGTTATAATGTATTTGGGCTCACGAGTAAAGCGCACCTTTCTGTATGCACACTTTTGTCTAAAATTTTAATAATATTGTCAGGCAAAGTCTCCTGTGTAGATGAAACAGTGACCATATCAGCAACAGCACCCGACAAAAAATGTGAAATATTGGTAAATGAAAATCCAAAAGATGTCCCGGTGAATCTGAACCTTGGTGAAACGAGGACTGTCGTATCAGTCAAGTCAGTCGACGGAAAAAATACGAAAGTAAAAACTACATTGGTCCAAAATGCACGTCGGATGTTAACGATCTTGAATATTTCTAGGAATATCTTGTGCATGTCATTCGAAAACAGCTTCTGTGGCCGATGTTTATTACCGATGCAAATCTTGCGATGAAACTTGAGTGCCCAATGACGTTAGCTCCAGTTTATTGTCCAATTTTGGTAAAGGGTAGTGATCCAAAAGCTGTTTTCTCACAGCCATGCATGGACATGCTAACAAGAAGGTGAGAGTAACGCATGGTTGAATTGGAGGCCAACTTTTTTAGACTTGACTTAGTAACCCAGCTGAGTTTCAAGCTTGTGGATGTGAAGCAAAAAAGATTGTTATCTTCACTGATATAGCCTAGTGTTTTTCCATCATTTTCTCTATAAATCTACGCATATCTTTGAATTAGAGCGAAAGTAAACCCTCTTGATGAGACAAATCTGGAGCCTGAGTGGAGAAGCATCGAGTATGACTTGGACAAGGAAATTACATTAGCCTTGACAAAATCAGTCTATGAGTACAAAGGTATATTTCCTGTTGGCTACATTGACTTAGAGTTTTCTTCTCATGCATTGCCACATGAAGAAGAGATTCCAAATCCATGACTATGACAAAATTGAAAAACTACACTGGTTGGGATGTTGATGAAGTAGCCTACCTTGTGTACTCTTTCACAGGCTGTACGGAAGAAACCATCCTTGGAAAAATGGCATATCATGCTTCTAATGCTGAGCAGAAACCCAAAGCAGAAGTAGACACAGCTATTGTAACAGGATCTGATTGGTATAAAGCAGAATTTGAAGGATCTTCTACATCAACGCCCAACATTAAGCATACTGTTCAGGTTTGGAACTTTGGATATGTGTTTGGACATATTCCTGGACATTTACAAGAGTTGACATTGAAATATTTGTTGATTTGTCAGCATTATGTGTACGATTTAGATTAGAGGCTGGGAAAAGCGCTTGCAACATATGGCAAGTGAATCTGATGTCGACAAGTTGAAGAAAATTGCAGAGGCAAGCATCCAGACTTATAAGTTGAAACTGCCTAAAAAAATCGGTACTGTACTTTTTGAAATGTTATTGTGAGATAACCAAAGCAAATGGCTGTGTCGGTGTAATGTTTTCAGGCGATATGGCAAAATATGATGATGGGGATTCACCAGATGAGCATCTACATAAAGCTGGAATATGTTACGCGGCTGCCATTAAGAGCAGACCGAAAGACTCCGACTTGCATGTTCGATTAGGACTTGTGCTAGAAGAGCAATATTACCTACAGGAAATATATGGTCTGGAAAAAGTGGTGGGTGCACATTTTTTTTACTGAACGAGTAACGGCACATGATGAAAGCACCTTGCACCATGTACGCCTACCCTTGCATATTGAGACTGCACTTTGTTATAGACCTCAATTGTTCATGTTCATATTCATTCGTCAGCATGGTATACTATCCTTTTCAAACTGCAAGCTTCCAAAGCTTCAAGGGCTATTTACTATCAGTTTTATCATACAATTTTGATGCAGCAATGTAGTAGATTAAGCTCCTTACAACATGCGCATTAATGTATATTTGGAGGGGGTAGCTGCGTTACTGGTGGAATTCTGTCCAAGATATTCAGACGATTCAAGTCCTGCAAGGAATTCGATTTATAGAAAACAGTAATTATGGCATTTGGTGAAGCTTTCCTTATGGTCTATTTAATAAGTGTGTGCCAAAAGACCTAGTGTAAGAAAGGTTCAATTAGGGTTCCTGCCCATTTAACGGATCAGGTCTGGTTGCATGTAGTCCATATTTGCAAACTTTGTATTGTATTTGACTTTATTCGACATTTTATATTTTTCAGGAGCATGATCAAGCAGCTGGAGTCAATTTGGCAGCAAAGGAAAGCTCGAAAGACGAGGACTGTGCAGCTATATGCAAACTTCGAGGAGTTGGTCTTGGGGCACCACTCGCTACACAGCTAAAGGCGATTGACGAGGAATATCATCATCTTCTTGACAATGGACAGAGCCAAAAGGCAGATTATGTTATGGCATTGTATGTCTGGAAATCAAAGCAAGCACTCAAGGTAATGCATGTCTGTAGCGGTGCCCGTAGATAATAAACAAGTCAGCATAAATATTGAATATGTTGATAGTGGATTGTAGATAGAGCATCGGTTCACTAAATGGTTGTTCTCTTCATAAAATATAAAAATAACTTACTATAAACTATAATATTCCATTTTTAAATAGAATTTCATATCTGCTTTGTAGTATCCCAACCACCGTAAATATTATATTTTTAGATTTTGTTTGTGTAATATTTATAGTAAGACCGTCTCTTCCGACGTCCGGCCATAAGCTCGCTTACAGGCTGTGTTCGTTGCTAGCGACGCAACCTAGGGAAGGTCTGAGACAGTGCCTATGGGCCGCCGTGATGGCAAGGGGCTTAATCCCCGCCCGGCGCATATCACCAGAATCCTCCGATTGACGTCGGTAGTTGAAAAGTGTTGAGGGTGGCATCATTGAAGTGCGATTAGCGAGGCGGTCGATGGCCGTAACTCAATTCAGACTACTCTATGGCCGGACTCGCACCACCTTTTGCATGCACCCATACGAATGAATAGTATCTTTTAGGACAGACACGGCTGGTTTGTTTTGAATACAGCCTAATGTATATCGTGACGAATCCTTTATGATTCTACAATCTTTTTCAAGGACGGGCAAACAGGATTGAAAGCTTCAGATGACAGCAATCCTTTGGGTCAGGCTTACCTGAAATATATGGATGCGCTCGCTGTCAACCCTAACGATTCTACCAACAATCTGCATGTGGGGAGGATGATGATAGCGCAAGGAAATTTTGACGAAGCGATAACTCGACTACAACAAGCTGTTGGGTTGAAACCAACCAATGCCGTCGCTAGATATTATTTGGGCTTGGCTTTGATATCAAAAACCGATGGTCCAGGAAACAGAAACAATGAAGCACTCAGCTACTTACATGACGGACTGGAGCAAATGCTGCTGAAACGACTTGAAGACGCTTCTGCAAAAGGTAATTTTTAAACTATTTGTGGGTGGATAACTGAATACAAAAAGTTGGTGTTCGAACAAAAATGGAAGAGTAATATGGTCTTTGGCAGTCAACATTGTGCTGTTGCATACTCCAATTGTGACCTTTACTAAATTTCACCAAACTTTAAAAAGATGATTTGACGGTTTCACTTCATTGGTCACCTGGCAGAACTCGAGTTTCATTGTGTAGCAACAATCCTCTAGTTCAGGCATTCTACGTCTTCATCTTTACTTGTATCAGTATAGACTCTGTCTGTTGCAGGAACTAAATCCTCCATGGAACTATTATGTGAGGACCCGTGGAGGATCTCGAACACTGTAATTTTGAGAGGATTTTTTACATTGGCTCAATGCCTTGCCAAATCTCCACAGCCCGGTTGTAGAACTGCCACAGAGATACTGCACTGGTACTGTTTTTCACTGTATCAATGCTGAAATTATTTAGTTTCTAACAATCCCTTTCCTGTTTATAGTATTTGCCTTCACGCTTCAATTGCCCTTACAACATTTCATGCAAGAAATGACATTTTCAAGCAAGTATGTCTAGTTTTACTATACAAGTTTAAACTAAGATGACTGCGTAACCTGAGCTCTCAGAACTTACAGCATTGGCTTGTTATGCATAGGCGATTGTGTATACCAAGTTGTGGTTGGTTTGGAGCACAATACAATATGTTGTATAGCACGTTCTATGTCTATGCGTGAGGTGCATACCAGCATACGTCCCTGTTGTTTTCTTTAAATATTGATATTTTCCATTGACTGTTTAGTTGGAATGGCTTGTACTGGACTGTCACTACAGCCTGTTGGAAATGCTCATGAAGGAAAAGAAGCCGAATCAAGAATTGATCGCACAAAGATGCAACTATTTGTTGGCTGTCTCAAGAAACGTTACAATACCACAAAGTGATGACTTATTACAACTACAAGAAAAAGTGAGTTTGACAAAATAAAGCAATAAAGCGTAGGCATTGAACTATTATCGCTTCACTAATTCATTGTGTACTTTGTGTGTTGTCTCGTTTTATTTAAATCAGGCGCCCGCAACCAGCTGCTTCTAACATAGAAAAGGGCGCAATGACGTCACACTTATAATCATTGATAAAATAATGCTTGCGGCAAGGTGTACAATGTTAGCTTTTGACAATCCACGGGTTGCAATATGGATACGAAGCTAGGCAGCTCTAAATTGGAAAACTAGCTACAAATCTTCGGCTGTTGATCAAGCTACTCAGGAATCAAACGCCCCTGTACTCCCCTCGTCGTTGCAGTCCTAATCATAGTAAAGCCCATGCTAGCCCAAGACATATTCTATCTATATAAATAATGCAAGCCTATCAATATACATATATTGATTTAATCAGAAGTAGCAAAAGCATAAATATCCTATATATCAAGTGACCACTGTCTATTTATTTCTAACAATATTTTTAAACAGGTCTGCCAGAAACTTGTTTGGATGCAACCCAACAACAGCCGCGCGTTATATCTCCTCGGCGTGGCCCAGTTGGCTCGGTATGATAATGATCCAAAGTCTGATTTCGGTGAACGATGCCTGAAAGACTGCAGGTTGAGCTTCCATGCCAGTATATCTCTTGAAGGAAAACCAGCTGCTGGTGAAGCTAAAGAAGAGATCAGTAGTTCGTATTGAATAGTCGGTTGGTTTGCTTAACTGCTAGAATAAATTTCCATTCTTTGCCGTCAGATCAAATATGGTGGCAAGACTGTGTTAACGCGGCCAAACCCAAAAATCAACCTGCTGAAAAAGCGTCTACTCCACAAGCGACTAGAGGTCGTGGTGGATCTGTGCGTGGAGCAGCAAGAGGAGCACCAGCTTCTAGAGGAAGAGGAACAGCACCGGCTCGCGCTGCTCCACCTGCTAGGGGTAGAGGTGGAGTTGGCCCGAGCAGAAGTGGTCCTGTTGGCAGAGGAAAAGGTGGCGCAACCAAACCTACTGCAGCATCAAGCAACACTAAATGCGACAAACCAGAACCTCCCAAAGTGGTTGAGGTTTGCACTAAATCCGTTAGATACAAAGACAAGCTGTTTAGATATTTTTCGGATTTAGGAACCCAAGCCTGACGTTGCCACGCCCACTCCTCAGCCATCTAAACCAGCGCCGATTAACAGAAAAACGTATCACGCACGTCTTGGACTGGCAAGAGCTTTATCGCGGAGCGAAAATACTTTGAAAGATTCGCAAGCAACCTATGAAGACGTTATTCAAATGGCACCACAAGTTAGTACAAACAATATGGTTAAATGTGGGATCTGAAACCAACATATTCATAGTTGATTGGAACTGTGATGTTTTTGGTATGTCTTGGGCAACTTTTGCCTTTTCAAATCAGGTTCATGATGCCTATATTGAGTTGGCTGAGATTCTCATCAAAGTAGACCCGTTAGCCGCAGTGGATGTGTATTGCAGGTAAATCAACTAGGCATGTGTTCGTTTTTCATATTTTCTTCACATTTCAAAATTTCTGGCGCAGGTTTCCTCGAAGTGGAAACGAGGACTCGTTCGATGATGCGTATCTGAGCGGAGAGATCGTTCATATCTTGATGAAACACGAAAAATTTGATGATGCGCGTCTGTGTGAGCATATGGTTGCTTACGGAAGAGTAATGGGCATAGGTATGCTGAATATCTATTGTACGATTAAACTTGACACATATGCAACAATATCAGCGATATTTCTTCTCTCCCAAGAAGCCTACAGAGGGATGTGGAATCTGATATTTCTCGATCGCCTCCACTTACGCTTCCACCACGATCGCGACCTACTGCGATTAGGATGCCTAAATTTCGCGTTTCGAGCCGGTCGCATCGGCGAGGAGCAGACTACCGACACTTCCGCGTATAGGTAGAGATATATAAGAGAGACTCGTACGGCCGCCGGCCTGACCTCAATCCGAAACATTTCATGATATTCCGCGGGCGTATGCTTTATCGTGTGCAGAAAGCGTGGAATTTTTGCGTTTCCAGCTTCCGTTTCCACGTCCCTAACCAAACAGTTCTTAGGTGGGGTGGCGTTATGTTATTGCCTCAGTGTGTTATCACGTCAACAGAATTCCGCTACCCGAATAATGGGAAGAACCCTACATAAACCAAATCATATTTGACTTATGGCGTGGTCGCCATGGGATGTCATAGTAACCACCACACGGCGCATGTAATGCACTGTGTATTACTTATGTAACTAAATATGACTTCTCGCGTTACTTGACCAGCTGAAACTTGCAACTCCAGGATTCCTCACCACTCACATTTCAGGTGTCCTTGAAAAATACATGGAGACTCTTGACGCCAAATTCAAAACTAACCTGTTGAAAAACATCTATGCTGGCGTTCATAGGAAGGACGTGGATGATCCGGATTTGGAAGCCTTTTTCAAATTCAAGTGCTGGATATAATATATGATTTTCTTTATTAGAAGCTCATTTGTAGAAGATTTACCTGTGAAGTCATATGTTTCATAACGTGTTGCTTGTAGTTCTTTTATGCTTGGTAAATTTCACTGTAGTCAAACTTTTTGTACACACTGTCTTTCTATTGATGAATTTTCACAAAATGTTACGACTTAATAACGCTAGTGTCTCATTTATATTAGCCTATATCATTTCATACACTGTACAACAATTTTAGTTCCACAGTGCCAAAATTAGAAGAATATAGTGTTATTGAACTGTCAATATCAAAATGAATACAAAGATCAAACACTAAATTAATCGTTTCCAGGGTTATGCCATATAATGTGGTGGGTTGGTGGCGCTAGAGAGTCGGGCTGCTAACTGTAGTGCCTTGATACGCAAGATTAATTACGTCACCGATTTTACAAACACTTCAGCTCCCACGTTCCAACTTCAAAAACATTTATGCAAAGGTGATAATTGGATTCAGCCACGAAGTGGTCTGAAGAATATAACTCTTTGTTTTATCAGCTTACTCAAATAGGACTTGCCATATTGCATTAGACTAGATTTTAATACAAAATCAATACTAGCTGTTGTTGTTATGGCGTTTTCAACTATCATGGTCGTGTACGCCAGGTCAATGCTTACGGTACACGTGCCAATACTTCTCATTTATAGATCGTTTATAGACCACAAAACCCCCGCCCTCCCCCGATACTGACTGCTAAGCGTGGAGGAACGTATAATGATTTTACATTTTGGCTTGAGTCGGTCAGGAATCGAACCCGGAACCTCCCGATCGGAATGCAGAATGCAGGCAGTCTAAAACAACGCGGCACACTGAGCGGTATAATCACTACTTCCAGCACTCACTCGCGTATTCTAGAATCTAGCCTGAAGGCGATTGATGGATCTGTTCCATCTTTATGAGTGTCGTGCATTTCTTGTTCTCTGGTCACGATTTGTTCTAGCTTTATCGCGAATACACTAATATGAAGAGATAAAATATTTGGTAACACTTGAGATTATTGAACCGATATTAATATTAAGTCAACGCAAACACGGAGGCAATATAATCTACTGAAAGTGTCATATTAAATCTAAGCAGATGTTGTAATGTATATTTACGAAATTGTTAGTTGCTCCATGGTTAAGCTTCCCCAAAAAATTTAAAGACATGACGTACATTGCTATCGACCGAGCTGTTATCTTTTATCGATGATTGATTGCAAGGAACCTTATGTCGTCGCGCAATACAGTAGTACTTGTACTGACGGACAAGTGCACACACGCACGACGCACCTCATATTCGTAGGAACCATAATATTATTCTAACCTTTGGTCCACACTGTAAAAATCCCTACAGATGTAAACTCGCGATAAAAAAGGGGGGTGTTGTGTTTGCTAGGTGATTTCCCGATGGTTCTTCAGAAATCTCGTTGGTTTTATCAACTACGCGGTGTGTATTGAAGCCAGAGTAAATACCCTTTTGCGTCATATCGTGATACATGAAATTTATCGAAGAATACATGCCGTTCGGATACATGGAAGCTTCATCCAAGACAGATGGTTTATAGATTTTGATAGATTATGGCGTCTGACCCCTTGTCCGGACGTTGTTGACAATTGACACAAGGCCAGGAAACATATTGGATCACTACAAAATTACCTGATAAGTAATTATTACATATCATGATGTTACATGGCTAAGGACACGCGACACTTGTGTGTGTAGGCTGATCAGTGAAATAGGGTGAAACGTTACAAAACGACATCCTTGTGTATACGGACGACGACCATATTAAATCTGCCCTTATTTGATTTATGCTGCATCTACACAATAGAGAACCGCCGCTAGATTCGCATGGTCGGATTGCTCTATATATAGGTCTAATGTTACGCATCGGGTCAACCGGTGGCTAGGCAAACTACAATAGGCCTAAATATACAGAATATTGCAAAACACAAAATTGCGTACCAACAACTCCGATAGGTTATGGTATAGGTTTAGTCAAGCTAGTCGTGATCATTTGCCTTCTTCCCTAAATTGTTTCCTTTTCATTATACCCTAACCAGAGGCCGCAATGAAGCAAATGAAGAACGCACATAGCGCTAGAGTACATGTTTTCTCATAACAATTTTTCATTTTCATTACGTACAATGTATAGTACAACTTGCGTCGTTATACTGCCTCGACAACATGCTGCTATTGTTTTTGCGGTGAAGATTAGCGAATTCCTTCTTCATTATTCACGACACGAGTGCAATGCAACGACGTCTGCCAAATATTCTCCTACCAAGTTGATTCGCAAGAGTCAAGCGTGTGCGGTTGGAAGCGTAAATTTATTAATCCGATGAATAATTCCGGTGTCATTATCGCCGTCGTGAATGCGGACGTTTCGCCACTTTCATTTGTAAATTAGCAGTTTCGTGTTTTTCTCTTTAGTTAAAAAAATACGGCGTCAAAACAGAGCTATGCCTTTTCGTTAACTTATAACAACGTAAACGCATTGAAAAAACACAGCGCAAAGCAAAATTGATGAACTATTCTCCTCCACGCATTCTTCGGCATTTCTCCAATTGAACACCGTGGACTGTTAACTGTTTTTTTACGCAAAACGTAACGACTGAATATGAAAGCAAATTAATGATCCGACGCAATTTACTCATCGTACTATCTTGGGCCTGGCGTTTCACCACTAATAGTTTGTTCAAGTGTCAGCTAAATGTCTATAATGCGTGTGAACACTTCCCGCAATACTAACATGAAATGGATGTGTGGACTGAGATATCCAATTACTATTGCAGATGTGGTTGCATTTATTTGTATACTTTGCACAACTCAAACTTTACAGATCACAGAACAAATACTATAAGAACTGAGAGGGCCGTTACGTTATTAGTAAATAGTAACTTATACTAGTAGCGTGGGCAATATCGAGTAGCCTATATACTGACCACCAGTACGTTGGATAATTTCTGAATATACTTAGCATCATCACTGCTTGACTTTGTCGCTGTTGTGTTTAAGGATTAAATTACTCGTATCGGTAGTAAATTCGGATTGCCATTAAAGTTGATTACGTGAATGAGGGACGTTTACCCTATTGACAGTAAGACTGGGTCCGCCTTGAAATCTAGAGCTACCGGATTCGATTCCTTAGCGAGTTAACCTAAAGATAAGAGACCTATTTGTTGCTCCCCTGATTCCAATCAGCGTAAGAGTGTGGAGAGTTTCCACTGTCATAGCAGTACAGGTAATAAGCCGACTGTATCGGGATAAAATAATGGGAGAAATCATCTGGTGTAAACAACTTATGCAATTGAAACACCGCTAATCCAAACAACAACAACAACAACCCGCTCGTTTGATCAAGGCCGATTAATATCCAATGCGTTTGATCTCTGATTTGAAAATCGTGGAACCGGATAACGGTTGTTACACTTGTTAGTCATGGATAATCCGAATGTCTGTTGCAGTTTCAGCTTTAATGTTGCTTTATTTTCTATATAATAATCATAATAATAATACTTTTACCACATGGGATCGCCACAAGGTTTTAAGAGTCCCTGCACGCCGCCAATGTTCTTTAATCACTATCGATTTCGTGTTTTTGTGTTCTCTGTTGGTGAACAAGTATATTTCGCCACATTAGCAAGAACGGCAAAGTCCCGTCTGAATGGTGGTCAGTCGAGCGAGATCGCTTGAATCAGCAGTTAATTGGCAACGTGTTACCGACGTTCATTACCGCAATGACCGAACACCTAACAGCGAATTTACCGGGAGACCACGCTGTTTTTTCTGGGTTAGGAAATATAGAAATGTTCAATTGCTTATAGCTTATAAAGCTCATAGATATGGGCAACTTGAGAAGTGTCAGCAACCTTCTCAAGCGCATGCGCGAAGTAAAAGTAATATACGAGAGATCCCTGCCCAGGCCATTGCAAGCGCAAATAGGTAGAGTGGATCATCTCGATAATTAGATACGTGCATGTTGTATCTTTCCATAGCCTTTATCTTCAAATAACAGTCTACTGGGTGATAGATACCACAATCCCGCAGTTGGTGTCTATACTTTGTCCTATGTTGAAGAATCTTGCCGGTGATTTAACTTATGATGTATATAGTAGTTCAAAAACGTTAATCAGGAACTGTTTGAAGGTATGCTTGTTCTATTTTTAGTCACATTCAACATCGTGCATGACATCGATTTCAATGCATTATAACCATATAAGGTGTCATCTTATATCTACAGTCATATATGACTATATGAGTCTTTTTGTCAACGTTTTGGTGGACTTCTGCTCCATCAAAATCTTTTTCAAAAAACCACCCAAGGTAAAAATCCCGATTCAATTTTTCCCAGACCAGGCATGCAAAAATAGTGAAGCATATTCTTTACAATTTTTAATAGTGATACTCTTTGTTGATGACGACAATGCCGAATTTCCCCTTCTGTTAGCTGCTAAATATGGCGACTGACTATATATCAGTTGGTATTCAACAGGGAAAAGAATCTGTGCCAAAGTAGATACAATGAATGAAAGATTGGAGACACAATTATCACATGATGCCTGATTTTGTAAATACATACAAATAATATTGAATACTACTATCAATTTCTAGCTCACGATTTTCGTAATCACCGTGAAATGACATCATATAAATATGAAATATTCATTGATCCAGTATTTTCGTGTTGTATGACTCTAAATTGCTGTCTATAATAATCTGGTATATATTATAATGATCAACTTTGGGGAAAATGTTTTTGTTTCGAGTGAACTAAAAAAAAACCAACAATTGCATATACGCCATGGACTGAATGTGGTCTCAAAATTTGATCGTTGTCGTATTGGATTCAGGGCGTTTTCAACTGCCATGGCCTACTCTAGGAACTAAAGTAGGCCATGCAACCGCTAAGGTCGTGTACGCCAGGCTGGTGCTTAGTACGCGTGTGTTGATACATCCGGTTTATAATCCGGATTACTATCACAGCCACAACTCTCTGCACTTCCCCGTTTCTGACTGCCCGAACGGACACCAATTTTGATGTCTTTGGCATGACGCGGTAGATAATTAAACCCGGGACCGCTCACAAAGCGGGCAATCAAACCATGGTTTGTAGGAGCGAGAAATCGTTTGCGCGCGAATGCTGAACCACTATTGAAGCCTTGCCAACGCTTTATTCACAGTCATATTCTTCTCGGGTATAAGAACATCTTATGCGTTCAACATACAGCTTACACAGCAGTGCAATCCATGGAATTGGGGAACTCCTGGATGATGTCATGTCTACTCGTCCATAGAAATGCTATATGGCCCTGCAACCATATTGCGAGCATAATATATATGGCATTTCCTCTGTTTTCACAAGCATTTTGCACATTTTAAGAAAGGGATCTTGGTAACATTGTTGTTGGACGTGCGGCAAAGTAGCCTAAACACCATTCATACCCACACGTCCAAGATTTAATTGCCTGCGACTTTATTCTGCGTCTTCGAAGTAGGATAAAAATAAAAGTGTTTGGCCGATTATTATGGTTTGGTGCGTTGCAGAATGATTCAATAGACGTATTCAGTCATGGAGACGGCTCTGATTTTCATGGACTCCTTGAATCCGAAGATGACGGATTAAAACAGCAAATTTACAATTGATTGGCACCGTCGTATTGTCACCACATGACAAAGAGAGATGCATTGAAAATGAATCAAACCACGGCCTACTAAATTCAGTAGGCCATGATCAAACCTGTAATGAAAAACTGACTCACAAATAAGACCAAAGCAGATTTCATGGTGACAAACCATAAAGCCACTAAGGCTAATTGATCTGTCTAAACCCGCATTGTAATCGGTGACTGTGGGTAAAGTATGACCACAACACGTTGACCTTTAACAATGTCTAAAAGTGGCCAATCTTGTGTGGGGTGCAGACATTGATTATAGTGTGATTCATATCGTCAATTTGCCAAATTTAATAATCGCCAAGTTTCTTTTGATTTCATTGAGCTTGTAGTCCGTCTTGAAATGTTCTTTCACTCTTCGCAGGTGGGAAGATACAATCGACTCCCTCCCGAGGATAACTCATTATAAATTGTAAACGAAACAAGTCAGGATGAAAATGTCAACTGTCGATGGAGTGTCGACGTGTCGCAGACGTCTGTAGTATTAGACTCGAAGTCACAAATCGAAAGTGTTTTCTACTTCAAATACTTGGCTCTGAACGTGCTTATCGTCAGTAGGCGTTTTATACCGGGTTTAATCGCTTAACCTCAGGATAATCGTAAACGGTCCAAATAACATGGTACGAGCATAAGATTTGCAACAACAGTAACCACTACAGAAGAGCCTAAATACCGCGACAGTCACCTTACAATTACAGATGATTGATTGATTCACCACAGATTGAATAATCCAGTCTAACTGATCGGGCTGGATTGACGTATACACAAGGACCTATAGTCATGGTGTATAAGATAAATCACCGTTTCTCGTGCATTCCATTCGACTCTCTCTTCAAATGGACTCCATATGAAAGAACTCACTCAAATTCGTTCAAGCTCTATTTACCCGTTGCCAACCATGATTGTTGGAAATACTCCTTCGCTGAGAGTTCACGTATGGAACTCCCTCCCTCTCAAGGTGGTCCAGTCACCCACGGTGTCGTTGTGTCGTTCAAACTAAGATTAGATCTCGCTTCATCAAGGGGTAGTATTTGGCTCATCTCCTCCTTGTCAGTCTGTGTTTTCTCTTTTTTTGTCATAGGAATAGTTTTTCGCATTGATTTTCTTTCCTCTTCAACTGGTGAATAAACATACATACATACATACATACTTACATACATTAAATACATTGTAATTCATAATGACGAATCCGACGCGATACGCGACCAACTGACTCTCAGATCTCAAAAATGAGTCAACTGATTTTATTCTTGCAACCTACACAAACTTGCGCAGGATAACTCCAAAGTGGGAGCAGCGATCTAAATATAGTGTTAGGACCTCTGGGTAATTGAACTATGGTAGGAATATAACAGCCTCGCTTCGTCAGAATCGGATACTTCGACCGAAGATTCCACTTTTACCGGCCATTTGTGGGTAGCCACAGCGCATCGAAAGGATCGTGATTCAAAAGTGCTTTTGAGGCTGCATGCCCTTTCTTTCGAAACATTTTCCATTTGTCCAGCCGCGTGGCCGGCCTTGGCAGGGGAACTGAACATCCCTCTTTAAAGTACACAAGTTGACGGATGTAAATGAATTTGCACTCACATCCCACCGCGTGAGAAACGGACGGTGTTACAATTCTTCATGAATGGGTGCTCAGCATATTTTCAAAATAACCGAAATCAACATTGTCAGATAACGAATTTGAGACCTAGAGACAAATTAAAACCTGTTGTTACAACCCAAAGGAAGCAAAGCCTAGTTGTACGCTCTGCTAGTATTTAGTGACACGACAGCCCTTAAAATCCATCCTCCAACACTTCCGAGAAATTGCGCACGAAATACTTGACATTCTACGGCTAACATTCGATTATCTCCTTTCGAAAATAGCGGTGTAGAGTTAATGTACGCTCACTTGACCGTGAATCTATAAACGAACATGCATATCTTTCTCCCGTCACCGTCTACAGACTTTCGAGCATAGTTTCGATGCAACGCGATACGAACTCGCCGTCAAAACAAACTGCAGTTGATGAAAGAATGCATCCAAAATTAGATTATATCCTTGCAGCTGCAATTGGAATTGCAATAGAACTGGATTTTAAAATCTTGCAATGTCTGCGCCAACGATGCGTGATACTAATTTATGTTAATGCATCTTTGCACAAAACCAGAATCTACACCTTGAAGTTTGATAAACAAAGGATAGGAAGGCCTATACTATTGCTGACAACCAAAGTTATAGCCCATTAATTACATGGATATATACTGTATGAAGAATAACACAACCTGATGGTAAAACAGTAAAGCTGAAACATTTCGTAAAACTTATATGATGAAGGAAGAAACATATTTCGGCCATGGCTATATTTTACAATACATTTTGGGAGCTGCGCTCCAGAGAGCTACAATTCGAAAGTGCTTAGTCGGGTGATGGGGATCCGTTAATGATCGTTCTTGCTCGCGAGTGTCTGCGACAGAGCTTACCTTGGTTTGTTTGATTGCTCGCTAGCTATATTCTTCGTAGCCGTACTCCCTTTGCCTATGGACAATAGACAGAAAAATACAGTGCAATTGTCGACACTTACGGCACGGTTTACTGGTAGCAGCGGACTCTAAGACGGTGGATCCTATCTTGCAACTCATGGCAATATCAAACAGTCATAGAATGAGTAGCGAAACTATTTGTAAATTATAATCCTGACCATCCACATCTTTTGACCCCAACCCTCCTTTAATTCCTACCTAACCCAAAGCATTTTTCTCAGAGCACAATAATGGAACATATTGAGGGTAATGATGTCACATCGGCTTAACATAGGGCGAGAAATACCTGGTGTGCACTGTACAGTTTCTTTGCCCATCGATTACAATGCGCCACGATTATTCAAACGGTGTTGCGTGTCTGATATGGATGCCGAAAGAATTAATAATGAACTATAGTAGGGGCCTACTTTCTTCTTTGAAACAAATTCTTGTTGCATTTAAATATAGATTATTTGTGATGCATCTTCAGGAAATTGTTGTGGGGGTGCGTCAATATATGTGAGGGGACTATGAACGATTTACAAATTTTGTTTTGTGACCGTTGCGGGATTTTCTTCAAAATGTTTTTGAATCACTAGCTTAGGTGATTGTCTCGCCTCTCAGCCTCCAATGTAACAAGGTGATTCTTTTCTATTCTTCAAAGATAAGGTATCAAACCATGGATTTTTACGATGTGGTCGGCACTCAAACATCAACGTGCGGGGGTGGTTGTGGCAGTGAACTGGAAGTCATAAGTATCGGAATAATGAACAATGCATGCACCGATGTTACTATTTTGAGGTGCACAAACCTTGCCACTGGACGCACAGCACAGCCTACACAATTCTGGGTTGTTGCTGATATCGGGGCCTCTGAAAAATCAGGAGGGGACCGATTTCTGACGCCAGAAATCGTAATACCCCTCGACAATCAGACCAAATATGAATGTTAAATCTTTAAATAGTTTGTCTGTTTGGAATTTATGGCGTTTTCAACTACTAAGGTCATTTACGCCGGGTCAATGCTCACGGTATAGGTGTCAATACTTCCAGTTTATAGCCCGGATCACTATTATACATCCACGACTCTCCGCACTTCCCGAAACCGACTGTCAAGCAGGGAAAGAACAGATACCAATTTCAAAGTCTTGGTTCTTGGTATTCTTGATAATAGACGCTGCAAGATAGTGGGTGATGGTAGTTAGACAGATTTGTATCGATTTCGATTTCGTTGCTATTGTAAATGTCAAGGCCGTGGAGTAAATTATATATCTCGATATAAAATGGTAATTTTTCTTAAACGACGTAAACGATCTGCTGTAATTAGATTTTTGAGTTGTCAAAGCATGTGATTATCAGTACGGACATATCTTGTTTTAAGCCTACTCACTTTATGCATTTACTTTGTGCTACTTATGTCATTCACAAAACGCAACAATATGCCTCAAGCTTATCGGATCAGGAAAGTTTGCCGTCAGTTTCACATTCGAAAGAATATGGAGAAAGCTTGTTATGTCAGTGATGTAAGACTTTCGGGCAGATTTTCGGTTTAACATTGTCAGTGACAATAATTATCACCATGCACGACCATGCAAAATGACCAGACGGTGATTCCCGACCTTGACAAGTGTTGAGGACTTTTCAGCGATTTAAAAAAATATATTTCATCTATGTCACCATTCGCATTTGCAACCACTTCTTGTCATTCGAGTCGTGGCCGATTAAATATTTTATGGCCGCATTTGCAGTCCGTGATGTACCTGGAGGTATACTGCTCATAAGCGCCACTCTAGTTTATAATATTAACTACTCCTATTGGGATCTTTCTAACTGCTCAAATATATATGCATAGAGGTGTAAGTCTCAAAATTTCACGCTGACTTTTATTCATAGTCTAAGCGATACAATGCCAATTTGTGATATCGTGCATGCAGTAGGTCGAGAGCTTTTATGAAAGGCAATCTTCTTTCGCAGTCTATTGCGATAACACTGGTAGAATGCAATGAAATAAAACACTTGTTTATATTTTATTTAGAATATATCATCTGCAAATATGCAATGTCAAATATGCAACACAAAGTTATCGAGATATTTGAGGTACTATCACATTCGAAAGCAATGCAAATAGGTGTACCGAAACCTTTGTCAAAAGTGTGCACATTGTTTGAATGCCTATGAAACAATGTATTTTGGTATTTCTTTCGACCCTTTCGGTATTGCATCGGACTTAATCGTATGATCTGACTGTGGTTATTACGACAGATGTCATTTCTGCCACGCAATTCTCTCTTTTTGGCCTGGGACAGTCGAAGTTTTTGATCGACGTGGTTCGACCTGCCAACTTTGCGCAATACGATTAGTGCCCGATTGTACCACAGTGAGCCGTAAAACAAAATGTTATTAGAGTCTCATAGTGTAGCTTATACTGAGATTAATGCAACAATTGAAGAATAACCAATGCAATTATTATTCATGACAATTAGGGAAATATTTGAAACCGTTTCATTTTCCATATATATATACACCAAATCTGTTTTAATGCTACTGGCAAAACTGCTCGGAAATTTCAACCATTCCCTTGCTGAGAAGATTGGTAGATTGGTTGATTGTGCGGAAATTTTACCGTAAAACACCGACCACTAATTGCGGCGAAATAAAATATAGTGCGGGAGGGTCTCTGCCGTCGTGGTCTTGACTATTCGCCCGAAAACTCGGAATCGCAGGAGAAAGCATAGGGTAATTTCGAATGATTTGATGTGACAACCCACCTGTCGATGGTGAAAGATAAAATGTCCGAAAATGTCAGTCTAATCAAATCACAATATCAACGATTCTCTAGGATTGTGTTGTCCCCAAGTTTCATACCTATTCATGATATTGACCCAGGATTCTTCTGATATATATGCGATCATAGCATATGATATACTTATCAACTTATCATGGGGAATCCTCAGAGTGTCAAAGCTTACTACTCGTAATAACACATAGCAAAGCAAGCATTGCTGGCTTCGCGAGTATCTGTTTATCCGCGACCCAATCGTACAACACCTCAGAGTGAGCGTCAATGACATTTCATATTTTCAATTTAATTATGGGGCGACACTCGCGTGGGACCACGTGACATTATTATCTAAAATATTTCACCAACGCATAAATATGCGATGAGATCAAGTCGACCTGCGTGGGTTCTTTTGCCGACCGAAACTTCCGCTTTTTTTCTGTTGCTTGTTCAAGGGTAATTGAGACGAAGCATCTCAAGATATCGGTGACGTATTTGTATGGCGAATTTTTAGAGCGCTATATATATATAGCGACGTGTGAATATATTCTTGCAGTTTGCCCTCACAATCTTCAGGCTATGTCACTATCTTAATATTACATCAACGAATTATACAGATTCCAGATCTAATACGTATTATCTAAATACATACAAAGTGACCCTTTATCTGTGCTTAAATGGGTATCAGATCATAAGATTCATGTCCGTACAAAGTTGAAACGACGAAGTAATTTAGGTGTTGCATATGTTTTTTTATTTGGAATTAATGGCGTTTTTCAACTACTAAGGTCATATACGCCAGGTCAATGCTTACGGTATACGTGTCAATACTTCCGGTTTATATCCCGGATCACTATTACAGCCATGACTCTCCGCACTCCCCAGATACCGACTGCCAAGCATTTGTTGTATATATCTCATAGTTGATGCCCTGAACTCTATGCTATGAGATCGATAGTAATCAAAGTCTCCATAGGCTTGCATTGAAATGACACAACCAAACGTTTGTCTACTGAGCGATGTTGTTCGTTCGTTAGTCGTCACTTCGACCCCACAATGATATATTTAATACAGATGATTATATTGCGTTCATGGGTCATGTTATGTGTTCCGGATGACTAATAAACACCTCCCCACCGCCCCGGTGGGCCCCACAAATATACAGGCCTACTACACATGGAATCCATATAATCAATTTCTCTTAACCTCTATCTATATTAGATATAAAACCATAATAAAATATAATTTTGTGCAAGTTGGCGTTTTATCCGGAAAATTGAGTTTGTATATAACCCATTTATACAATTTTATGCAAATGCCTTTCTGAATCAATTGCCTGTTCCACCTCGCCAGATGACCATATAGCGGCAGCCCCTACGGCAGCCCCTACATTTATGCATCATACCGTTTTTAATATATTTACAAAAAAATAGCGGAGTCGATGGCAGACGATCCAGTAATGGATAATTAGGAATCACCACAAATTTAACATCGCGCCTAATTTATTGGAATATAATTCACAAGCTTTCGGAGCTCCCCCACTTCATCCATGTATGCCTTTATGGTGTTTAACATTCAGCTTCTTGCTGCTTGTCTGCACGTAAATTGTAACAATATCCTACAGTATTTTTGTCTAAAGAAGCGCGTGATATAGATACTCTGTTTATTTGCTTGGAAATACCTTTTCAAAAATAAAGTAACATCTTTTGCTATAGTGCTAGTGGAGACGTGTGGTTACAAATTGCCGTTCCGGTTCCGTCTACCTCAGTTAAGCAGGCATTCTGGTTCTCGACAAGTTTCGAAAACAGAATTTCCCTAAATATTGAATATATCGAGTTCAGCGAAGGCTATATCTTTATAACATTGAACGCAACCCACCCAGGAATGTCCAACTCGATCAAAATAGTAAAACATTCTTTTCTATATTGTTCAACCATTGTGACGCGTCTATAGTTTCGAAACCTTTCGAAACTATAATGGGGGAGTAGATGACTTATGGGCCAGACTTATCACGCTATGTGCAAATAAAAAGGTTTTTGAGATTGTTGGTACAAGCGTCTACTCCGCCATAAAAAAATTTCCGGTGCCAGAGTGCGAGTCTTAGAAGCTTTGATTTCACTCAGATTGTGGTGAATACAGACGGAAGAGGATCTTTGTTGTTGCCAGATTTTGTTTGGATTTCAATTCGAATTGTCCGGTAAGAGTTTTTTTTTAGTGAAAGCCCCAGAAATTTCGACTCCTGTTGCAAACTCTATAGTCGTGAAATGTTTGGTGTTGTGTGTTTAGTTTATATGCTAGACTAATTGGAAGTTTTTGCCGCCTGATTGAAGATTCTCAACAAATTCAGCGTCAAGCACTTAGCACCAGGCGTGTACACAAATTGCAAGCGCTCAGAAGCCAGCATACAGAGCATGTGTTGTGGGGTGGCCCATTGTATCAGTAGCTTCACCAGGATTTGTGATTATGCTATCGCAAGTTACTCGCAACTGAGGTATAGAACAGACAAATATCTGCTCTGGATTTCGGGTTAACTTATTATGTTGATATATAACTTTCTATTTTTAATACCTCGGCTGAAGAAATCGGTGTTTTTTATGCAACGCTATACTTAGCGTAGCGCAATGTCATTAACCCGCTGTAACTCACTTCCGATCTGAAATCTACCTGGATTGCAGGTTACGCGTGCTTACCAAACATATGAAAGCAGTGATGCGTTTTCAAATCAGTGCAAGGATCCTTTTTAATGGCTTGCAACGGAGAAACTGTTTACTCGTCAAGTGCGCCGTTTGTCTTAGTGCATATTTGTTAGATTCACTCCTGCACTGTTGGAACAACAGCAGCAGATGCCTGCACTTGCAATGCAAGGGTAGGAAGTGCTACTCTGGCAACGCCGTATAATCAAATGCATTTGACCCATCTCAAATGAGAATATTGGAATAACTATTTTTCGTGTATAGACTTGTTGCATTTTAACGATTTTCTTGAGGATCGTAAAATTCTAAAACTTTTGATGGAGAATGAAATGTAACTCTTGTGCAGAGAAACATAACTAGAGAAGTCACTATTGACATTTTTATCGCACCGTTCACCATGGTATAAGTGTTATCCGAGCACTAGCATCGCCTTTACGACTCTATAGAGCGACTCTCTAATGCAATGAATATCACATAGATATTATGAAGAAGATCACCACAGATTAAGCGTCCAGCCTTAGTTTATTGAGAATTAAAACAGTTTATTG